>JAOXNO010000013.1:83177807-83217462 GCA_028565335.1 Limnodromus scolopaceus
CCCATGAGTACCAGCGTGTGAGAGCGTGATGCTGCCCCTATCTGTTTATAGAGGGCCGCATCCTCACTGTCACTTTGTCACATAACATAACAATTAGGCAATGATTTTGAAAATAATCTTGTGACTCTGCCTTAGCGAAGGAGCAACACAATGGCAATCCCATGACCCCAACTTCAAAATGTTGAACACCGAAAGCATGAGTTGCTCAATTTTAAAACTTTCAATTTTCAATAATGAACGCTGTGATTGACCTTGTTGCTGAGTGGGGTTGGTAGATACAAAGTTTCTCAGAGACCTGAGAGCTTTGTTGAATGTTTTAAAAACCTGTAGCCATTTCCTAGCCCAGCTTTCACTCTCTTCTCCAATGACAGACATCGACACTGCAGCAGCCATTTAACTAATACACCATATCCCACCAGAATGCAGAATGTTCACATATGAAATCAGCAAATGTGAAGCAGAATCCTCTCTTACAAATAAACTCTTAGACATTTAATGAGACAAACATCTTAGTCCCAGCTGAGTGAGGTGGCAGCTGTGTTGTAGAGCCTACCAAAAGCAGGGGACCGGATCCTCTGGGCCCACAGTGTGCTAGGGTTTTCCCGTGTTGGAGCTGCTGCAGGATGAAGGCGTCAGTCAAGGTACTATAGGCATCCATCATGAAAGTCAACCTCATCTTCTTTTTCCTGTATAGATGATCTGCGTGGAGGACTACAGCCCTCAAGATGCAAGTTAGGGGAAGAGGACAGAGAGCTTTACTAAATTAAGATTCTCAGGATATTAGGTCAATATAAATATAGGATTAACTATTAGCACATATTTATCATAGATTTACCCGGCAGTCTGCTTTTCACTTTAGAATTCGTTCAACATAAAATACATTAAAATATAATGCTTTATATTATAAACCTTGCGAATAAACCTGGGTTTATGCTTGATATTTCACAGTTTTAAAGACATTTTATTAGTTAGTTAGTTAGTTATTTGGTTTATTAGACTTGTCTAAGCCTTAGCAAGAATCTTCTACAATTTTCCCTCTTTGATGGGATTTTGTCTCTTGTTTTGAAAGGATTCTAGGGGATACTAGGCTATGTTTAAAACATTAACCCCAACTCAATTCTAGATTGCATTTATATTGACTTGAGAGAGTTTGATATTAACTAAACTAGTATAACTCACCTGAACACTGCCCAGGAAAACAACTGTGAAGATTTATGTGGTCAGGAAAGTGGGATATCTTGCAACATACCCACTTACCACATTAAAAGAAACCGTTTGAGTTGTTTCTCATAAATTTGTCGTGCTAAAACTTTCCTGTATGTCATATTTCGTTTGTGTCTTATTTTTTCCATTGGTGCATGATTTGGAGATGTCAGTGCCTAGAATACTGGAAAAGTTTACACAGATAGTGCACTAAGAAAGTTGAGTGGTTTTAAAATACCAAGAGATATGCACAGTAGAATACAGGCCAAAAACTGGCTACAAACTATCATGCACCAATGTGCACAGAAGAAGAAATTGCAGTACAGGACTATCAGTTTTATTATTGTATGTTTTTCTTGTATTTGTACTTTGTGAAGTTGCACAGAATTAAATCTGTCAAGCTCTACATTCTCCATACTAAGTGCAAAATCCATCTGGTAAAATATTCCAGAATCATATTAGAAAAAAAAAAGATACTACTTCACCTGACAAAGAAGTTGACAATGGCTTCACAATATTAAAGGGGTGTTTGGAATCTGAAAGGAAATGCAAGAGGAAAGAGAGTAAAGTGCTTCCTGGTAGCCCAGGTGAACATCACATCTGTGTATGATTGCAAGATTAAATACCTCCACACTGTCAATGATAGTTTTTTACGTTTGGCCCAAACCAATGTGCAGGAGACTGTTCAAGTGATATCATTAGAAGTTAAAATGTAATGAATAAGCATAGGGCACTTGGATTTCAAAATCCTGAAGCTACTAAATCAAAAGGTCTACTGCTGATTGATTTTAAAACGAGAAGTCACATATAAATGAGAAAAGTTGTTAGAAAATGGTTAAAGAGATTAATCATTCATAGTGGTACAGTGACTATCTAATACCACCATATGGCTTCTCAAAGTTAAGGTATGCCACCTATTAGCAAAGACTTGAAAAAACTCAACAGGTTAGGGTCTATCATTAGAAAGGGAAATTCTTTAACAACCTTAAATAATCACTAAGAGGTCAATTATATGTAAAAGCACAAAATGGTAGCACCAAAAAAAAGAGCTTGAGAAACTATCTGCAGATATCACTAAAAAAAGAAGATAATAAATCCATTTTCAAACACATGAAGAAGAAGCCTTCTATGGAGTTTGTAGTATAAGGAATTGAATCAAGGCATGAAAAGAGCACACAGAGGAAAGGAGGCCATAGCAGGGAAGAAAAATTACTTGTTTATAACCTTGCTTAGCATGGATAATTTCAGGGAGATTTCTGAGCTGAACCTTTTTTTTTTTTTTTTGATGTAGACACATTAAAGGATACGCCCAACTGTCAGTAGAAGTTATTGAAGAAATACATAAAATATTAAAGAGTAAAAAATTTGCAAGACTAATTGACCTTTTAGTTTAGGGAGACTTGAAGATGAAACAAGTAAATCACAAACCTCTCTCAGAAACAGAGTGGAGGCAGAGTACTGATGCATGTGACACTAATTATTTCAGAAGGCTGTAGGGAAATCCAAGGACTGACCAGTAGCTCAACATGTCCAGCAGGTTAATTAGTTGAAAGTGGCTGAAAAATAGAATTAATGTGCACCTGAATAAATATGAACATTATGGTTCATAAATATGAACAATTAGGGCAGAGCAACGTGGCTTTTGCAAAGCAATAGCATTGCTCACTACTTCTCTGAAGTAGTCAGCAAGACTTGAGACTGGAGCAGCAGGGTGGTATAAATGCACCTTGACTTTGAAAGGGAGTTGAACAATGTCTTCTATCAAAGGCTCTTAAAGAGATGAAGGTGTTTGTGGAAAAGGGGACTAAAAAGGGTAAATAAATTACTCAGTAAGAGGTAGAAAACAAGTGGTAGAAATCGTTAGTTTTCACAGGGGAGGAAGATTAGCAGAAGAATCCCTCAGAGATTTGCACTTGACTCCATGATTTTTAATTTAGTCATTAATGATCTTGAAAAGAGGCTGAGCAGTGAGGTGGAAAAGTCTGTCAATGTTAATAAGTTATTTGGGACAATATATATGAGCGATAGCTGTGAAAAATGCAAAAGCACTTCATAGTAGTGACTGACTAGGTGACAAAATGGTGGATGAATGTAGAGGAGAAAGCAGAAGTTCATTTTATTACTTCAAGTGTACTTTAATTAATCTTTTGACAAATAAAATTTATAGAAATAAAATACAAAATTAAAGTCATCAACCATTTCAGAAGCAATATGGAATCCTTACAAAACCCTACTGCTTCAGTTCAAAATTGGTTCAAACTGCATCTTTAAGTCAACAGATACGCTTCCCTTGGTTTTCAGGTTTTGGATAGAATGGACTAGATTGAAACATTTGATTTCTGTTCTGTCAACTGAAATCCAGCTATGAAAACTTCTGATGCAGTGTTACAATTTAATTTTTATTTTACATTTGGATAAACCATTCAACGTCTCTTTCCAATATAAAGATCCAGAAACAATGTCTTGATCCTCATTAAGCTACTGCAACTTTTAATGATTTTTTGAAATAAATATATTGCAAGTGTTTTATGAAGCCAGACCAACAGTAAGAATATGTAATACATGTCATAAAATAATGAATAAAACCTAAAGCCAGAAATCTCCTAAAACTAAACCTGAGAAACTTTTCTATATATTTTTTCCCCACAGAGCCCTTCAGTCAATATGAGTTTATGGAAACTGTTGTTTATGCATATTTTTCTATCAAAAAAAAAAATTTGGTGAATTTTTTCTGAATAGCTTCAGTTCAGAGAATTTGCAGAAAGCCTTCTGCACTGCTTAATCTCCGAGTAGGGATGACACAGGTAGTTGGGAATAGCTACACAAAATTATGTGCAAATTCCTTTATGACAAAAAAAGGGGGGGAAAAAGAGGGAAAAAAAAAAAGTTAAAAGATGCCTACTTGTCTTGGTCAGTTGAAAAAGCCACAGGTCACAAGCAAGTCATGCAAGCGTGAGGAGTGCATGTATCCGCAGCAACAGCGGTGTCAGCAAAGCCGTGGGCCACATGCAGCTTTCAAACTGTTGTCATTCTTATGGGCACAACTCCATCAAGGCTGGGCAGCGCTACAGAAAAAAGAAAATTGCTTGAGAGCAAAGAAAAATCCTCAGATGAACACCATTTCCCCTTTTTCCACCCATTTTTTTATTTGGGGGACTGATAGAGCTAATAGATCTCTTTGTATTGAGAATTTGAGGATTTCCTATTTTATTACACCTTTTCAAGATTTTATCTACATTAACTATATGACTGGTTGCAGGTATTTTTGCTGCTTCAGGTAGCAAGGTAGCTGTAGTAGCAAGATATTTTTGTGCGCTCTAGTTCCTTTTTTAAATTTACCTGTCTCTTCTTCAGTGACACAGGCATAATTCAATTGCTAATTGCCTCCTCACTCATTTTATAAGTGTAAGAACACACTCTGGTTCCTCTTCTGTAGCAGAGATACACAGTACTTTCTCATAGTTCAAAATACTGAGCACCTTTAATTTATACTAAAATATTGTTCATTTTAAGTCGTCTAATTTCATTTTCTCCAGACAAGACAGTACATATTGGACAATTTTTGATTGATCTCAGATCTTAAAGAAAATTATTAAGTTACTCAACGGATTTACTAATACTTTTGCTGATTTCAAATTTCAATGTCAAACATTAATTCTTCTAATATGTATATACTGTTATTTCAATTGACTGCAGTTCTTGGCAAAATCTTCTGAGTACATGCTTAAGTTGCTCAGAGCTTCTAGAAGTTTGTTTTCTTATAATTGTCTCATTATTGACATTGTAAGTAACAAACATATCTGAATATTGATGAACTAATTAGAGAGGTCAAGAGAGCCTGGTCTGTCAGCCTGGTGTCAGCCTGGGCTGCACTGGTCATACCCTGATGTAATTCACAATTTTGAAGGATATGGGCCAGCTGAAGAGTAGAGTCAGGACCCTGAATTTTAGGAGAGCAAACCTTCAGTTGTTTAAGAAGTTAGTGGTTGGGACCCTCTGGGAGACCATCCTCAGGAAGAAAGGAGATGAACAGAGTTGGCAAATCCTTGAGGATGTTTTTGTTAGAGCAAAGGAGCTCTCAATTCACATGTGTAAGAAATCAGGCAAGGAAGGCAGGAGATCAGCCCCTTAGAGCTGGTCCAGGGGAGGCCACGAAAAATGATCAGAGGGATGGAACACCTCTCCTATAAAGAAAGGCTGAGAGAATTGTTGAGATTGTTCAGCCTGGTGAAGAGAGGGCTTGGGGAAAATCTCACTGTAAAAGGGACTTATATATGGAGAGAGACTTTTTATGAAGGCCTGTAGTGATAGGACATGGGGCAATGCTTTTAAACTGAAAGAGGGTAGATTTAGATTGGACATAAGGAGGAAATTCTTTAAGTATGATGAGACACTGGAACAGGCTGCCCAGAACAGATGCCCCATCATTGGAAGTGTTCAAGGTTAGGGTGGATGGGCCTTTGAGCAAGCTTTTCTAACAGAAGATGTCCCTGGCAATGGCAGGGTATTTTGACTAGATGATTTTTAGAGGTGCCTTCCAACCCAAGCGATTCCATGATTCTGTGATCCGTGAAGTGATGACTGTATTAGTTTGTAATACAACTTTTTGATTCTTTGGGATGACACACACAGTAGCACTGTAAATAATGAAATTTCCCAAATGTTTCTCAGATTTATCAACTTCTTTTTTAAGTTCAGCATTCTAAAAACCTGCTTGTCATATATTATATTGTGGTTAAAAATGAAGAAAAATAATATAGCTAAAGGAATACCAAGCATGCAAGGCACAATTAGAAAAAAAAACCAAAACAAAACAAAAAAACCCACAAGCACTAGCTAGAAAAATATGCTTTGAAATAATAGGAATGTTTAAAAAATATTTTTAAGGAATAAATTCAATGACCATTATCTAACATATGTAAATAGTATTGACACTTTCTAATCTGGAGCCTGTATATTCAACCGTGTAAATGACGCATATATTTCTTATTCCTTTTCATAAGCTGATGTCCTCTCAGCTGAAATAATTTTGCTTATAAGTGCTTGAAAGGTAGACCAATTTACAGAAATCATCTGCAGAATGTAATTGGCATCTAGTATTCCAGGCAGCTTTGCCCATCTATAGGGAAAAAGAAATAGATAAGGGGGAAACATAAAAGACAAGCAATGAGAAAGAAGCGGAATTATAGACTGCTGAGAAGCAAAACTACTGCTATCAGTCCTGCCAGTTCATGAGAAACTGATCTGCAATTCATGGATGTGACAAAACACATTCTCCTTACAAAACAATAAAACACAAAGAAGACAGATAAATAGGGACTGAAGGAAAGGTGCCCTGGCATACTCAGTGCAGAACTGTGAATAGTATTTCCACTTAGCTAGATCCTTTGTGTGTTTACAAAACAAGGGGATGAAGAATGCAGAAATAAGAAAAAAAAAACCCACCATATTTTTACAATTTAAAAAAAGGAACCCCACAAAAATGAAGACGTAAATAGCTAAATGAAAAAATTTTGAACTGATTTACAATCTACTGATAACTGGGAAATTCTGGAAGCCATTTGAGAAGCTAGGAGAAAAACTGTTTACTTTTTTTCTAAGTTTCTTTCTGCCTGATAGGAGCTGAGGTTCTTTTATGTGTTTTCTATTGTTGTTTTGCTTTTTTCATAAGAGTAGAGCTCCTGCGATCCTTTGTCTATGACTCCTTTTTTGTCTGATTACTCCAAAGTAACCAGGTGTCTTTTTTTTTCTTCTTTGTATTCCCACATCTTTAAATGCATTGGATAGGAAATTGCTTTTTTTCCTCTCTGTTGGAAATGCAGGGGTGTTGTTTTGCTTCTGGAAGCAAAGAAAGGAAACTTCAGGGATCAGACTGAGTAGAGTTTTTATGATTCTAGGCTTTAAAAATCAAGTCGAATAATACATGCTATTGATTACTCATTCAAATACACTCATGGTACTCTTAACTGTTACTTTCAACTTTATCAACGTATGTCTTTAAGCCTTTCACAGATCTTCACATTCCTTCTTCCCCCAGGAGCTTCTTGGTTCATTTTAAAACACAGCTATAGAATTTCTAGCCCTGGATCAACATTCTGGAGTTTCAGATTAACATGAGGAAGTAGGAGAATCTCTGATGGAAGAGGTCTTAAATCAAATGGCTACCTCCACATGACATTACAGAAAGCCTTATTCTAACATGCTTGTCTGCACAATAAAGCCTTTTTAGAGCATAAGAGCATCACTGGTTCCAGAGCAAAAGGTCTGTGTATTCTTTGGCATTAACACTTTCATTACAAGCCCTTTCCATCTTCCTTTTTTCTCAACTAACAGATTCCTTCTCCTTCTTGCATATGTACAGAACAAATAAGGGTGATATCTCAAAGGAATTACAGTAACAGATTAAAAAACCAATGTGCAGGATCACGATTATGTTGTACTTGTCCAAAGTGAATAAAATAGAATTCATTTCAGATTTATAATCACAAGGAATGAGGCTAATGAAAGACACTAATTACATCTCTTTAACATGCCAACCATAAAATAAGAAAGTGTGGATAATGTATTATGATTTTGACAAAGATCAGGAGCATAGGTTTTCAGGAAAAGTTCTAGGCAATGGAGAAGAGCCTACACCTTTAAAATTAGCAAAGATGTCTGGAATATCAGATGTTCTTTTTGGTCTCTGGAGATGACACTTTTCAAAACATCATTTTATAAGCCTTCAGGAAGGCCGGGAAGATAATTGTCTAACCTTCATTTTTTGAGTGTTCTTTAGAGCATCTTTTTTAATGATAACTTTAAGTCCTTTCACATCACACTATGTTCATTCTTTACAAACATTTAGCAAATTATTATTTTCTTAGGAATGCCTCCAAGTCCTGATTTTAGTTGTATATCTCAGCTTAACCTGGAAAAGTAAATTTTCACGTAGGTAAGTGTCACCACAAGAAAATTTAAAAAACAAAAAGAATTAGGTGTCCATGCAGGAAACAGAAACACAGAACTAGACAAAGATATGGAAAACCAGTCCATTTTAAGATTATAATACTGAATATTTCCAAATAAGATCAAATAAAAACATTCAAAGAAATGCTGAGGAAATTACAAAAATTACAACCTTAGTGATTAGCAAATGGAAGAGGAAAATTAGCTTGCTCTTTCTGTTATTTCTGAAAACATAATTATTTCTGAAACATAATTGAATCAACTTTACATCAAGGTCTATAGGAGCTTTTCAGGTTGCAATGACATTCTGTCAGCCATGCCCCCTTTTCTCTACCTGTACTGTTATTCTAATATGTAGTATTTAAATATTGTTCCGTAATATATTGTTATAATCAGAATTCAAAAAACTTCTCTGTGAAGACTATTTTCTGAGCATACCTGATCTAGTAACCAATTTGACATAGAACAAAAGTCTCTGAAGAATTCTGTTTGTTTGTTTCACCCTGCAAGCACTCTTTATGCTACCATGGTAAGGAGCTCTTAATGTGGTTGATTCATGTAATAATACTGCTTGGGATCTTTACAAAAATACTATTAAATAAAAAAATGTCTTTAACAGCCATTCAGGTTTTCACAAAAACTTCCGAGGCCCATTATTATTTTATTTGCAGTATTCTTCTTAACCAGCAGATGTGGTGATGAGCAGCAGGCTTTTCAGCCATGTCCTGTGGTCTGCTTATCATTAGGTGCTGCATTCTAAATGGCATGAGTGTTGCCTAATGGAAGAAAAGGTGTTTAAAAGGCACATGTTTTCAAGTTGTTTTGCTGATGCTGTATTTAGCTCTATTTTACAAACAGAAGATTAAGTTCTTCCTTTTTTTTTTTTTTTTGGCAAAGTAAAGCTAAAGCTGGTGAAACTTGGCAGGGGTATGTGGAAGGGAAGCAACAGCAACTCTTTTATGTTTCATTCTCTGTGAAACCACAGAGTCTCACAACCAAATTGCAGCTATGTCAAGCTTTAGCCGGTCTGCAGGAATTACAACAGGATAGGAAAGGACCGAAGGTGAAAGATGAGCTGCTTTATAGTCCATGTCAGGTGAAAACTTCCCAGGGTGCAAATAATGTCTCTGAGCAGCATTAACAACCTCTGCATATTTTCTGCTGAGCATTGAGGAGGACCCATGTTTGTCTAGCTAACAAAGAAAAGCAGCTTTTCTAGATGACCAGAAATGGAGATGAACTGAATATATCTTAAATCTCAAGAAGCAAAGCACAGAAGCATGGGCTTATTCTCCACATAGCCCTACCACGTGGGGGAAGCCACATTCCTTGGGTCTGACCAGAAGGAAGCATGTGCCGCAGTGATTTGTTGAACTGATGCTTCTGGGTTCATTGAAAGCCTACTAAGTAAATGAAAAATGTTGCATTAGCATTAATAAGCTTCAGAAACTAAAATCCTATGATCTGCAGAGCATGAGCCTGATTTCACAGTAAATCGCCTCATTGCAGTTTTTGAGCTGAACAAATGTAATGAGATTAGCAACCCCCTTTCATAGATATTTCTCATTTCACAATATAAATGGATATGTATCGCTTATAGATTTGTTCCTGTCTGTTCCTTACCACCAACTAGTAATTCCATCAGATGTGTAGTATTCTTCTCTGATAATCCCATGACACTGGGTGGAGTCAACTAAGCACTATGGCTTGGAAAAGGTAACAACTTTGAGTCAGTACTTCCAAGAATAAAGTTGAAAAGGCAGACATTTTTATTACTTCTGCACAGCAAACACACTGATTAGATTGTGACATTCTGAATGAAGAAATTATGAAATATTGGTAAACAAATGCTGACGTGACAAAATTCCATTGAATTATTTCACTGATCAACATCTTGAAAGGCAAATATGGCAGCATCTACAGAATAAAGAGGCAGAGAATTACAAAAAATACAGCTCTTGAAGAAAAGAAGTTTCCTTTTCTGAGCATGAAAATATTTTAGTGAGAAAGCAAATCAAACTTGTTGGAAAATGAAAACCTCATTAAGAAATTAAAGTTGGCAGTGGAAGAAAATTGTAAGCCAGGTTGCTCATCTTATCCATGTTGTGTCTTTAGCTGGATCAGAGGACTGGCTTGCTTTGAATAGAATACACTGAACAGTCAAAAACTCTGTGCACACACACTCTCCATCACTTGGGACTTACCCAGCAGAGGAAGAAAGCTGAGGTGACAGATCTCCACTTCCAGCCTCACACTGCACCATGTGGCAGAGGCACAAGGGACAGTGCCTTAGAGGAGACAGCCAAAAGGTTTGTCTGATGTCATAAACCCTAAAGTATTCTTAAATGAATGCTACAACAGGAAAATGGGAAAGCAGCCTGCAGTCCTGGGCAAAGCGGAGGGTCTCCCATTCCAGCTTATTTGCAGATATACCAGTTGTAGTAGACTATTTTGCACCAGCGGAGCATTGCAGAGGTATCCTGCTGGAGCAATAAATCTAGCCCAGCACATTCATTATGGAAGGAACTGCTGAGCCTGACACCTACATGACCTGTAAATTATATTGGTCTTCCTTATTTCACAGTAGACTAACCATGTTGGATGTCACCTCGAGGTGAAATGGGTATGCTTGAGTAAATATATATATATGGTTTTGTGAAGCAACCGTAGTACCAAACATTTTGGCAGGAGAAACTTGCTCATAGCAATTCTGATTCTTGAAATGAGCAAAATTAACATTGAATAAATCCCCTTACATCCCAGAATCATGGGATTTGACAAATTATCTTGGCCTATCCTAGACATAGGTAACAAGGGGCTATTTGGGTACTTAAACACAGTGGTCTAGTCCCTTTTATGTGCACAGAGGTATCTGAGAAATGTATGAGAGACAGACAGCAATAAGCACAAGCACTATTTTTCTTCTGGAGTGGCAACTGGAAGCTAATCAGGATGCCCTCTTATGGGAGAAAACAGGAGCAAAAAAAAATCAGTTCAACAAACCCTACTGTGTGTACTACCAGTTAGAAAACTTTTGACTGCGAGCACTAGCACTGATCACGTGCTAAATGATTATTCTGAACCTTTAAAAAGAAAGCAATTAAGGATTTAATGTGGCACCAGGATTGGGATTACAAAACATGTGCAGTGCCCTCCTTGCTTCAGAGCGGAGCCATGCAGTCTGGCCCCTGAAATGCACAGTGCATGGTTTTGTTTGGCCAGGGGTGGCTGTGAGTGTCGGGGTGTGAGGAGGGAGGGAGAGAAGGGAGTGCATGATGCCCAAATACACTGGAAAGAACTGGGCCACTGGTGATTTTCAGTCAGTCACTCCCATGTTGCTCTTGCCTGTTCATCTGCTTGTCAGCCTCAGCTCCCTCCTCCACCATTCCCCTCCGTCCTCCTCACTGTGGGGTGTATATCAAGGTGACGGCAAGGATCCTGGCTTCAAGGTCCAACAAGAAATCTTTCATGGAATGGGCAGAGACTAGCTTGTCATTTGTAATTTTGTCTGAAAGGAAGTTCTATATTTCAACAGGTTAGCCTCCCCCGTCGCATGAGATGGTTGGACACCACCTGCATAAGATAACAGATTCTTTCCGAACTGCTTGCAGATTATTTATGACCAGTCGTGCACAGTGATTAACCACACTTTTTTCCACCTTTCCTCACTCTGATTTTTTTAGCTTAACTTTTCCCCTATTTTTATCTGGGCTGCTAATTCTTCTTCTGTCTTTATCCTATTTCAGGAGCCCTTTTCTCTCTTTGGAAAAAAGAGAACAGAAGAAAATATTGTTTAATTCTTTAGATGGGCCCTATCCTAAAGTGCTGTAGGGAAGTGTACTGTGAAAAGCAACAGCAAGAGGAGACGTAGACGCAGCAGGGAAGCAGGAATCACAAGTTTCAGTACACAGTGGCTTTTGCATTTTTTTCATTTGCGTGTAGGCAAACATATACAGAATGAAAGGCTTAAGATTGCTAGGTTGAATGGCAAGATTGGTATTCTCATTTATACAGCTATCTTATGCAAGCTGGCAGATGAGCATCTACAGTGACATACATGGGATTTATAGCAATCCCAGCTGAACGGTAGCAGAATCTGTTCCAAAGATTATTTTTAAAAAGGAAAAGGAAGAGAAAATTTACTCCCTTCATAAATGTGGAGCTTATTTTTAATTCATTCTACTTTTCAAATACTGGAGTTATCCAGGAATAACTACAGATCCATTGACAAACTTTATATGTAAAAGCATTATGCAATACATATTATCAATGACTATGCAGCTATACACACACTGAACACAACATTTAAAGGAGATAAACATGGTTTTTGGTTTTTTCATCTAAACTCCATTAAGCTTAAGTATATGAAAATACCTTTGACCAACTGAACTGATTTGGACACCTTTTGAAAACTGAAAAACACAACTGAATATTGAAAAAGTTAAAATACAAAATACACAATTCCTCTGACTCTGTTCCAAGCAAGTTGAAAAACTTATTTCCTATCTCACCTCTTTTCTTCTCTGCCTGGCATAGTTTTCTTCTAATCATATGATAAATTTGACTCCCTATTTTATACTATGTAAAATTATTTTATTTGGTCCCTGTTTTCACGTTTTCACTGTATGCATGCTATATTCTTTAGAATTTGTATACATTTTATCTAGATATCACATTTTTCAATCTATTGTAATCTTCTGTATTCTATTGTATTTTTGTTTAGTTATACACTTATTTATTAGTCATATAAATTACTATATGATGGTAGATTTTTGTCAGTTGAATTCTCCCTGACTATCCATTAGAGGTAAGACCTTGCTTGCTAAAGAAAGCTGTAATGAATTACATAAACTTTCCTTTCATATCCTTCACTTCTGCTAAAAATATTTTTTATGTTGCTGGATATTTAACTTTTACCCCTCCTTAGGTACAGGCTGGAGTTCTCAAGGACCGACAAGATTAACATACCACAGAATGTGCATCCTAAAGGAGAACATGACCGTTCAGCCTCTCATACTTCAGGTGAGTCAATTATAAAATTTCAGTCACAACAACAGTGCTAGAGTTTTTTTTTTACTTGAAGAGTGGCAAAAATAATGAAGTGCTCCTTCCATTTTAATGCTTTCAGATATGTTTGTTGCAAGTACTAGATTCATGTCGGATGCAGACCGAAAACTGATGAATTCAGAGAGCTTGCGTGGGGCTTTGAGCAACCTGGTCTAGTGAAATGTGTTCCTGCCCATGGCAGGGGGGTTGGAACTAGATGATCTTTAAGGCCCTTTCCAACCCAAACCATTCTACAATTCTATGAAGAGCAAAATATGTTGCTACTATGTTGGAGATGGTGGAACAAAGCAGAGATCAAATAAATCAATGGATTTATATGAGAATAAACAGAGCAGCAGGAAGAGAAATTAGTTGGAGGAATCAGAAAGCAGCAGAAGGGAAATTTTAGGAGTGAAGCGCTGGCAAAGGAAATGAAAATGTAGGGAGAAAGAGACCCGAGTACACTGTTAGGACTGACAGATTAGATAGATTAAGGAGCGCATGCTGAGTTTAATTACTTTCATATTATTTTCAGTACCTAAAATTAGGCAGCTCTGGCCTTTGCAAAACCAGGATTTTGTAAGTACTTGAGACTGAATTTTAATAAACTTAGAGGTAAACGGCCTTGTTTACCTTAGAGATAAAAAAATTGAAATCAATATAAGGAATGAAAACTGTAATTTTAAATGTTTTGTTTAAACCTTAGTTTTATCCTGAGATCACAATTGATAACGGGCAGTTTATTCCATGCTCATGTACATGGCAGTACAATGCACATCAATGTCCTAAATGCATGCACAATGTCCGAAATAAATAATGCTGACAAATAAAAGTAGTTCTTCAACAAGGCTAGACAGGAAGCAGATCTGCCTAACAGAAACCTATACCTTATTTATGGAAAGACATATATGAAAGTAGAGTCGAAAGGACATTTTATTTAAATGGTTGATGGTAAAGAATTTAAGGCTTGAACAGAACAAGTCTTTTCTGATGAGATGTGGTAAGGATGTCCCAGAAGTTAGTGTGTGGGGTTTGATATAGAGGACTGAGTCTTGAGAAGGATAAGAATTTTTATAAGATTATAAGACAAATAAGTAACAGTGAAAATGGAGGGCTAATAAGTAAATTTCATTTTCCAAACTTAGACCTAGAAAAATGAATTTACTGGTAGCAGCAGGTATCACACTCCTTGATATGATAAAAACTATATTCCTTTATCAAATAGTGAAGTCATAACAGCAAAATATGATGCTAGTTTTATTTTTAGTGAGAGAAAACTTTAGCTTAGTAAGTCAGGAGTTCAATTCAGTTGGAACTTTACAAACACAAACTTTGAGAAACACTGGAAATTTTCTAGCAATGTTCCCTAGAATTGGAATTTAAAGAGGATGCAGAATCCTGTTGCGTTCAATGTAGTAGCATGATTTGGTGCTTCAATTTCAGGAAAAAAAAAACCCAAAAACACAGAAAAATCAAACCAAAATCCTGGCAGGGCTACCGACTCCTAGAATGATTAAGCACTTCTTACAGAGAAAAAGAGCAAGAATAGAACACGTAAATATGGAAATGGGAATGCAGCAGTTTTCTACATCTTGGCAGTTTAAAGATGTAGAAAAGACCAACAACCTATTGTGGACCTAGATCTTGCAAAGAAAATGAAAACATGGCACTAATTTTTTCTTTAGCCATAAAGCAAGAAGTGAACAGAAATGGTAAAACTAGTGTACTACAGACTGACACGAGATTAAGGATAAAAATAATGAAGTACAGCCAAATATTAAAAAATGACAATGGAATCAAGTAAGAAAAGTGAGGATAGAATAATGGAAACAATATATGGCATGGAAAAAATATGTTCTGCTAAGCTAAAGAAGCCAACTACTTTTAATCTCGCTTCTTTAGGTAGATACTTCTGTCCTTTAATTAATCTAGTAAACAACAGGCTGTCTTCCAATCAAAATTTGGTTTCTGGGAAAAGGTTAACCTAAGCTTTATATGTTATCCCAGAGGAGGTCCTGCCAATGTCTCAAAGAGTTCCAGTAATTCTACATCTCCATCAAATGACAGAGCTTTCTATCCAAACTCTCTGCTTCTCTGCTTTGCCAAACGTATCTTAGAACGGTAGCTCTTCTCATGCTGGGAGCTCAGATGCCTTCTCCACTTGACCACGCACACAGATTTCTCTTCTCCTCTGTTGTTTCTGGACAACTGACCAGACAACAGCAGTTCTTTCTGTCTCTCCCAGTGCCTGACTTTTCATTGCTCAATACCATTCTATTCTTACACCTCCACAATAGCAACAATACTCTCCAGCTTTCTTGTTTCCCAAATAAAATGAACGCATGCCTATTCCTTACCTGGTGGCCACTACTGGATCCATTAAACAGGATCAGTCCCAACATTGTTGTCAAAAGATGATCCCCCTCCTTTCTAACAACTGTTAACCTCTCCTTTTTGCTGTTTTTTTACCTGCCTCATAATTCATTAGCAATCTCTGTCATCCACACCTCACTTCATATATTGCACAGGAGTACAGTACAATTGTTACAATTGTACAGCAGTCATGTAGCAGATGCTTAACCTAAATCTAGATCAGTGACATTCTCTGGATTAGACATCTCCTCTGAAAAAATGGAGATATTAAAAAAAAAAAAACAAAAAAGAAAGAAAGAATAGAGATTGGTTTGTTATGATGTACCATTACTAAAAACATACTGATTATTGGAATAATTGCATTTCCCTCTTTATCCCTACTCTCTCTTTCCTTCAAGATCTTTTCTAAGACAATGTCCAATACTGAGGTATACTATCAGGGAGATTGTTGGTGGATATTTTTTCAGATTTTCTGGGAAAAGATGTTAAACAACTTCAGCAACAACTTCTGAAATAGACAGATTTTCCTCCATGGGAAAAAAAAAAAAAAAAGCCCAACCCACAACCAAGGTTGGTCCTGCTGTTCTTTAATCCACTTGATAAAAAGAGTTCAAGAAGACCTAGCTATACAGTGAACTTATAAAAAAGGTATTTATTACATAACTGCACTAATATACTCTGCGTGTTAAGAGATTAAATACTTTATTAGCTCTTGGTTCCTGCATATTTTTCAATTAGCCAATTTTAAGGCTAATGTTCACACAAATATTGTTGGGGAATGCAAGAGGATTCATCTCAGCTTGCCTTTGACTGTACTGACTAAAATTGCACAAAAAGAGTCCACCTGAATCTAAAGTAAAAATGAGCTTCTCAGAAGATCTTTTCTTAAAAAGAAACAAAAAAGATTGCTAAAACAGATACTGTATTGTCAGGTATATTCTAAGATGCAAGGAAGAGGAACCAACAGCAACTAAGAAAACCCAGATGAGAAAATAGCCTCACTATTACTTTTCCAGCAAAGTTCACATTCAAAGAAAGAGAAAGAGAAGTGAAAATAAAAGTTCATTGCTATTTTCACGAGTCATCATTAGTTGGCTGCAGATGCCTGTATCTACTAAAAGCAGTCATAAAATGCCTGTTTATTTTGTAGGAAACAGAATTTCAAAGACTCTTTCAAAAAAGCTACCTATCTAGTTAAGGCATCTGACAAGCCTGGGCAGAAAAAAGAAAAAAAGAAAAAAAAAAAAATCAACAAAGCTTTGCTCTCAGTGATTGCACCTACCAAATGTCACACTCTAGGATATAATGGACTACAGACACAGATACCCACATTACTTGGAGTACTGGAATTAACACAAGAAAATCAGAGCAGTGCTTTCCCTGTGATAATTTACCCTCCATTGTCCAGTACTGATATTCAGGTTATGAGAGATTTAGATGCCAACACCCTGTTAAAGTGTGCTTTTCCTTTTCTGAAGCTCTCTACACCATATTCATGAAACTGCATATGATGTCTTGGTCATTGCAGGGAATCTTGATTCTCAGCTACTACTTGTCTTGGAAAATCTCCCTTTATGAAACATCAGCTAAACCAGCTGCCTGCCAGCTTAGACTGAGAGATCAGAAATGAAGTAATAGCTTGAAAATCAGAGGATCCTCATGAAACCTGGCAATGCAGATAGCAACAGGACTTTTGACACAGGGTTAGAACTCAGCTAACCATATGATTTCCAAGCAGAGAGTCTGTGATATGCTGCATACAAAAGGTAAAAGTCTGAAAAATGCATACATGTCAGCAGAAAGCATATAGTAGCTGTGCTGAAAGGGACTCAACGCTTTCTAAGTCATCCAGTTTGAGGTAGATGAAGTGCTTTGTATGGCTACAAATGGTGATCAGGGTAGCATACAATGCTAGCAATCTCCTCTTCCTGTATGTATCCAGATCAATGAAGCAGGTGACACTTATCTGATATTTTTTTATAACTCCATAACATACCTTAAAAAAAATGCATTTGAGAAAGAGGAAATAAAAAATATAAAAAGAAAGAATGTGGACAAACTTTCTTCTGCTCATTGAAGTATTCATGTTGTGTGATACCATGATAAACGTGTACATGTAAACATCCTGCAGATAAACATGTGTACATTTGCATAGATCTTACTGTTTCCTCCTTGTTTTTTGGAGATACACATTGCTATCCCATGGAAAACACAGGCCAAAAAAAAAAAAATCAAACAAGAATAAGAATAATTCCACGACATAAGAAAACAGCTTTTTAAAGCAACTTTCTTTTCAAGACAGTGCACTTTTCTAAACTGCATTGTGGGAATGTGCTTCAGGTGTTGAATGTGCCTAACATTTAAGTTTATGATGCATGCACCAGAAATTAAGAATGTTGCACCAGGTTGCCCCAAACTTAAGGTAGGTTCTTTAATACTTAAGAGTACAGCAAGTCTAGCCTGATTTCATGACTCCTAGTGAAATCCCAAAACACAGAATGCTTAACTACCTCTGAGTTTAAATCTCTGAAAGGTTCTTGTAGATCTAGCATGAACTAGATTCTCCTTCTGCAACACATATAGAAAATTAGACAGAAAGCATTAAAATTAAATTCTTGTGATATAACCTTATACACGAGCATTCAACTGCCAGTGAGTACATGTACACTGAAAATAGAACCCATGGTCTCTAGATAGTTCTCATACTTGAGCTAAAAGTGAATTTGTTGATTGTATGAAAGCTTTGTCATGTGCCTTAATTACTGCATTGCAGAACAAAAGTGTAATTACCATCATATTCTTAAAAAGAAACTTCTTGCACAAATACATTTCCTACATTAGAGATAATGATGGAATCAATAAATTATTACATGACTGAAGTAAAAGATGAAGTCTCGTAAACAGAAAACTATTGAGAATCACTTTTTATAGTTTATTGAAGGAGGTGGTGACTTATAAGACATGATATGGTCTCTAAATGTAGCAATAAATCAAAAGTGTAATGCTAGGAGAAATGTGTTTTATTTTTCCTTTATTTACTTTAATTCTGCTCTTTTCACTTCTGAAATAGAAGGTAGTTTCAGCCAGAAGTTGTTCTGGGGCCTGAAGGACTGCAAAAATACTGTGTGCTTCACTATTCTGTGACTAGGAATTACTGTCTGAACCTGAATTCTCAAAATCTGTGGAAGCAAAGTCCATCTGAATGCACGCATCTTCCTGACTATCTAACCCTGAAATCTATGGAACCAAGGGAGTATACTAACTTCTCAGTGTAAATGGGATGAACAGTGTGAGTCCCTGTCCTGAATTATAAGAATTTTATTTTGGACAAGGTCCATTTAAGCTAGTTTTCCTCATGTGTGATCTGCCAGTATAAAACAACTGTTACATGCATAATTTTACTACATTTGGCATTTTCAAATCCTCCCTAATTTGTAACATAAAACTTGGAACACTTTCCAGAGAGTCACCATTCAGAACATTTCTCTGTCTACTGTCAATTTAAATCAAAGCTCAAATTCTGCTTATTCTTACCTCTACCTTTTACTCCATATTCTGGTTTCTACTTTCTTATGCGTTATTTCCCACTGTATGCTGTACTTAATGAGTGAAAATTGTGAGTTTTGAATTGGACTATAATTTAATCTTTTAGTTCTTAATATCCTGATATTTTCAGGCAGTAAGTACTTTGTAACTGAACAAAGTAGGGAGGGTTCAGAATTTGTATGAATCTAGCAAAAATACAGAATGTGATTGCCTGAAAAAAGAAGGGACGTTAAAGATTATACACTGACAGCTAATCATGGCTAGCTGTTGATGAGGTATCTAATTGTGCTTTACTGTACACAGAAGTATTTTGTAAGAAGTCCCATAAAAATTCCAGAAAGCCAGTAAAATTTTTAGAATCATTATATATATGTGGGCATTTTATTGGGTTTTTTTGCTAGAAAGTAGAAATTAATTTAAAGTTACTAACAAAAAATTTAATTCTGAAGTAGTTTCCCTATAAGTAAGTTCAACATCAAGTAAAATATGTATTGCAATACAAATATTTTAAGGAATATAGAAATTCAGAGTACCACCTGTTGGTGAAAAATAGAAGTAATTTAATTTCCTGCTGAATAGTAGATGCCAAGCTTTGGTGAAGAGCTGGAAACAGTCATGGTTCTTTACAGTTTGCTGAGCTGCATAATGTGAAGCAGAATTACAAGAAATCCTAGTTATTTGTGATTTAATTATTTTAGGTTGATAATATGTAGAGCTGATTTAGCAAACCACATTTCAAGTACTTTGCAAACATTATCTAATTTGTTTATAAATATGTCTCTCTGTTTTGGGTTTGTATTTATACCATACTTTGTTTTGAATAAATGTGTTAAATTAAAATTAACCACCCCAAAAAGCAATATAGTAAAAAAAAAAGAGAAAATGTAAGACAATCTAATATAGCACAGAGCTCATTCTAATATTGACAACTATTATGTCACAACTGAGGTTTTGAAAACTGCAGCATGCAGGCCAGCCAGTATCATTAAGGCACATCTGTGGAGACGGCAGAGAGAGGCTACTGAAAGCACTGAAAGATAGCTTTTTCCCTAAAAGAGGTGTAGCACACACATAGCTTAGCCAGCCACTGAAGTCACACAAACACACACAAAAGAAATAAACTAGCGCTTGAGCAGTGTGAAAGCTGCTGTAGTTTATAGTTGCTACAAATGCTTCTGCTTGTTTACAGTAGAGCATTTTTCCTTGTATCTCTACACTACACACCAGCAGGTTCCTAATGGTACTGAGCGACAGTCAGCTTGAAAGACTTGAAAGGTTTCCTGAAGTTTGTCATTACATGAATTGATGTCCTGGAGCAACTACAGACACAAGATCCCATGTATCCTGTGTTAAAAACGCAGTGTTAAGTCTCAGATGGCTTAACTTCTTTCAGATCTAAGAAAATATCCATCCACGAGGCCCATTTTGTTTTACTAAACAGTGGGTAACATTTCTTACTAACCCAAGTACCTGAAATAAATAATAAATTAGATCTGAAGGAAAAACAGTACCTAACAAACAAATCATTTGAAGAACAATACAGCCCATTTACTTTTCAGAAGTTTACTTAAAATTTTTACTAATTTTCAAGGAATTTTGGCTTATTTTTCTTTAAAGCTTGTTTCACTAATCAGGAAGAGAAATAAAATGCAAGATTTCTGTAGTAAAGTTGTCCTCAAGATGGATCTAAATTAATTACAAGAGAAAAAAGGGGGGAAGAGTTACATATTTGCACTCATTTTTAAAGCAATATTCTTCCTTATCATAATGTAATCCAAATTTTAATTTACCCTGTAAATCTCTACAACAGGGGTTGGCAGATTCTGAAACCCAGGTTACCAGATAGCCTTGGAGCAAACAAAGGCTATAGCTTTCTTCTTTTTTTTTTTGATTTTTAACTTGAAAGTTCTCAAAGAATTCATATACCTAATCCTGCCTGGATAACCATTTAGAGTTATGACTCAGGTGTTGGTCTGAGCAAACAATAAGTCAGCAAGAAAGAAGTGGCATATAAGGCTTCTGCGGGTGTGCTTAAAAATAGCTAGTGTGTCCCAACGTGTTCAGATGCCTCAGAAAGTGCTCCAAGTAAAGAGCTGGCTGCTTCAGAGACCCTATGTGACATCAAAATGTTCTGAAAGCATTTTTTCAGTTGGTGTTCTGGTGTTTTGAATTACCTTTGCGTGATCCCCCACCTCCGCCTGAATGGCATACACAGTATAAATATGTATGTGTGTATGATATATGTATTTGTAGGTATGCAGTCCATATATATATGGATATTAACACTAAGCAATGGATACTACCCCTGGGGCCTACTTGCCTAGCTTGCAATTGCTAACCTGTTAGTGTTGGAGTCTTTTACAGACTTCACCATCTCCTTTTAATGACCTTTGAGGGCCAAGGCAGAAGCTCAGTCATCAGATGCTGAGGCTCCAAATGCTTAGCTATCAAAAGAAAAAAAGACAGACAGACTGCATCTAAAATTCTTCTTTCGACCATTTATACATGCTGCAGTAAGAAGAGCATAATGTCAAGCTTGGCTTATGAACTCATTTTCACTATTTGATAGGATACACCATCACTGGGATTTGTTGAAATGCCTAAAAGTGTCTTTTGGGGAACGGAAGGTGCTAAGCACAGCTATAGTATATTTCATTTCATTTTTTGAGCAAGGAATGCATCTTTCTCATGCTGCACTGACACAAAAGTCAGTTTTTATTGCCGCCTAGAAAAAAGGCTTCATAAGAATCCAGTTGCCGTTTGGACACATCTTTCTATGACTGTCAGGATCTTTAAGATAAATGTGTGACTCCTGGTGGCAAGCTTCAGCAAAAGAATTAGTCTACATGCAGATACCAATCAGTATATTTATATAAAGGTATACAGTAGTCAGTTTAATACCAATATATTGCTGGAGATGTTTTGTTATTGACTTCTTGTCACTAAAATATGACCTATAAGAATTCAACTTTTTCTATACTTTCTTGATTCACTTACTGAAATATATTGGGGATCTATTTAATCTTATGTGGTCAACGAACATTTCAATGCATTTTCAGTACATTTGACAACTGGAATAAAAATAGATATTTGAAGTTTTTTATTAATCAATTAATGGAGCGTGTAATATTTATGGTTTATGTTCTTTTTCCCTTGTTCAAACGAATGTCTTCTTTTACAAATAAGATTAGAGAAGCATGGGAATAACAATTTCAAACTAATTCAGACCAACCAGCACCCTAGCCCTAGCAGTGGACAACATCACATCTTTCAGATAGAAACTTTATATCTCTGCTAGGGATAAATACATGAATGCTAGCAGTAAAATGAAAAGGATTAATATTGCAAACAATACATGACCATATTTGGCCATTTCAATTGGATAGTAATCCAAACCGTATGATAAAAAGCAGGTCATAAAAATATCAAGACAAAAAAAAATCGTGAGTCTTTAACTATGCCAAGTAGCTGGGTTGAATAGTTTCATAAAGCAACTACATTCTATTCTGAAAACTGTTGAGTTTTCTCACCCCACTTCCTACTAGAAAGATGGTTCAGTCTCATTTTTGTTAAAGAATAACTTCTTAGTTGCAACCTAAACTTACTTGTGCACAGCACACAGCTTTTTTTTTCTTGTACCAATATTTTCTTTTCGCTTTAGAAACTCCTCCACTGTTTTCATTCAAGAAAAGTAGAGAGGGAAGTGAAGGTCTCTCACAGAGGGACCAAGTGTGTGTCATTCAGCCTTTGTTTAGCGAGATTATTAAACCATATTCTGTTAGTCACTGTTTGCAGAAAATTTCGCCCTTTCTCTGAGCAGTCTCTGTACTCCTTTTAATACAAATTCCATTTTCTTGAATGTGGATGATCACAATATATGTAGTACTCTTCATGACAATTTTCTAGGGCCCTGCATTAAAACTTCATACTCTCCTGCAAATTCTTCTGATATGTTTAATTGCATTTCCTTTCTCTAGGCCACATCAAACTGATAACTTATAACCCATCTCGATGAACTCAAACTGTGCTCCTCCACTGACATTTCCTTTTCACGCACCTTTCATTTATAGAAAAAAATTCTTTTATCAGTCCTTACTAGTAAGACCTTCTTGTTCTTACATTTTATACCAATTTCTATTTGCCTCTCTAGTCTTAATTGCTTTTTATTTTACAATATATTCCAAGTTTTGCACACTGCAGAGGTCAAAGTAATTTATCTGCAGCTGCCTAGATAACTCTTTCCTTCTGAAAAGTTACTGCTTCATGAACTATTTTTGATGCCGTACAAACATCAAGCTTTTATTAAAAATCATTGCCACTGGACTAATTTGTGTGCTTTCCTATGTTTCTGTAGTCAGAAATCTAAAATCTGGAGGTAATCCATCCCACCAGGTAGTCCACTGAGGAGGTACCTGAGGAGGAGGTACAGAACTCCAAATTTTTTTTCTGTCATTTCATATGTCTCAGTTTCCACTTCCATATCGTCATTCTCATAACCATCTTACTGCTGCTACATATTCAGCAGTGTCTCATTTTCTGCAAAGAGAAGCAGAGCACTATTTAGGCTGAAGTCACACCTGCAGTTATTCTGACCCATTCATCACTGATCAGGATGAGCTCAACTTTGGTTAATTATCACCTTCATTCTTAACTTTCTGATCTCCCTGATAAGATTACCTGAAGATCAGTCTTTTCTCTTTTTTTTTTCATCCTTACAGGATTCCAGTTTTATCTTAGTATCCTGTTCCAGCTGCCTAGTTATCCAGCTAAATCTAGAGCTCTCCCCTACAGAAACCCCCTTGTGCTTGAAAACAAACTCCAAGTATTCTGTGGATATTTCCTTCACATCATTCCAGAGTCTTTGATACACTCATCTTTCAAGTCTGACCTCTCTGAATTCCTTTATATACCTCAAATCTGTGATTTTGAACTAGAAAACATTTTTAGCAACCTGTGTATTTATCCTTCCTTTAAATTTCATCTGAACAAGCTTAAGGTATTGGTTTGTGTACTTAGTACTTATCATCCTTCTGGAATAGTTTTATTTCTTGATATTTTATCATTCTTCAATGACAAAATCTCTCAGCTATCCCAAACAGAAATGACAATGATATTCTTGCTATTATATTTTTTCTGCTATCCATATCTAGAAAATCAAAAATCTGGTAAGTACACAAATATAGATAATTGCAGTATTTATAATATACTTATAATATGTAATTTTAAATATATTACATTTATAATTTCAGATTTAAATTCTTGGAATCTATACAGCATTTTTATGTTGCTGTTGAAACTTGAAAATTGAAAATTTTTTTTTTCAATCTTTTTCCAAAATGAATTCGACTAATATATTAATTCAGGGCCTTTGTTCCTTTTATCATCTACTTCAGTCATGCTTGAGCCATTTCAGTGAGAATTTTTGTCCTCGATAACAGCAAGTAGTCGATTTTTCTTTGTTTCCATCAGAATCCTTTTTCTTTTTCACCTTATAGCCACCTTTCTTATTCTGTCTGGAAAGCAATTCATTTTTCCATTCTCTGATTCTGCTTTGGCTTCAGGACTGTCAGTTCTTTAACAGCAGTCCCCATTAGCAAAAACTTACACATATTTGTGATGTTTGCAACAGGCCCTTCTATTTCCCAAGTAGTTCACTTTCTGTTTTCTCTTACAGTCTTTTTGACATCATTCACCTTTTGGGAGGGATTTCTATCTCTCTCTGCCTGCATTTTCTTCTTCCTCTGCTTCAAAGATTCTTCTTTCTCCTTGACCTTGTCACTCCATCTCCTACCTGACTCTCTTTTTACTTCTGCAGCACAGCAAAGCTTGTTCCTCAAGGAACAAAAAGACTTCTTTATCTCAGGAATTAGCCAGGGAATAATCCTGAGCTATTGGTTTGAGCCTGCATTCAGTAGTGAAGTGAGGGAAACATGGGAAGTTGCTGCTGGAGTGGGATGAAGACTACATATGGCAGAGTCCCAAAAAGCAGCAGCTCTTAACTTCTGCTTAGCTTCTGTCAGTCAGTTGTCATTAGTTGTCTTATTTAATTAACAATTTGTGCAATTATGGGCCTAACAATGCAGGCCTTAGTCAGGCAAGGCTCCTGCTGAGTTTTTAAAGTGACTTTTCTCCGAGCTTTTCCTTTCTAGACTTCAAGACTTCAAGAGAAATAATAGCTTGGTTCCCTCTCTTTTGTGTCTGGACTGATTCCCACACAATCTGTAATAAGTATTTTTAAACAACTTGTTTGTGCTCTAGGGTCCCCTACAGAAGCAACATGCTGAGTACATTACTGAATTAGTTCTGTTTCAAGAAGGGATGAGGTGATTATCTAGCTAAATCCTAACAAACTTCCAGAGTCAAGCATTTCTTCAGAGTTTCAGTAGATTCTTATTTATAACTCAAGAGCTTAGTCATCAGCAAACATAGTAGCTCAGATGCATGAGACATAATATTAAGTTTTATATCTATGCAATATCACAAAGATAACCAACAATCTTCACTTTTTATGAGAAGCTCCTTTTGGTCCAGATTTTACCAAAATCTATGTAGTCACCTGCATAATGGAGTAATGTCCTGACTAAACTTCCCAGAGCCCAGACCTTTAAGTAACAGTGGAAATGACAAGAGAAGCTCTAAGATTATTTAGAAATGTCAAGCTCAGCGATGTAGCAGCAAGTGCTTTCATTTTTTTCAATTTTGTTAACTGTAGTATTGAATCAGCTTTACACTGAGAAAATAACGGATCTATTTCTGACGACTGTAATAACTGAGGCTCATGAGGTCTATCCCAGTTGCGAGCTCAAGTGCTGCAAGGTCAATGAAGTTTATAAAATGTTCCGATAACTGTTAATAACATATACTGAGGGGGGAAAGTACAAAAGAGAGAGAAAAGAGAGAAAAAACAATCTAAGAAGAGATTATATCAGCCTGTGGATATCATAAAAGGACTGCACTGAAGCCACTTTTTGTAAGAAGCAGCAGCGTGGAAATGAAGGAACCAAAATCGGTGTGTTGGAAACAGATTCTCTTCCACATCTGCCCTTAATCACTGCCTTTTCAATGATCTTTAAAAATGCAGTTTGAGAGGGACAGGCGCACACAGAATCTAACCGTTAGGAAGGCGAATAACTATTTTTTTCACTCCAGAGACTTTGGCCTTTGTGAGCCAGACCTTCCTTCCCTGTTTTCTTCCCAGGATCCAGGGGAAGGACTTCGGTGGTAGAATCTACTGTGATTAGCCTGGGATGCTAAAAATCATCCAGGGGGGCAGGGCAGGAGGAAAATTACCATCTTTCAAAGAACTGAAAAACAGAAATAGCTTTTTGCCCCTATGACATATGTCCCTATGACAACACATTACATTTTAAATAGTAGGTTCTTACATAAAAAAGGTTTTTGATGTTTTTTGGCCACAGTTTTCAGTTTTGTAATCAGGTTTGATTCGCTTTTTTTCTTTTTTTTTTTTTCTGTTTTAAAATAATTAGTTTTTATTTTACATTAATTTCCTAATTCCTGTGAATAGGTAACTAAGTACAAGTATCTCTACTTAGAACCTATTGACCATCCGACACACTGTTACAATGGAATTGCTATATGAGTATTGATAAGTCACTAGGCTTATTTATCCTTTTGGAATAAAGGTAGTTGTACTGAAGCTCAAGTATAACAGAGCAAACTAGTGTGACTCCAGATCTGCTAAATCATGCCATTGAACAAAGCTCCCTTCATGGTCTGTGGCAGAAGGTCTGAGGAGCTAGTGGAGACTTGGCTGAGTAATAAGAAGACATCAGACCATGGAGACAAAGGACATTGTTCACACTGCAGCAGCTGTTCTCCAATCTACATTTGTCCATTCCTGGAAAAGATTTTGCCCTTGCTTTCCTTGCCAGAATACAGCTGCTGCTGACTAATGAATGCTGCTGAGAATAACCACATTTTGCTATAAGTGAACCACAGACTCTATGCTTCCCCCATGACTACTGAGGGAGAATGTAACTGAAATACAAGTTCTCTTTAAATAGCCTTATGATAGCTTAAAATATATTTTAATTTGATAGATGGGTGAAAGGCTTATGGAGAACTATGCAATCTATATCTACCTTTATACAAACACTACAAAACTGTGAGGGTCTTATTGATCATGTCTGAACAACAATTTCTATGGGTTAAAGGAAATTTTCGATTTTTCAGTGTAAAAGTTTACCATGTTATATGAAAAATGCTTCTTAATTTCATATATAGTGGGATTGCAGCACAAATGCAACCCAAAGTGAAATTATTCTGAAATCATATGATCTTGTTAATGCTTAGGTAATTTCACCATTAATTATTTACAAATCTCTGCTCCTCAGACACATTCCCCACTGCCTACTGAATACATGATTCAAGTTATTTCACCTTTCTTTTGCATTATCATGTACTTCCCCTGATCTTGCCACAGTCTTATTTCTTATCTCATTCAACGATTTCTTCTTATGTTTTATTTTAGACAGAATTCATTCCAAGGCATATGACTCAACTTAAGAATTTAATTATATTTTAGCAGGTAGAGTTTAAGAATTTTGAGTCAGATGCATCACTGGGTAATTTTTACATTACCCTGTATAATATCACATATCATTTTATATTAATACACAGTTCTCTTTATTATACGAATATATGACTTGTCTGCTCCTTAGATGACACAACTATTTAAATTAAATCCCATATTAACCAGGATTTAAATAAACATATCTACTTTATGATAGCATGCTTTATGGTTGAAGGGGGTTCAGTTGGCTAGTTATTCAGCTGCCATTCATCACAGTGAAATAGCATTGATATATACTGATTATTGAATCTTCAACAAGCTGGATAAGCAGTATTTCCTTAACAGCTGACACTATGATATATTTAGTTGCTACTACATTTGTATTCTGAAACTAATGTTATGAGGCAATTTGGTTTCATAGTCCTAAAAGTATGTATTTCTGTAAAATGCAAGTAATAACTGGCCATGGGTCGTTCATTTCCCAGTGTTTTTAAACCATTATGAAATTTGCTCAACTGGAATGGTTTCACTTTTTTTAGTCTAATGTTCAAAATGTATGATATTTAGTTGCAAGAACTAAATTCTTTATGAAATGCTTTATATTAGCGCTGAGTTTATTATTTTCAACTATTGTTCTTCTGTACCAAATATGTGCAAGTTATGATGGAGTTAAATGATTTAAGTAATAAAGAAAATCATTCTTTGCAGTATGACCAAAGTTTATTGTCAGTGTTATGTCTTATATATAAAATTCTTCAGCCAGATTTTGATTCCTAACAATGCTTAGCCAATTTGAATTAATTTTTCATTATATTCTGCAAAAAAGGTTGTGCAAAGTAATCTCCAAAGAGCATTGAGGTTTGCATAAATGGAAGCTAAGGTGATATTTCAGTTCAAATGAAACAACATATTGATTTTCCACAAGAATTCTGGTCTTTGATTCAGCAGTGCACTCGCATGATGGTGCTATAGGAATATACTCATTCATGGATACGGATCCTCAGACTTTTATCCATCTGACTGAAATGAATGTTATAATGGACAAAACATCATAGTTCAGAAAAAAAGGTAAAGTGGCAATCAATTGATGAAACACAGAAGGGATTTATGCACTGTTTGTAACACAATTCAGATTATGCTTTCAGGAAGTTGCTACAAAGGCCATCTTAGTCTGGAAAAAGTACAGAGGGACCTGATAGAAACCGTTCACCTAGAAAACCTCTTCTGTAATAGTTACTGGTTTTGTTCTTAATTTTTGTTTTAAAAACAAGAAAGAGGGGATTTGCAGTTAGCAGGAGAGGGGCTGTCTTCTTGTTGCAGGTGAGGTTTCTATGCAAAATGTAGCATTCATAAATAAAAAGGACATTTTTATTTTGCTAGGGAAAATTGTTGATATTTCCATTTTCTCCATTTTCAAGACATTTGAAGCACTGCTTTACCATAAGAATGGGAAATCTCCTTTGTTTATACCTCTAATACACAGACAGGCATGCATGCACACATGTGCACAGACATCTGTTTATGCCTATCAGTTTATGAATAATTTTGGATAGATTTCAGATGAATCAGGAGTACTTATATTCTAAGCACTTTTGGGACTTGTAGTACAAATGCGACCCTCTGACAAACACTAGAATTAGGGATTACAAGGAAATGGGAGGAAAGTGTTTGAGAGGCTCTTTGCTTAATCTGAAGGAGGCTTGGGAAAACAACCAGAGTTATCATGTGCCATCTATTGGGAAAGGCCTGGAAGGAAGAATACGGGTATGAGGTCTTTTTTAAGAGTCATGGAATATGAGATCCACAGAGATGAGAAGGATGTAAATAACAGTAATGAGTAGATTGGGCAGGTAAAATCCACTTGTAAGCCCTTTACTAAAGCATGATGGTAGAAGTGTCAGGGTTGATAGTGGCAGCGACCCTTTGGTGTGCTGTCACATGCACTTGCTTTCACTGAAAAGCCTTCCCAGACAATGCAAGAAGGTCTTTCTCTACCTTTTTTCATTAGTGAGGAACATCCAAGTGGTTGATGGACAAAAGCAATGGGGAGAGTAAAGCGTATATGAGGTTTCACCGTCTTTTGGAAAAATGATCTTGTTACCATGAGAATTCCTTGTGGCTTAATAGAGATGCTAGCAGACACTAATAAACAAGAAAAAATTACAATCTGATGATCCCCAGTGTATGTATGGAAAAAGAATGGTAGCTTTAACAGCAGAATACTATCTGATGGTTTAGCACATTGCCTCATTAAATAGCCCTGAATTTTAACTTCCTCCTTCCTCCCTCCTGCCCCCTCAGAATCTATATTTTTAACGTTTTAATCAAAATTGTGCCTAAAAAGAAGAAAAATCTAAGTTTGAACAATATTTTTTGTCTGGATTATGAGAACACATGGTTCCGCCTTTTTTTTCAACCACCATTTTACTGTAAAATTTTTGTCCTAACAGATATGGGAGAAGATATGCAGATCTAGAATTTAAAGCAAATTTAGTGTAATGCATATTCTAAGATAGAATGACAATTATCCAATTTCTTTTCATTCATTAAAGAATAAAAGAATTTCAAAGATCAGAAAGTAGATGAACATGGAAATGAAATTTCACTGAGTAGAATATATGGAATACATATTGCTTACAAACAAAAGACATTTTAGTAGATCATATAAAAAAGAGAGACAAACTGCCCTACAGAGGAAGAAGCGATCAAATATACATATAGAGGTGTTTGGATGTTTAGGTGGCACTGATTTTTTTGAACAATTGTTACTCCCTCTTCTCTACGTGAGCAGCAGTCAGACAGAAGCATCCCACAAGGTCTGGTCCAGAAGCCACTTTTGAACTATGCTGATATATCAAAAGCAGAAAATGCTGCAGGTTCCTAAAATGAATTTTGATTCATAAGTAATGGAAACCTAAATCACACTTCTGCTTAGGCTTTTGTTGTAAATGACAGTTAAAAATCAGATTGGGATCACAGAGTGATAGGTTTGCTCAGTTAGGAACGGACCTTTGAAGACCATCTACTCCCAACTTCCTTCTCAAAGCTGTGTCATTGTTCAATACAGGCCAGGCTGTTTTGGGCTTTGCTCAACCAGGTCTTGAAAACCTACTTAAAGCTATTTGAGACATATGTGATATGAAAACCAGTAAATGTGCTGTGAACTCTTCAGACATTTCATGCTGGATTGATTCAGAAAAAAATTACCTCAGAGCTACTTCAGTAAGGGAGCTCCTCAGGAATTTTCCAGGCAATATTGTAGCAGAACTGCAACGACACTTTTGCAGTCTAGGAAATGTGAATAGGTTATCTGGTCCAACTGCTTGTTTATGGAAACACTGGTGGGGTGGTTTATGAACCAGTTATGAACCAGGTTTATGAAACATTGTTGAAGTGGGACAAACATTCTGTTAGACACCTATCGTTTTTCTCTGATCTCTACAGTCCTTAGCAAGGGTCTTTTCTGGAATTAAAGAAATACCCATAGCTTCTACTTTAGCAAAACATGCTTCCTGCACTGATGTCAACCCATAGTCCGCTGGTTTGTATTTTCTTGTTTTGTTGATGTAACCACAGTCTGCAGTTTCAAGGAAGCAGTTCTTCCTTAAAGAAATTAACAAAAATAAAATTGTCTGCTCGATCTTCATTCATAAATAGCAGACATATGCTTGTTTTGGTACTACTTGGCTTTGATGCTCTTAAGAAGTGCTGTGTTACACTGTGAAAATTCAAGGAAACAATTAGATTAAATGAAAAGGAATTCATAAGACATTTGTTCTACAGATAGAGTTACTTTCTAAGATTTACACTATTTCTTCTTAAAATACACTCCCCCTTGCTAACGTATGTCAGAATCAGGATCTATAAAAATTAAAATTGGTAAGAAAAATTTCTTCATGACATGTATGGCGTCACCTATAAAAGCATAGTAGAATACAATAATTTAAGTGATATTTCATCTCTGTGGGACATGAGATTACGTCTTCATGAAGAATAAAAGTTTGACCTAGGCTAAGGCAGTTCATAATATCACTAAATTGTTACTCATAACATGATGTGAACAAGTTCCAATTATTTTTTCATCTTTTCAAAAATAAGATTAATATTATTTTTAGCAAATGGAAGAAAAAATAATTACTTATATAAAACAGAACTAATACAAGGCAAGGGTTGAATTTTTTCAAGGATTTCACTGTTTTATATGAAAATTCTTGAGACATGTTTCATTGCAAAGCCATTTCCTCATATATCAAAATATATAGTTTTAATATTTTTTCTCCTGCATGAATCTTAAATCTATTTCCTCTACATTAAACTCACTGAGAGCAAGAAACTGTAGCCTAATGCTTGTGCTTACAGGAAAGCAGCAGGCAATGTGTGGAAGACAAGCAAGAGCTGAGGAAAATCTGATCATTTCCAGCCTATGGATTCATACTTAGTATTTTCTGGATTTTTTTAAACCTGGTAAATTCTGATTTTAATTTAGAACCAGGGACAGCATAATTATGAAATGTAGTTGCTAAGTCAGGGGTCTATATATAGAGACAAAATATAAATTTAGAAACTTATTTTTCATTTTTCTTGATCTAATTTATGTTAGAGAAGGTTACGCTTGAGAAGAGAGAGTTCTGCAGTTCCTTTGCTTTAGCTGCTAAGATGGACATTCAACAAAATGCATCAAGAAAAACTGCACTGATACTTTATGCTTTTAACAGTGAAATGATAATTCTATTTTCAGCTCAAGTGGAGCCTTATAGATGGATATTCTATTCAAGAGCTTCTCAATCTTTTTTCCTCCTACATCTCAGTATATGTGTTCACACTTCACACAGCTTTGCATGACCCTACAGTCAACTCTTTGCAGCAACTCATCCTCATATTCAGAAGTGTTCCAAGATATTTTCTGTATGTTTTCCAGAGACACAAAAGTAACACCCATGACCCCCAAAAAAATACTGTTCTCTGCTCTGGTCATAGGACTAAGTAACTCATAAATTAAGATCTTCTGATCTACACAAAAATTGGCAGACTAGATGAGTTAGAGGAAATGCTGAAATATTTCAAGACTTTATCTCTTAAGAAAGCAGAGGAAGAAGTGTGAAGATCAAGCAGATGGAGATTGTCAAAAGCCTTTATTAATGTTTGATTTTATGTATCACACTATATGAGGCACTGATACACTCAATCTTTTTACTGCTCCAGATATACATTAGATAGGATCTGTGTTGCCTAGAATGGCTTATAAACATAAAGCACCTTTTGTAATTGCAAGAAAAGAAGTAGTAAGAGTTATTACACAGGAAGAAGATTTATAATGCTGCCACAGGGCACATTACAAACAAATAGGAAAACAAGTGAACATTAAAGGCCAGAATAGGATGACTTTATTGTTCTTCAAGGTCTGCCCTCACCATATGGTCTATCTAACAATCTGTGATTGTTTTTACCTTTCCCAATTTTTTATTGTCCTTTTGTGTTACACACATAAAATGCTAGGAAAACTAACCACTGGCACATTCTGATAAGATGATTTTCAAACATAAAATGAAAAACATTTCAGCATTTCTCTCTTTGAAAATAATATTGGCTTCTTTTTGTGTTTAGATTTAAAATGCATATTTGTTTTCTAGGAGCTGCCAAATGGTGTCCAAAATGATACCTGACTGTATCTTACTAACACAAAAATGTCTATTCTAATGCAATCAGAAACAAGTCCTTTCACTGCATCAAAAATCAGGCAGACAAGAGGGGGGAAAAGGTGCTACAGCAGAGATGATAGCAGCTCTTGTGCAGGCTGCATATTCCCCACTGTTTGACTACATCGAGAGCATGTATGGCCCATATTTCCATCCCAGCCCTTCTGCTACTTGCTCCTAGCTCATTAACCTTCTAGTTACAGCCAGAGCACCCATGTGACATTGGTGGTCCAGGTCTCTGAGCTGAGGGAGCCACTGACCTGTTGTTTAGAATGCTGGATACAGCCCAGTCATTTTGGGGTGCTCTGTTTCCTCCTTTGAGCCCTGCTCATTGCTTCCTGCTTTTCTTCCTGGCTACTGTTACTGTCTGGCAGCAGATATGACTGGGAAGCCCTAGCTCCAAAAGTAGAGGAGGAGATGTACTTTCCAGGACCTTTGAGGTGGTGTTCAGGAACTTTTACCTTGCCTAACTGAGGTGCATTTTTAGAACCACATCCTTCCTTCTCCTTTCATACACAGGTGTGGGGTGAAGGAATTCCAGGTCCCTATCTTGACATTGAAATAATAGAAGAATGCCATCCCCCACATTTTTGCGAACATGTTTCCATATGTCTTCCTTCCTGGCATGTTATATGTAGACGTGCATGTGTGCATGCTTGCAAGGACATGGACATGTAGTGGAAAGAAACAATTTTGGCCTCCATGGTTCTAAGAGACCTTCATCACCAATAAGACAGAAGAGGTTTCTAAAATACCCACACCTGATAATCTGATGGACAATTTCCACCCTTCCTTGGCTCACTGTCTTCCTATGACTTGTGATAGCAATAGCTTCTGACAGAGCAGAAAGAAGAGTAGCAGACAATGTAGCCACTACAAACAACAGCCTGGAGCACCACCTCTGCTGTGCCTCCCAAAAGCAGAACACTGCCTAGCTAGTGACTAGTTTCCCCTGCATACTCTTCAAGTGGATGAGTAAGAAAAACTAGAAATTAAAACTAGCTCATTTTAATCTCAGTCAATGCCTGTGGGAGTGTTACACTCTATAAAGCTAAGCTCTGTGAATTTGAAATACATATTCAGCCTTCAGTAATATAAAGGTTCCTTATGTTCTTCTTGGCATGTGGAAAGTTTCACGAAGAAGGAGCTGGAGTCTGATAGAGAACCGTTTTGTTCAATGGCATGTTCTCCTGAAGATGTTAAGGAATTTCTCTGCAGAAGAGCAACCGCACCTCTGAATCAGGTACTTCAGAGGTGAATCCAGTAGAAAAAGAAGGCTATAAAAGGTCTTGAGGCTAAAGATACAGTAAAAAAAAAAAAAAAAAAAAAAAAAAGTTGCCTACAAGCAGGCGCTGTAGTCAACAGCTAGATGGGAGTTTCACTGTGGATCTCAGGACAAGGAGGTTTGACGAGTTTTCTCTTATGACCAAATCGCAGAAGAATGGGAGGTCAGATGGACCCTCGAAGGCCTTCTTCTCAGATAAAATGTGATATTATTTCACAGCCTGAGGCTTCCTTCATTGCCCACTGTTAGCATGTATGACTGTGTGAACTTAAAATCTTTATTTTCCTTACATATTATGTGTTAGATCTTTTTTTTTGTAGAGAGAATGTTCATAATTTCTCCAAAATTAATAGAAGATATTATTAATTACATAGGACCAAGACATTGTGCCTTGCCAGATGTCTTTATTATGTAAACACTGAGGCTATTTAACGATTTCAGCATAAGGGGACCCACCCTTGTCCAGCAATACTGAATTCTGCAATGTTAATTATAATAATTCTTGAAGACTGTAGTGACAGCTTTTAACGAAGGAACAGCTGATCTGCTGTAGATGCATCAGTTGCCAGACTGAGTCAACTTTCAAGCCACAATGAGCTGGTAAGTCCTGCTTATATGCATGTGTGTGTAAGTAATCGAAACAAAAACAGTCAGAAACGCTTAGAAATGAAAATGCCAGCATTGTTTGTATCTGCACATTTCTGCTCGTGTAGTGACTCAGTTGGGAATCTGGAAGGTATTTCTAGGTCTTGTCGAATGCTAGCTAGTATAATTTACTAGTATTAGCACTGTTTGCAAAACAGAGTTAATGAACTAGTTGCAACATTACAAAACAGACTTTATGAAAACAGGTGAGAGACAAAAAAGGCATTAATGCTTTCCTAGACAAGATTATTGTATTAATCTTAAAATATTTAATTGATAAACTCTGGCAATTCCAATGACTCCACATGCTATAAAAATGAGATGTACAGCTGATTTAGAAAACACTGTATTTTATTTGCTATATATCTCCCTCTGTCAAATTCGTATCCACCTCATCTACTCCTGGGTAGACATCACCTGTTCTGAAATAATGTCACCTTACACATGACTTTTAAGCCAGAGACATATTTTCACACAATTTTACAGTGCAGTGAAGAGGAAGGATAAGAGGCGATCGATTTAACTAATGAATTCTTCAGTTACTTCAACCAAAAGAAGGATTGAGGAAGTGAAGACTAAATCAGATTGCTAAAGATGAATACAAAATAACATAGGCAAGCATGTAGAAACAAAAGACCAAGGCATAAACCCCATGAAGTCAAAAAGACGTATCACAATAACAAATGCACACCATGTTAGCAGAAGAGTAGAAAAAAAAATCCTGGCTCATTACCCAACAGAGAAGGAAACTACTAACAGCTAAGAAAACCCATGTATTTTGTGCCCTATTTGAATCTTGCATCCCTGAAATCCCCCGTCTGTCAGCACTGGCTTCCACAATCGATGACTTCACACCAGTGGGATAACATCTCAGCCTAGAGCAAGGGGAAAACAGGTATGAATACACTTAAGTAAGATAATTGTTTAGAGATCAGCTAGCTCTGACAAATTTTATTCTAAAATATTTATGGAACTGGTTGAAATAAACACATTCACTAGCAATTGTTTTTGAAAATTCATAGGGCAAAGAGGCAGCCTAAATGCAGTCTAACCCTAAAAATTGTAACAGGAAGTGAGCTGGAGGAATTCATGGGGATTTTATAGATATTTCAGCTTCATTGTGGACCCTAAGTAACCTTGATACAAATAACTAAACCATTTGCAAGTAGAGAAGAGACTGAAAGATTACAGGATTAATAGCAGCTAATGTGGATTTGTAAAAAATTAAACATGTCAAATCAATATAATTTTATTCTGCAGTGGGGTAATGAGACTTGTGGATAGAATGGAAACACAGAAACACAGAAACATGTTTCATAATGACAATAGTAAAACTTCCAATGATGTCATGCGTGATACTCCGATAAGCAGGTTAGGGAGACATAATCTAGAAAAAATTTATTACAGGATGATCTGGATAAAATCTGCTACAGCGCGGGTTGTAAATCTTGTTGGAAAACTGTAATCAGAAGGGTAGCTATCAATGAATTACCACCCACAGTAGAAAAGGTCTGCTTAGAATCTGTTTTTACTTAAATCTTGTCATTAATGAATTTGACACTGAAGTAAAAAGCAAACTTATTAAATGCACAGATGATGGAAAACCAGGTGAGGCTTCAAGTATGTTGAGACATAACATTAGAATTCAAAATGACTTTGACAAATTGCAGAAATGATCCAACAAAACAAATTTAGCGGTGAGAAATGCAGTGCACAGTTGTGCAAGTAAAAGGTGAAAAGCAACCTGTTAGAAATCAGTCCTACGGGAAGAGATAAACAATGAGAGTATAAAAAGGTTACTCTCAGAGGATCATTTTTGAAAGACAGCACATTTCTAAGCCATCCATGTGTCCACATTGTGCACCTGTTATCTAGTCCTGTGCTCCACATACCAGGAAAGGAGGGAAAAAAATAATATTAACTACATACACGAAATATTTTAGGCAAGGTAAGATCTTATTTGGGGTATTTAATAGCTTTAGATACACTTGGAAAAGGATAAGATCTACTCTGTGGAAAAATAATGCCAGAAAACTATAGCTATCAGGACAATAATGTTTCTTTATTAGGATTTTGAACCCGAGCAAGAGGTAAATACCCTTTAAAATGTTGGCTTCAGATGCAATCATTCCTTCCCCGGGATTTTTCTATGTGGAGCTACAGCAGACCAGATGTGTGTCTTGACCTCTAGATTGGCTGGTTGTCTCAACTTGTGGGGATGGACTTTAGAAGGAAGGGAACTTACCTTAATCTATCGACTCTTAGGAATATGCAATGAAAAAAATAATCACCAATTTCTAGGAAGATATGTTCTTTCTTGTGTTGCGCTATGTAAGATGCAATACTGGTCCTTTCCACAAGAGTTCTTAAAGGTTTGTAGGCTGTAAAAGTCTATGCCATTTCATTCAGAAACTACTTTTAATTGTCCATGCATTTTCTTATATTTAGGAAAGTTTCTGCTTTTCTGATGTAATTTTTGGAAAGGACAAAATGGCTTTAAATCCAACCTTCCCACTCATCAACTGCTTTGAGTTCTAGATCGAGGAAGCCCCTCAAATCCATAGGTCATTCAAAATTCTCGTTGCCTCAAGGTGAGGGAACGGGTCTGGCTTGAGTCATATGGAGACACAACAGGGAAGCATAAACTTCCTCTGTGAAGGGGTTGGGGTCTATGGAATATCTTGGCAGGTTTTCTATAGCAGATACAAATTTTTTAATCAATCAAAATTGAAACAAAGTTGTTCAGTTGTATGGGTTTTTTTCCCTTCACACTTTGTCTTCATCAAGTATCCTCTTTCTGTGGGAGAAAATAATTATTAAAAAACGGGCTTTTCAATAATTTCAGATTCACAGCTGAAGAACATCATGCAAAATTAAGTCTCATATGCAACTTCTTCTTACATAAGGCACTACAGCAGTGAAATTGCAAAGAGAATGCTCAAGAAGACACTGGGAAATGTAGAGTGGTGCAGCTATAATATTCTGGCTTTCCATTTTTTTCCTGAACAGTAGGAGTTCTGTGCAGAATACACAGTCTCTCTTGGTTGCTGTTGTATAAAAGCTGTCAAAGCAGCACTAAATGATTTGAAGATTACTGGGTATTTTAAAAGCCCACAGGACAGGAGTCATTCTTGAGTGTTCATGTTAAATTATGATATAAGCCAAGTGGCTAGTTATTTGTTGTTACCAGAGGTGTTTTAAATATCATTGTATTTCTTCTACCATTAAAATATTGTGTAAAAATCAAAGTAATTTTCTGAAGCTGTTGCTCTCTTCAGAGTCTGCAAAAAGCACATTGTATTGCTTAGAAGAACATTGGGTGATGTTATCCTCAGAATCTTGTTAATAAATGACTAAAAAGAGGATTGGCTTCATTTTTTGGTTGTAGATCAGTTTCGTAAGTAGATGATCTCTAGTTGCTCAAACACGGTGGAATATTAATAAGTACTGTAGGGATATGTAGAAGGTAAAAGCTGATTGAAAAGTAAAGGATATGTAGATATTCTTGAGAATATTGTTGAAAAACAGAAAGAAGAGACAGAAAAAGTAATAAACACCACCTAGATACACAGACCCTAAGGAGCAAGAGATAACAGAGGCAATATCAAAGAGCAGATCTCTCTCAGGACACATATTGAGGGAACACAACTGAATGAATCACTCAAGACCTTGGAGAGGTTCCACCATCTTTTTGTAACTGATAGAAAGAAGTGCAGAGGGTGAACAACAGTATCATGTGTTTTATGTGAAAAAGCAAACTTATTCTCAGAGTCTTTAGGGGCTTATGGGAATGGGTGAAACTTATTACAGGATGTTTAGGGAAAAGAACCAAAGGAAGGGAAAGGGTCAATACCCTTGTCCAGCTGAGCTCCACACCTGATCACTGCAGTCTGTCCTATCTTCTTGAGCCGTGTTCCTCACATTTCTGTGTGATCTTGCTCTCTGGAAGTGTGTGGAGATGACTCACTAGCACACTCACGCTGGACCAGCTGGCAAATTGGAAGAGACCAGAACCTGGAGAGACACAAGGTCAGACCAGGAGATGGGTTAAATGGTGCCAGGGGATTGGATATGGATCTTGGGCAGACCTGTCTGGTCTAGCGACCCATGAATGTAGGAGTGACTGTGAATAAAGAATGAAGGTGTGTGAATGTCCTGTAGTAAACTGATCATCTGGAGGGGAGGAACAGGAGTGCTCTGTATTGTTCATTTCTGTATAAGTGTTGTTGGTATTTATGTGGGTGCCAGAAAAGGCACTGCACACTTTGTCCATCTGTGCAGCCCGTCGTGTGTGTACTGTGCCTGTCACAGAATCACAGAATCACAGAATCTTCTAGGTTGGAAGGGACCTTAAAGATCATCTTGTCCAACCGTCAACCT
>JAOXNO010000013.1:83228190-83278959 GCA_028565335.1 Limnodromus scolopaceus
GGGGGCAGCGCCCGGCCCTGCGCGGAGCCCGGGCGGGAGGTGCCGGCGCGATGGCCCGGGCCCCGGGGCGGCTCCGAGCGGCCGCTGCAGCCCGTCTGTCTGTCTGTCTGTGTGTCTCCGTGTGTGTGTGTGCTGTTTCTTCCTTTGAAGCCACCGTCTGCGAAATCCTGCGCTGGAGGAGCGGGCGGAGGGGGGGTGGGGAGAGGAGCCGCGATGTGCAATGTGGTGTTTCGTTGATCTATATTTAATGGCTGAAAGGAAAGATGCTTTTTCTTTCCTTTACCCTTACCTTACTCTTACTCTGGTGTGTAATGTGCTTGCATCGATCGGTCAAAGCGTAGCTTCAGCTGAATCAAGTCACCACAGAGGAGGTGCAGCAGCACAGGCAGTGCATGTAATACACAAATTCATCTGGCCGTGGATCTTGGAGAAAAATAAAAAAAGCCTGAAGAGGGATCATTTCAGAAACCATGTTAAATTTCCCCTGGAGGGATTGGTGGCACGAATAGGAAGCACGAATACATGAAAGACTGGGATACAGCATCTTGTGCAGAGACATTTTCTTTCTCATAGTTTAAGTGTCAGGGTGTGCTTTGTTCAGATTCAGAGTGTCGTGATTAACCCTGTGCATTATAGAAAAATATCCAAAGCTTGCAGAAAATATTTAGAAATGAGCCGGCCGTTTATTAAACAGCTAGCTGGTAACTTTGTTGGCTGCAGTAACAGATAACTCATGCCCCTTAAAACACGTATGCCTTTTTATTGTCAATAGCAAGAGAAAGTAGAAACTTCACATTGCATGTTTATTTTCACAGTCTCTATAGGTAGTCTGTATGTAAAGTGCAAACAGTGAATCGGCCTGAGCTGTGATTCGTAGCAAACCCCTCCATAGGTTATGCCAAGACCTAATGTAAAGATAGCGAGAGGACTACCCAGAATTATATGGAATTTATGTAAGTCTGTTGTGGGCTTTTGCAAAATCAAGAGCGGGGAAAATATCTTTGTCCTCAAGTTAAGGATTAGTTAACATCCTGTCGTAAAAATTGAACTGATTATCTAACTCATGTAGGCTGGGTTGGTATTTTTCAAACAGCTTCATTAGTTGGTCAATGTATGACTGACACGGTGTGTGAGAGTTAGGTTGTAGGTTTCCGGAGAGAGCTGCTGCGTATCCGACTTGTGGGCCTCTGAGACTCGAAGGGCTTGAGGGCTTTTGTGAACCTATTTACCTTTAGACAGGTTATCTGGGGAGGAGCCCCAACCTTAAACCCAAACCACCTTGGAAGACTGTGATACATAAGGAAAACTCCGACATTCTACGATGATCAAATACCCTTGTAAGACTGATTCTGAGCCAAGTTGGTGAAGCTGTCTCTTTCCAGTCTGTGAATGACTTTACCCTTTGGGAGCCTCAACTATCAGTCTGCAATCCTGCAACACTGCAGAGAACTTGAAATAGATCATCCTTGTTAGTAAGAAATTGATCAATGGCTCGGGACTCCGTTGAATGTGATTGTGTTGAATGTTGTAGTACCGGAACAGGAGATCGCATCTTGATCACGTTGTTCAGAGATGGTTTTTGCAGTCTGTTATATAAGAGAGGCTCTGAAAAAAGAAGTAGCAGGCTGTGCCGTGTATACCTACCAAGGGAGATACCCCTCTAAGCTGCTGGTACGAAGCGAAGTATTTATTTCTGAATGCCAGTTGCATGACTTTTTGTGAATTGCAAGAAAGATGCTTTTGGGAGGGAACTCCAGCTACCGTGCTCAAGTTCTGTTTGTCAGGTACCTTAAGGGGCGTTAAAAGCAATAAATAGCTCATCAGTCACACGAGCCTGTAACTTGGCTGTGTTTTTTTGAATAATGCTACTAAAATAATTTCATCCTCACATAATGAACTCTGACAGACAGCTGCATGAAATAGAAATAGTAGCAACTAAAAAAAAAGGTGTTTGCATAATTCTCATTTGCATAATTTACCTTTGCTGATGGATGGTATCAATTTAATGGCAGTGGTTTGGTGTTAAGTATTTGTTTCTCAAGAGGTGTAAAATCAACTTAAGCTACAAAAGAAGTGCCAGAGCAGCTTATTTTAAGGGTTTTAAGAAATACATTTTTAGGTAGGGCTGTAGATTGGCATGTAAATGGAGCAGCTAACAGAATCAGCAGAACTCATGAGTGTTAAATTTTGCACTAAATTTCAGATACATTTTCTATTTCATGGTTCAGTGTGATATGATTTTTAGAGCCTATCACTTGCGAAAATTCCAGCATATCTTTGTTAGGATTTCAAACATACATTTCAACAATTCCTAGAAGCAACTGTTTTCAGGAGTAACAGCAAGATAAGGAAAATACATTATTACAGTATTTTTCACTTACATAAGGACCTGTGGTTTTGATGCTTATTGATTGCGCTTGTAAGTCAGGAAGAGTTTGATATTTCAAGTTACAGCTGAGGTTTGACAAAAATGAAATTGATTGTTCCTTCCCTTTGAAGGTTTCAGTAAGATCTTATTACAGGATGAGATTTGGATGCTTATTCAACTGCACAATATTAAATTTAGTAGTCTAATTATTAATAACATGTAAGTAAACAATAAACCTTAATGGAGGCAGCATTTTTAAATATGGTGCGTTTATTTTTTAAATGACAGAATGGCTCTCAAATAGTACTAAAACACATTTGCTATTAAATAAGAGATTGATTTTTTTTTTTTTCCTGACAAAAGTCATTACACCTGCAAAAACATTATTTTTCTGACCTTTTTTCTTTTTCTTTTTTTTTCCCTTTTTTTTTATTGGGGGCATGATGGGAAAAGTTATTTCTCTGATGTCAATAGGAAGTCTCCAAGCAGAACAGGTATGCAGTCCTCTGCTTATGCACTGCAGAACCACAGGACCCTTTGGCTAATGGTTCTTCTGTAATTAGGCTCACTTGGAAAGAAGTCTGAATGCAGCATGACACACCAAAACAATTTCTTCTATCCCCTTGGGATGTGCTAACTTGGTGTCATGAATGGGTTGTAAAAGCAGATTGCCTGACCAGATTCTCTGGCAGTATGCTGGACAAAATTTAAGTTCAATTAAATTGAAAAGGAAATATGGTATCTGTTTATATGTAAACTGATAGTCATGTTAATAGATGTGGTTTTTTCTTGTATTAGTTGCCAGCTTAGTGTAAAACTAAGAAACAGAGAAACATCTTAGTATCTATGAGAGCAAGTATTTAATATTTGTTTAAATTGCTCTTGGTATGCTAACTTCTAGTGCATCCTACTGGCTCTTAATCTGTTCTATTTTACAAAATTCAATTATAGTAATAAGCAATAACTTCAAGAGACATAAAGCATGAAAGACTTTGTATTGTCTTGTCCTTTTGGCTACTGCCTATTTTATTGAAGATTCTGGAAAAAAAACCAGGCTTCTAATGAAACTTTAAAACTTTGTACTTCTCAGACCTACCAAAAAGGTGATAACTTTTTAAAATTCATATATAAAATAACCGTGTTTGATGGTACATTTTATTATGGTTTATTACATTAGCGATAACAGTTGTACTGTGTAACAAATCATTATTTTCCACTTGTTTTCATTCATTTTGAGAAGCCACAAATATGCAGAGTCCACTTTGAGTAGTAACGTCCAAAATCCAGAACATCTGAGAGCCAAAGGGGCTTTTCCTAAAAGGTTCTTTTGGGCAAGATTTTGCATTTTTCGCCCCTGTTTCTTCTATATTCCATCCCCCACCCCTCCCTTTTTTTTTTTTCCTGCCAAGTTTGCAGTTGATTTCTTCATCTCCCAAAAATCTTCATAGTACAATTATTTCCTTTTGGTCAAGAAAATTACTTTTGGAAAATGACAGTAAAATTTAAATTTCTCTGCTTAGTGTAACATAAAAGTATTCTTTTTTCCAACCATACGTACATTATTCTGTCCTAACACAGTCAATTATTGTTCAATTAAGCAACACCAAAATATCCCTTTAAGGCTGAATTTTTGAAGGAAACCAAATGAAATTATACAGGTAGTGTAAGTAAGGATTCTGATGGGGTATTTAATTGTTTTAAACCCACTGAATGAGACTTAACTCTTACATATTCATTTCTATCAGCTTAATTTACTTTAAATTACTAAGATGTTTGGGGAAACATTTCAACAGAAGTTTAATGTGGTGGTAGAAAATTGCTGTACCTTTTAGTACTACTAGGATTATTAAAATTTGTAGTCTGCATCCTGTAAAGGTGCAGGCCTTCCATTACAAACAGCAAGCAGTTTGGAAGGGGGACTGGCAAGGGTGTCAGGAACAAGGCTTCAGACAATAAATTTAAAGGAACATGTTATATTTTACTACCTCCTTCCCGTGAGAGTACTTCTACAGTTTTGAAGTTAGATATCTGAAAAGCAAGAAAATCTGCACTGGATGTTGAAAACAGAACATGTGAACCTTAAAATTTTTCTTTATAGTTTTCCACCAAAATACTGAAACTCATGACACTGTATTCTGGTATGCTAGCTGATGTACAGATATATTTTTTTAATATTTTCAGTATTTTAGATTTATCTGAGTGAAAAATCTAACTTGTATAAAGGAGTGCAGTTCTCTGAAAATGACATGCACTATGATGTGAATCAAGTCCTGGCATTCTGGTATTTTCTCGTAATGTTGTACTTGGCTGGATAGTAATCAGGTTTCTTTGAAAGCAGGTTGTTGTTGTCCCAGTCAAATTTGCTTGTTTACAAATAATCATTCTTCTTGCCAAGAGGTTGACTGTTTCTTTACCTGTTTGGCATATGGGAAGGCAAAAGCCTTTTCACGCTTATTTTTTGGCTTGAAAAGTGGCACAGCATTGGATATGGAGGTTCCTATACACTGAAAAGCATTGTGAGTGAGAAGGCAGAAGGCTAGGTTGGAGAAGAGTTATCTAAGGAAAAAACAGCTTAAAGGTTTTCAATAATGGAAATGGCTCAAGGTTAGACAGGGAAAGCCTGTTGGGCAAACATTATTATTGAGTTGTTTGCCAGAATTTTTAGAGAAATCGAGCTTTTCAAATAAACAGATACCTGAAGGCATTCTTAACGCCATCTCTTTCTTACTTACATTTCTTAAAACAACTCAGCTTCAGGACAGCTTGTGAACGTGCCTAATGGCATCATCTAATTTCTGAGTGGCGTGGTACCTCTGAAAGTGATATTCTATGTCATCTAGAAGCTGAAGTCTCATGGAAAGTGGGAGCTGGCTCCTAAATGGTGTAGATGCTAAATATGGAGTGGATAATCTAGTGGATTCTTACGCATCAAAATCTAGGTCAGTCTATGAGCATTTTGACATATTGTCAAATATGACTAATCATTTTGTTAAACTTTCTGAATATTTCTGATGAAGTACCTATATCCTTGATCACCACATGATGGTAACCTGAACCTTCAGTTCAGTGCCTAACCTTGTCTGACCTAGTGTGCTTAGAAATGCAGTAAATAGAACACAAAAGCTTTGGGTATTTTTAAAAAGTCAGTACTTTAGTGAGGGAGGTTGACAGTAATTGATGAATTGCATAATTCTTGCTATTCTTACTGTAAACATTTTTGAAGCTTGAGTTACAAAAATAATACGATTTTATGTATTTGGTTTGTGTGGCAAGGTTTTGGGGGGCGGGGGGGAGAGATGACTACAGGGGTGGCTTCTGTGAGGAGCTGCTAGAAACTTCCCCTATGTCCGATAGAGCCGATGCCAGCTGGCTCCAAGACGGACCCACCGCTGGCCAAGGCTGAGGCCATTAGTGTTGGTGGTAGCGCCTCTGAGGTAACTTATTTAAGAAGCTGGAGGGGGCGGGGAAATGACATGAGAGCAATGACTCTGCAGACAACAAGGTCAGGGAATCACAGGATCACAGAATCGTCATGCTTGGAAAGGACCTCTGAAATCACCGGGTCCAACCACACATACACAAAAAACCCCTACAATCTCGGCCATTAGAGCATGCCCTAAAGTGCCACATCTGCCCTTTTCTTAAAAGAAGGAGGGGGAGAAGGTGCTCCAGTCTCCAGAGCAGAGATTCACCTGGAGCCTGTGGTGAAGACCACAGTGAGGCAGGATGTCCCCCTGTAGCCCATGGAAGTCCACGGTGGAGCTGATATCCATCTGCAGCCCATGGAATACCCCACACCAGAGCAGGTGGATGTGCCTGAAGGAGGCTGTGACCACATGGGAAGCTTGCACGGGAGCAGGCTCCTGGCAGGACCTATGGCCCCACGCTGGAGCAGATTTGCTGGCAGGATGTGTGACACCATGGGGACCCATGCTGGAGCAGTTAATGAGGAACTGCAGCTCTGGGAAGAACTCAGGTTGGAGAAGTTCATGGAGGACTGTCTCCCATGGGAGGGACCCCACACTGGAGCAGAGAAGAGTGTGAGGAGTCTTCCCCCCGAGGAGGAAGGAGCAGCAGAAGCAATGTGTGATGAACTGACCACAACCCCATTCCCCATCCCCCTGCGCTGCTTGGGGAGGGTGGTAGAGAATTCAGGAGTGAAGTTGAGCCCGGGAAGAAGGGAGGGGCTGGGGGAGGTTTTTTAAGATTTGGTTTTATATGTCATTATCCTACTCTGATTTGATTGGTAATAAATTAACTTTCCCCAGGTAAGGTCTGTTTTGCCTGTGACTGAGTGATCTCTCCCTGTCTTTATCTCAGCCCATAAGCCTTTTGTTATATTTTCTCTTCCCTGTCTAACTGAGGAGGGGAGTGATAGAGTGGCTTTGGTGGGTGTCCAGCCAGGGTCAACCCACCATGCTTTATATATGGATTTCCAATGCAGTGCTGATGTATGTCATCTCGTGGTACTGGGGAAAACTTGGAAATGTGGTAATACCTCTTCTACATAACTGTCAATAAAATAGGAGGCCTAATGCATTCTCAAAGTTATCATTACAACCAAAGAAACAGAAGATGCTTGCATTTCATTTCTTTATTGCTGTCATTGAACCATGTCCATAGCATTTATGCCCAACAGAAGGATTTTGAGTAACAGGGTTGGAAGTTCTGCTTTGGGATCACCAGATGAATTCCCAAATGCCTCTAAGCTGTGTCTACATGATTTTTAGAAGGTAAAGTTTGGTTCACTCTGGGGAAAAATAGCATTTGTAATCTGGCACAGACCTCATTAAGGATTAACCACTACAAATGCTTTTATTTTACTAATGACGTACAGCATCCTATAGTTGAATGCATATGCGATATGCAACACCATTTCCTCTTTTTCTCCTGTGTAAATATGATGGTCCCTTAAAGATTTTGTAGGTTCACAAGTATGTGTTTTTGGTTCAAAGCATTTCTGAAAAGCTTGGCAGTTTATTGCACTTATTTTTCACTTCTGACTTCTATTGTCTTTACCAAGAACAAGTAAAGTATTGCACAAAGCCTCAAGGGTCTTGGTGGACTCTGACTTTAATTTCTTCAAAGAAGGATGGGCAGGTTGAGCTTAATTAGAAACATGCATGTCTAACCAAAGGGTAAATTTAGAATCACAGGTTTTAAGAACTGGCATTAGAAACAGAGAAATCTTTTTTGTGTAAATAGGAACATTGAACAGGAGCCGTAGTATGTCTGAGAAGCCGAATGCAGTATTCTGTTAAGCAATTGTTTAATACTCTCAGGTAAATAGGTCTTTTTAATATGTGTCATTACTTCTTTTTTCAATAAAAACAAATTCCAAAGCATATTATTCTGGTCAAATTAGGGAAGTTTGTTAGTCTCTGACTGTTTCCAGTGGGAGCCTTTGCATTTAATTCTCAATGCTGACTGTCATAATGAGCACTCAAAGGATGGATAATACTCCTAATTTCAGAAAGAAACAAACATTTCATTATATTCTGTGTTACCTTATGTAGCATAGGTCTGTGCAGCAATTACTTTATGTGGATTAAGTGCAAAGGTATGGTGTAAAACTTAACCTTTACATCTCTTATTTGCCTTTTTGAGCTTGAGTTTTGATCAGTTGTCTTAAATGTTCCCTCTTTGTAAATACATTTTAATTAAAAGTGGCCAAGATTAATCAGCTTTGTAATTCTTAATTTTCTATCTGTAAGTCTAGGAGGTACAGTGCTTCTTTAGTTCATGCTGTCTTTTTTTTTTCCGCAAGTCTGCTTGAAGAGATGTGAATTTTTGGTAGCAGTTAATAAATATTTTTTTCTATTTCATGTGTATTAGTATAAAAAGAATTAAACTGAGCAGAAAAGACTCCAGGTTTTGAGTGGTAAAAACAAAATTCTAGGTTTTGATCGTGCTTTATGCCTTAAATTTATCATAGAATGGCTAAAACTTTGCACAGTTAAATTAAGTAAAACAATTTCATTTGATTTCGAAAAGAAGATATTTTTTTTTTTTTTTTAACAAAACATAATTAGTATTTGAGGCATATGCTATACCTGACATTTAGTGCTAGCTGAATGCCACATAAACTTGACCTTTTAGAACTTTGGGACATTTTGGATTTTTGAGACCTGGCATCTCTGTCTGACCTTCTGAACATTCTGGTGTCCTTTCATTGAGTAGTGTGCTGGGCAGTGTCACTTCAGAGAACTGATTTTCCTGGTTGTGTGTGAAACTACTGAAATATATTTACTCAAACCAGAAGTGGCTGTCGAAGGGAAGCAGGGGTTTCCTCTACAACGTTCCTCTGCCCACTGGAGTCGTCAGGCTGACATTGGTGATGGATCGCTCAGCCTGAGACTCTCTCAGCATGGTCTCCCCTTTAAAAATATCCAGCGAGGAGCTACTTGGCTTTTGATCAGTGGTGATGACAATATTTCAGGTCCCCAAATGACAGATCGCTGGTGATCTATTGACAGAACAGACTTGGAGTAATGATGTTTGTCAAGGAGCCAAAGACTCTGTAATATAAATTGCTTTTGTGTTTTTTTTTTTTACTGTCTATCTAGTGTCCAAAGCAGAGAAGGAGATCTGAGATACTGTTAATAGCAAACAAAAAAAAGCTGGGGGAGAAAAGTGGGGGCAGGGAGACAGGCTGGAAGGCACAACTGCTGTATTGTCAATGAATAGGAAAGATGCAAATTCAATATTTTAACATAGATGGCTGAGCCAGTCTGCTGATTTCTAGTAAATACTTTAAGAAATGCATTTTCAGGAGTGTTTTATTTACAAAAGTATGCCAGTTCTAACAGGACATCTTGCACACATGCAAAAAGCAAAACATAGTTTGAACATTTTTAAGAAATGCATGCATGCATATATTCTATTCGGATGCTATAAGCAAGTATGGAATTAGCTCCACCTGTGTCAAGTGTTGGTACAATTAGTTAGTACTCTTGCATGAGTGTTACATAACTTGTATGTCAAGCTCAAAAGCAATGCAATTTTCTATCTTCCCCCAGGCAAACCCTAGTTGTACTCTTGCTGAATTTGGTAACAGAAATCCAACTGATTCAATGGGACACCTGTGTTTTACAAGATGTACCTTACTAAAAATATTTTTTTCCCTTTATTCAACCTTCTTTCACTTGCTCTTCAGTAATTCCACAATCTAATGTTTGTCTGACACAGGTGTTTGGTTTTTTGTTTTGTTTTGTTTTGTTTCATGGGGGATTTTTTGTTTGTTGTTTGGGTGTTTTTTTTAAAAGAAAATTACAGGTGTTACAATGTTACCATAAAACAGACAGGATGAGTAATCTCAGTAGTAGTTTATAATTTTGATACTTTCATTTTGCTACACTGTGTGAAATGGTTATTTTCCAGATTTGATCAATATATGAGCTCCAGGTGGGGGGAAAACTGATGGAGGAGAGGGAAAGAGAAGGAAAAAATCAGATTGCTAGTTTGTTTATCTAACTTATCTTACAGACATACCCTTCCTGACCTGTAGAACAGTATAGTTCTGGAAGTATGGGGTTTGTTTACCTGATGATAGTGTAGTATGCTTGTCAATAAATGGTATTGCTGTCTAGAAAGTCATATAGACCTCTAAAACAAGTAACTAAGTTTACGGAAATATGCGTTCTTGGGAATGAACCAATTATTTGTTCCCCTTCCACTGTTTTGAAATTCACTTGTTCATAAAGTATTTAGCATGCCTCCAGTAAAATACCAGGACTGTAATAAAGAAGCAAGGACTCCTGATTTGTGAACGGCTTAATATTCTCATCATAACATTTAAGTATCCATGTTTTTCAAATACTTTTCTAATAAAAATCTTTATTTAAATATGGTCTTTTGGTTCTACTTTGGATTTATTAACTACATAGTTTTGGCAGGTAGCCAAAAATTAAGGGGTTTTGTCACATGGTTTTATTTAGGAGTATCTAATTTGTAGTGCTGTGCAACATAGTCATATTTTTTACTTAATAAAAGGGAATAAATAGTTGGTATGAAACAGCTGAACTGGCCAGGAGGAATGGGACAAGTGGAAAAGTGAAGCAGTGCCTAAAACTGAACTCAGGGAGAATGGGAAGGAAAAGGTTACACAGTTAAAAGTGTTTCCTTAATTGTTCTGCCTGTTGATCCACTTTCTGAAATGCATCAGTCCTATATGGAGGACTGTAAGGATCCAGGTGAATCCTTACTATAGAAAGTCTCTTGAACTGTTAGTCTGTAGAGAAGTAGGTGCCAGGTTTCCTCCCCTGTGCACAGTCAAGGTGGTAGAAGTTTGTGCTCTTTTTGGTTCTGCTCTTCTTTCATGCTTACCTACCTATCCGGCAAAACCATGTGCTGGTAAACGTGTTGTAAGTGTTAGGATGCTGTCACTCTACAAAGAAGCTATATTGGTGTTTACACTGAAAATAGGAATAATGGATTAATTTGACATTTTAATGATGTGATTTAGTCTTCACGTCTAGAGTAGGCTATTGGACTTAAGGTTTAACTTTTTTTATTCATCTGAGGCTAGAAGTGCAAGCTTTGGATATGGAGGACGCAACTAGAAATACCCATTCTTCTGTATGGTTGTTGAGTACACGATATTGATATGTGGGACGTTGTTATTTGAGTAAAAGTTGTAAAATAAAAATGAGAGAGAATTTGGACTCTCTAAATTTCCCTTCTTACTGCCAGGAAGTGTGGTAGCCACCTGAAACTCAGGTTAGATGAAGTTCTTTTTTTAGAGCAAGAGTATTTGTTTTCTTACAATGAAACAACAAGGCTAAAGTACTTCATAACAGTTACAATACAACTAAATTAAGTAGAGACAGACATACTTCAGGGTCTGTATCAAGGTAGGGGAACATACGTACAGGTAGAAATGTCTATGTAGAAGTGTGGTGTGAGCTTTCAGTGGGTGCTCCCGTTCAGAAGGGAAGTCAACCTCAGCAGTAAGTGGTAGCTACAGCACCTCACATTGCCTGTGTGATTCATCGAGAACCTTGCCTGTTGGAATGGTATGAATTGAGATGTATGTTTGGTTTTGGATCAGCTAAATGAGGCAACATCACTGTGATAAATCCTCTACTACTTCAATGGAGTTTGAGGATAGCTAAAATAATTTTATTTTTGTATTCCATTCCCTTCAATGTACAACTTATAGTAGTTTATGTGAAAGGCTTAGAGACTTGTGATTTATTTCACAATACCAGGTTTTAGATATAAAGTGTATTTCTGAAGCACAGCTATACGTCTGCATTTCAGAGGAACAGTTGGAGAAAGGAAGGCCAGCACAAAGCTTTTTCTTCTTTGCACATGAATCATTTTGGAGCTTCTTCAAAAAGGTGGCTTACCCTGCTGAATGAATTTATAGAACATTGTGTAACGTTTCTGATGTATTAATCTTCATCTTTTTCATATATGTGTAGAAAAGAATAAAAAGGGGATTGCAGGTTAAGGTCTGAGCATTTCTACATAAAAAACTTCTGAAGTTTGAATATATGTGCAGAGTTTTTAATAATACCTAAATATGACATTCAGGTATTACCCAAAACATAACAGACATATAAAGCATTGCTACCTCTCTCTTAATTATTTTTGTCACACAGGCTTCCTCTTTTGCAATGACTTTCTGTTTGGTTGTCTTGAAACAGTCATTAATGGCTCAAATAGAATATCACGGAAGTTTTTGTTCTTGTGAATTCTGTTGTTGCGTTTTGGTTTTTTTTTTATTTTAGACATCTGGGATGTCCTGTTCTCTGACAGAATTGTGAGTGCTGTCACTTGTTAACAAGTGTGCATGCATTACATATTGCACCCCTCTGCAGTTTATTATACTACTTTATAGATGAAATAATTTTATGGTGCAAAACCGTGTTGTCAAGGGGCTGAATGCTGCTGCCTCTAGATGCAGGCTAGCTTGTGGTGGAAGCTCCAGGAATTCCTTCAGTCATCCTGTCTGCAGCTCTCATTTCAAACTTCCTTATCATTCTTTTTATATCAAACCAAACTTCTCAGCGTTTGAGTGGAAGCATGTTTGCTTCTTGTTGATACTGTATTTCAGTAGGCTAATGTTGTTATGAAACTGGACTTCACACTTAAGTTACAACAGGAGCTTGAAGGAGTCAGGACTGTGCTTCAGCACTCTCTGCCTGTGCAGAGTGGCATCTAACCAACTTCCTCCCAGGGCGTGTTGAGAAAATCATGTACTGTAAATTGATTAACTGTACCATATATGAAAGACCATATGCAAGAATGCAGATGGAGTAGCAGACTGTAATGTTAATTTACCAATCATCCAAGCAATCAAACGTAGTGGTGGCTCTTCTTTTTGTACTACACCAGTGTTTTGACAACGAAGCTTAGATCACAGCCCAGTGGAACTGGTGCTGTCCAAAACATACTCACAGATGGTCCTTGTGCTGAAAAGTTCAAAAACCTAGCTGACGCCATTGCTGAAGGGAAAACAAGTCTGGAGAGGTTGAAAACAGGTCAGGTACAATCATGAAAATAGGATCCTGGTTGCTTATGTACTCTGTCTCCTAGAACATTTCCATGTTGCATAAGCAAATCCTTGTCTCTTATTATACTGCTCTCAGTGCATGGATGGCATAAAACTAACTTTGATTTGACTTCTTACTATGTTTTCCCCAGTCTTTTCCCAAACAGGTAGCAACATATTTTATGTGATGCAAGAAGCTTTTTTTCGAAACAGAAAATGTCATTACTGAGCTTGTTCCCCTTCTTTAAAAAACTGAAAATAAGTAAAAAGGGAGACATTTGGAAGGGGAAAAAAGAATGGGGTGTGGGAAAAAGTAAACTGTACTAAGTCCCTTCCCCATGAGAAGTTTAAAACCAAAACTTGCTTTTGCAAGAACAATGAAGCTGTACAAAGTATCAGCAAATACCTTGGTGCTGGTCCCTTGCTACAGCATTAATACTACAGTGTTAAGACAGAGTGTATAAGGAATAGTATTAATCTCATTTGTGAGCAAGACTCTGTTGCGATTATTTCATCATGTACTAAGAGAGACAACTGGACAGACAGCTTCTGTTCAAGCCTTGTTGTGGTACCAGTAATTATTTCTGTCTGCTCATGTCCTTTTTTGTTTCAAGCAAAAAGAAGGAAATAGTCTCAGTTAGAGCAGGAAGATGAGGGTCAAATGTTTAAACGTCCGATATACATAGGTTGTCTTCTTCAAATAGGGGTCAAGTTGATGTTGAAGTATTTAAAGATTCTTCCAGCATAATAATTAGTATGTGTAAACCCTAGAATATTTGGGCAATCTCTGAGCAATTTTCTCTCACTTTCAAAAAGCATTAAGTGCTATTCTGATGTTTGTTTGTCTTAAATATATCTCAGGGCTTTTAAGATGATTTCTCAAAAGCAGTCTTTTTTTGACATAATTTTTCTTGGCATTCATTTTGTAAGAGAAACAAACAAACAAACAAACAAAACTCAAAAGAAACAAAAAGAAAACAAATGGGGAAAGGACCAAGATGGCTGGGCACCCTAGGTTTCAACTCAGTGGATCAGAAGGTACCCGTAGACTTTTCTTTGCACTTTGTATATAGGGTGGAAGTTGCCTTTATCACTATGTGTGTTTAAAATGAAGTAAAATGCCTCAATAACTGTAGGTAATGACTTTAGTGGCAAGAATGTATAATGATGTTTTTGGCCATACTATGGATTGTATTTCTTGTTCTGGAATAATTTGCAGGTAGTAGTATAATAATAAAAAAATACATTTAATGCAATATTAATTTGAAGAATAAAATTTGTTAAACTTAACAAATTCCATGAAACATTAGTTGTAGCTTTTTTAGCTGCTGCTATTTCAGTTAAAATAATAACTAAAAAAAAGGTTTGCTGGAGCAAAACTAATTTAATGTTTTGGAGAAACCTAATTTTCACAACTGATCCATTTATATATTTGTAGTAAGCCTTGATAATATGGTCTATTGAAATGTACAGTGAATTTTAGAACATCTACCCTCTAATTATTCTAAATATCAGCATCCTAAATGCATGCACATGAGGTCATCACTCCATATGTTTTTATACATTTCTATTATAAGAACTGCTCAAAGTATGTCTTTGTTTTTCTTATCCATTGTTCTTCTAGGTTGTCAGATTACAATCAGCAAGACTTTTGTGTAGTTAACAAACCACTTACACCTCAAAAGGGTAAATACAATGTGAATGACAATGGTATTTACTACAGATATAATCTGAAGAGAAATTTCATTCTAAAACCTGCAGTTTCTAGGAGATAAGTTTGTTTACCATTATGTGTGGATATAGCAGAGTACATTATCTCCTTTATCCATGGTAGAGATAATATTTTTTGTGTGCTCAGAGGATGGATAGACTTTGAATTGTTTGTTGGTTTTTTTTTTTTTCCCCCTTCTTCTTTCAACAGACTGTTCCACAGTTTATCACCCTTCCCTGACATCCCTCAGTCCCCTGCTCTCATGAGCTTTGCTCTAGGCTTCATTACCTGTCTTTTCAGCTACTAGCTGGCTTGTTTTGGATACTGCTTTTTGCTGAGCTAAGGCACAGGCTGTTGTTAGTGACAGAGAACCAGAGCTCACTCCTCATGGCCATGGTAACGTGAAAGTCTGTGGCATCTTGTTATCGGTCTCTGTCTATCAAGCTGTCTCAAGGTGGTTCCAATAGGGCTTTTCTTTTTATTCCATTGTAGACTCTGTTACAGAGGGAAGAATGTATCTGATCAAATGCTAGTAAACAGCTGGCTTGGGCTTCAGAATTAGCTTCTAGGCAACAGTGTATTTGCTCACTGAAGAGTGGAGGAATTGTCATGGCATCTGCCCATCACCTACATTAAAAATTCTACTTTTGTACTAGTTGTAGGAGATTTAAAGTCTCTAATAATTATCTTTGAAAGGTCATGGCAATTGGGGAAAATTCCTGGAGGACTGGAGGAAAGTGAATGTCATTCCTGCCTTCAAGAAGGATGATCTGGAGAACTGTAGGCCTGTCAACTTCACCTCAGTTCCTGGGAAGGTGATGGAGCAAATTCTCCTGGAACTAATTTCCAAACATCTCAAGGACAAGAGGGTGATTTGGAGTAGTCAGCATCAATTTATGAAAGAGAGGACATGTTTGACCAGCCTGATAGTCTTCTGCAATGAAGAAGATGGATGAAGGGAGAGCAGTGAGTGTCATTTGTTAGGACTTTATGGGAGGCTTTTGGCAGTCTCCGTTACATCCTCATAGACAAGCTCCTGAAGTACTGATTAGATAAATGGACAGTAACATGGACTGAAAACTGGCTGGACTACTGGGCCAAAGGGTTGTTGTCAGCAGCATGAAGTCCAGCCGCAGGCCAGTCACTAATGGTGTACTGCAGGGATCAATAATGTGTCATATATTGTTTAACATCTTTGTTCACGATCTGGGTGATGGGACAGAATTGCTCTCAGCAAGTTTGCAGATGATACAAAACTGGGATGAGTCGCTGATACACCAGAGGATTGTGCTGCCATTCAGAGAGATGATAAAAGGTTGGAGAGAAAAAAAGCTGAAAGTGACCTTGTGAAGTTCAATGAAGGAAAAATGCCAAGTTCTGCACCTAGGCTGGAATAACCTCTTGCACTAGTACATGCTGGGGCCAACTGGTTGGAAAGCAGCTTTTCAGAGAAAGATGTAGGATTCCCGGTGGACAAGTTCGACGTGGGCCAGCAGTGTGCTCTTGTGGCAAAGGCAGCCAGACAGCCTCTTGGGCTGCATTAGGAAAGGTATCACCATGAAGTGAAGGGAAGTGACTCTTCCCTTCTACACAGCACTGATGAGACCACATCTGGAGAGCTGTGTGCAGTTCTGTAGCATTTTTAGATAATTCATGACTGTTCTTTGACTTCTGCTTTGGCAACTGCATCAGTTTAACTGTTCCTTAACATTGAATAAGGAACAAGGCTTTAAACTGGGGATGGAAGCTGTTTGGGACCATAGAAAAGTCTTGGGTATGGGCCTGATGTGTTCTCACTGACACTTGCTTTTAGCACAGTAAACAACTGGTTTCGCTGCAAACGGGAGTCTGTATGCAGTCATTGGATATGTTAGTCATCTCGAGGATGCCAGTTGCATTGTGGCTTGTCCAGTGTGCAGGAGAAGTTTCTCAGCAGGCAGATGGCAAATGATGCTGCCTGAGAACCTCGACATAACAGAATTCAAAGGAGCTCAGAGCTTTGCAGGGTTTCTAGTAGGGCCTGTACGCCTGCAGTAAGAGTGTCTGGGCAGCACGATTCTGTACCATTCTGCCTTGCTTGAAACCAACTCTTCTACATTCAAGAGCTAGTCTCCTGAAATTGAAAATTCACTGTAGCTAGAGCTGGATCCCTGAGGAGCCATCATCAAGATATTTCAAGAGTCTCATTACAGTTTTCTCCAAAACAGAGCCTGTATGATTTTTTTAGCAATTGGTCTTCATTTCATTTCACCAGTCACTGATATGGCACTCTACTTTGAATAAAGTTGTATGTATGTTTCAAATTACTCTGATCCTGGAACTGGAGAAGTATATGTAGCATGCTCCCTTTTTTCAGTTGTTCCTGGGATACTCTGGACACTCTGATCCTTGTGGGTTTTATTTGATTTCTCAACAAAAGCAAGGAGAGATGTTTGCGACAAAAGATCAGTAGTCTCAGAGTCAGAAAGCTTTCGATTAATGGCTTGTAATTTTAAACTATCTTAAAAATAAACACTTCACAGTTGGAATTTACATTTTTCATGATATTATTGATGATAGTAAATGCCTCTTTAATATTCAGATTCTAAAATGTTTGTTTGGTTTTTTCTTTCTTTCATAATGAAGCATCTGAAATGAGCTATTGTTTCCTGCTTTGTTTGAAGGAAGTTACTTAAATCTGCACAACTACTTGAAAGACTCTGTATTTTCGGACTTATAGGGTGATGATAGCAGAAAATTAATGCTGAATATTTGAGCATATTTGTCTTGGAACAGGAGAGTATGACCTACTGAGATCTGAACAGGTAGTTCCTCATTATATAGTATGGTAAGTTGCATCCTAACACCAATTTGGCCAAAAAGTCATGAGGCATAGAGCAGTTTTGTAGCAGAAAGTCCATTTCCCCATCAAAGCTCGTACGGGCAGGCTCTGGGGAGAAGGGAGAAGTGGCTGACTTAGTGATGATTAACACTGCTTTTATTCAGAGAACATGAATAAAATTTAAATTCCACTTTATTTAAAAAAAAATCTGTGTGACACTAAAGGTTAAGAATATTGTTTTACAGTGTTGCACAGGTGGATGATGTATTATTTTACTAGCTGTCTTTGGTTTCTTTTCTCATAAACTGAGTGAAATATTAAATTTTATAAAGCTCCACAGGTATATGGTAGAAATTAAATTTGCCTTTCTTTTAACAGGGTAGTATTAATTATGTTGTGTTTTTCTAGTTTTTCTTCCTGTAGACCCAAAATTCCTGGGCTAATTGAATGAGGTGAGCAATCTCATCACACAGAATGAAACCAGAATTGATCCTCTAATGTATTGTTTTTGCATTCTGTCATGAACCTTTCTGTACCAGTCTACAATGGTTAGAGGCTGGAGTTCTGGATCGTAAGACATCCCAAATTTCATGATAATTATATGTCTTCTGAGTTGCTTCTCTGTGGGAGCAAAACCTCTAGAGGGTGCCAAAAAACTGGCTTTGATTACAGAAACTGTTAGGTCCTGTACTACTAATGTCAAAAGTGCGGGTCAAAGTTCAGTACCTGGAAGCTCTTCCTGCTTTTGGTAATTCAGGTGCCTTAGAAGTGCCTGCTCCTTTAATTTTGGTTCTGAAGTCTTCCTACTCTGTGATGATAGTCTTTTTTTGTAGGTTTGGTTTTTTTTTTTTTTATACTAGACTAGGCATTAACTGTATGATTGACAGGACTGGCTTCAGATATATATTTTTTTAGTATGCTTAATCTTTATTCATAATTTCTCCAAATGGGAAGAATACGTGATGTTTCTAATGTCACACAGAGCATACACTAAGCTAAGTACTGTTTCTTTGACCACGGTTTCCTTTAACAGCAGGGTCTACAAATCATAGATTTTCCCATTCCTTTGTAACTCTTAATCTTGCCCAACATTGTGCCCTTCACTGTTGCCAGGCTTTCAAAAGCCCCAGGTAGCATTAGGCACATGCTCCATTTAAAACAAACAAAAGAAGGCAGGGAGGGGAGATGTTCAGTAGTAAAGACAGGTACAGGGTAGAAGCTCCAGGAACAGGTTCTCTAAATAGGTTACTCCTAATTGACTCTGTGAGATGTAACCGTATCTCAAGAGAAACTAGACCAAAGTTTTTTAAGAAACAGTGTTTAATAACAGTTAAACATGTACAACGTGGCAAAATACTGTCAGCTGGACTATATATCAAGCAATGTCACTGCCAGTCATCTGCAGCTGTTGGCGAAGAGGATACTGTCAGAAGCACTAGGTTTTAGAGGGCTACTGGTTGCTCCAGGTGCACCTTGTCAGAGGACAAAATTTGCTTTGTTTCTTGTCTTTCTCCATGTAGGTATGCCAAAAATATCTGGGTATGTTCATGTGTTTGTAGTTTGAAATATTCCTAGGAATTCTTAATTGCAGCCTTGCATGCAACCTAAACATACTTAAAATGGTAGTAGACAGTAATGATGTGTGTCTTTAAAAATAAGGTAGTATATCAAGTTTGGAGTCACCAACACAGATTAAAAATTGGGGAGGAAGGTTCTTAGGGGTTTTATAGGTATTTGGAAGCTTCTGCTATAATGTATGATTGTTTTGGGGTTTTGTATATTTACCTAGGACTGTTTCCCCCCACCCCCTCAAGGTATGGGAATTCTTTGTTATCTTCTTATTCTGGTCATCACAATCAAATCCTGTTCATATTTACTCTCAAAATTCTGTTGACATCAGTGGGACTATTTACATGAGTAAAACCAGTGGGATTTGCCCCAAATTACATAATCTCCTAATGACTTTAGTAATTTATATTTATTAACATAGCATTTATAGTGGTTCAATATCAAGATCAATATTTAGTCTTTAAAAATTAGATTGTGTATAAATCAGTTACATGATCTGCCTAAAGACGACTTTAAGAACATTGTAAAATTAAGAGCCTGAAAAAAACTTGCCAGAAAGGAAGTTAATATATACTTTTACATTGTGATGCACAATTTGAATAGAGTGCTGGGGTAACATGGTGAAAATGGTGAGAGAAGGCTAGCTATAGCAAAAAGTTTGTCCTGGTAAATATAGACTTGTGAGTATGGCCAGACTAATGGAATTAATCAGTTTTTCCAAAAGTTAAGATAGTTTTATTAATGCAGCTAATCCTGAGAGCACAGAGAAAATCTGATGTCATTTCTAGGAAAGAGCAGAAGCTTGGAGATTAGAAAAAAGGGAGGAGGGATGAGCCTGTTCCAAACAAAGTCACATGGTGTGCATTGGATTAAAAATTAGTTCAATGATCTCAAATAGCTGTGAGTTTAAGGATCCTTACCCTTCAGTGCAATCAGCTGAGAAGACTCTTATTGGAGTGAATCATGATCTAGAAAACACACCTGCAGAAGATGATAAAAAAGCTTAAGCTATCTTCTGTTGCCAGCTGAAGGGGGTAAGTTCCCTCACAGGGAAGTGATTTCTGATGGAGGGCTTTTTGATTTTGTAGCAAACAAAACAATGAGACTTGGAGGCTAAGATACGCGTTTAGACTTTTAACATTTGTTGTAGTTCATCATGAAAATAAACTATCAAATAACAGTAGTCTTCATATATTTGCTTGAAGGCTATATATATATATTTAAAATACATGAATAGGTTGGTAAACTATTCTGTTGTGGCTATTACATCAAATAATAGCATTTTGTGGCCTTACATTCATGAATTCATTACTGAACTGAGGCATTTCAGTGGTTATTTGAATTGTTCTCAGTTGGTCACTAAGTGTTTCGTGTACTACTTTTATATTCTGTCCTTTCTTTTAATGTAGGTATTGATGGTATTTGATGATAATGACGGTATTACTTACCTGCTGGTTCTGGGATGATTCCAAGAGAATCATATATTTATAAAGACCTGTTTTAATTTCTTGCATTTCTTGATGCTTGAATGCATCAAATTTGAAATCATGAACAAAATCTCATGTGCAACCATAAGGACCTGATTCTTTCTCCACCCAAAAGTCAAGTGCTATCTGAGTTCCATCTTGCCTCTAAATATTCCTCAAAACTAGCACCAGAAGGCAAATAATAGCATTTCATTGCCTTTTCTGGTTGTTTCTAGGTTTTTACTTCTATCTACTTCTTAATGGTGTAAGGGAGAGTTTGGGTTAAACAGGATCCTTGCTAATATAGAAGAAGTAGTATTAGAAGTATGCTTTTGATGATACGCTGGTTTGGTCTCTCGTTTGTCTATTTGTTTTGATATCTGTCTTAGAATACTGATGTTCGTAGATGGTTGATGGTTGGATTCAGTGATCTGAAAGGTCCCTTCCAAACTATGATTCTGTGTTTGTATGATTCTGTGTCTGTTCCAAATTTTAGCTGATATAATTACTGCTTAATGAATGTAGTAAGAGTTTAGAAAGAAGATGAAAGAATTATAAGCTTAGTAAGTCTTTTGGTACTTGGCAATACCTGAGTATCCAAATATTAAAATTATATATGCAATGTAGTTTCTTAATAAAAATATAAACAACTTGTGTTATGAGGCTTAGGCTTTTCCGTGCAGTATAGATTTGGACAACTGTGTAGAAGATGGGGTTTTGAACAGCTTTAGAATGTGGTGATATGTGGTTTTACAGTTTAAGAGTAAATGTATTCTCTTCTGCAGCTATGACTACTTCTCTGACTGGCACTTCTGAAACTTAATTTAGACTTCTCAGGTGTGCTAATTAAACTTTATTAATTTTAAATGTCTTAACTACATTATAAAGACCAAGAGAGTGTTTGTGCTTTAAAGAGGGGGGCGAAAGGGTTGGTATTTCTAGTTTGTTCTTCTCCAAATCCATTACTTAAGAAATAAACATCATTTCTTAAGGCTGCAGTAAAAATTACAGACAACTTTTATAAAATTCAGGTGTTACAGACTAGTAAGTAGCTTTTGGTTTTAAGGAGCCTAGACACCTACAATTTAAACTTTCATTCTTGGTTTCTTTTTTCTAAGCCTTGATGTGTCTTATATTGTATACCACTGGATTTCTATTTCTTGAGGATAGAGGATTATATTTAGGGTAATTTGTATCCGTTTTGATACACAGAGACAGATTTATTAGCAATAGAAAGTGATAGCTCTCTCTTTATCATTAATTTCTGTCATATCAGTCTAGTGTTAAATCTTTATATCCTGGCATTCTACTCTTGGTAGTGCTGGTTAATAGGTAATATTTTATATCTACTTTATAGTCCATTTCCCAGTATTTATATCCAGCTGTGATTATTTTGTTGTTTGACAAGAGTGAGTCTTGTTCCTTAATTGGGAGGGAGGGAGGTACTTAAACACTTTGTCCTACCATCAGATAATCGCATTGTGATGTTATTTACCTGTGTGTGAGGAAGAAGAATCCAAATCTTTAAGGCAGTGAAGAAGATCCTGGAATTATAAAATCTAATTGGTGTGTATGTAGGAAATACCTTTATGATTTTCTTCTTGTGTTTTCTAAGAACTTTGACATTGGGATTGAAATCAAAGCACCTGAATTATTACTGAGGTAGTTAACTCAGTTTATACTAATTTTATTTATCCTTTAGTATTTTATGGTATATTATTTAATTAGTAATATGACAGTAAGGTGTTTATAATATAATAAAGTATATATACATTGTTTATACTGTCTTATCACATTTAAGGTGGAGATATTTTAATTTTACTACTGTTGCCACAAATATTTTCTTTGACAAGGTAACTTCTTGTGATTTACTTGAGTAAATATCTATCAAGGGAAACATTTCTGGCAATTTAAAATAAATTTCTAACCACTGAAATTTTACTTTTTTTGTGAAATTATATTACTTGTTATGAATATTGAGAAGTTTGTCAAAGAACGTAATTTTGTGACTACTAGTGTTGCATTTCATTGTTTCTTAAATAAATGTGGGCCCTTTGAGTGCCTGTGTCCAGTCTTTCCAAGACAGCACGCAGTAGTCTTTTAAATCCTAGTTTCCCCAAAAATATAATGGGAATTGGTGATTATGTTTTCTCTGAAGAGTAATGACTGATGTAACCGAAACACCATTAAATGATGCAGATATGATTTGTGATATGATCATGTGTAGTTTAGAACAAGGTAATTCTTGTAAGAGCATAATGTGTCACTTTTTTGTGGCTTTTAATTTCTTACACTTGTAAATTGAAATGGATCAGATAATAACGAGACTTGAGGATTTTTCCCTCAATTATAGTAGTGACAGCTCTTTAGTGAACTAGGAGTTCAGAAATAGAGCATCTCATAACTAATTGAGAGAGAAATGCACGTGCAAGTAGAAAATGATTCTTGTGCTTATTTTTATACTCAGTGTTTTAACAGCTGCATATTTCAATTATGTGCGGCTAATTAGAAGCCTGGCTTAAAGGCAGTACTGCTTCTGGGGTTTTAAAAAGTACATTGGGCTATCTATCACAAGAATAAAGTTCTGAGTTGATTTTCTCTCTGTACTTCTTCTTTCATGTTGTAAGAAGTGTTTCGGTGCATAAGTGCTGCATATTTGCCTGGAGAGATGTGCCATTGGTATCAGTTGTATTTTGGCTACTCACATGCTTTTTTTTTTAATAGGATTTTTTTTTTCAGGCAATGCTAACACGATCCTCTAATTACTCTATTTGGATGGTCAAGCTATTGGCTTTTTAAAATAGACTCTTTTTTTGTGGAATTCTTTTTAATTTTTTTTTTTGTAGTAATATATGCACCCAAGTATTTGCTTCAGAGAATTTGGAAGAAACAATGACTATGGTCTCCTGCTTGCTCCAGGCAGAAGTCTCCAAGTCTAGAAGTAATTTCCACTGTTTTCTGAAGTGCTCTGTCCTGGTGGACCTTGAGCAGCTACCTGCTAGTCAAAAAGTCAAGCTCTTGCTTCCTCTGTTGCCTCTTGCACCTGAGGTGCAATACCTGAGGTGCACCTGAGGTACAAATACCTCTGAGGTATTTGGGTAGAGCATGGAAGCTTCTCTCTTAAGCAGTGGATAAATTGTGAAGTCATTTAAATGGCGTGTAGCTTTTCTTGATCCAGTTTGGGCTTTGCCAAGAGAGACATGACTTTTAATTCTGCTGTTGGGCTGTGTGATCTGGATGAGTAGCGTCTTCTGAAAGGTGCAAGGACCAGCTTTGCACCACGGTCTGGGTCTAGAACTGTCACTCTCGGGGGGAGACTGCTGCGTTGAAGATAAGGCTTTCAGAAAGGGGAACTGAAGATGCTTTCTCGATTTATACAAATCATGCTTGAAAGAGCAATTGCAATGTCAGGTGAAATAAATAGCATTATGTAAGGGGTCTTGAAACATCCCCAAGCTGAAGTAATCAGGACAAGATTCAGTCCAGTTTGCTGACAGTTTGCTTTCTGCATCCTTCCTTATGGTAAATCTATTAAAATTCCCTTTAACAGAGGAGTTAGTGGACTTAGTGATTAACTGCTGGTGTTATAAGACTAGCTTTACCTCTGAGTGAAATGGTACGTCTAACAATTTCATACAAATATATAAGCATCTTCCAAAACCGCCCTTGTGAGGATGTGAGTTTGTGTTTTGTTTTGGGGTGTTGTTTTGTTGTTGTTGTTTGAAACTGGTGAAATACATTGACTTATTGAAAACATGAAAGCATTTCGTCAGCATTCAGAAATATAATAGAAAGTTCAGCAAGAAGCACATTAAATGCCATAAAAAGCAATTTGAATTCTGTTCAAGGCTGTTTAAATAATCCAATTATTATTTCTAAATAACATCCATTAATATTTGGTTATTAACAGAGTTCAGACTAGTTCAAAAAGGCAGAAATCAGAAAGATTTATTAGGGTGGAGGAGTTGGGGTGTTTTTTTTGTGTAGGGTTTGTGTTGCTTGATTTTGGTTGGTTGGGTTTTTTTGCCTTAGTTTCTGAAAAACTGCCTCTGTCTTCAGAATAATTAATGCTTATGTTCTTGGTGCCCAAAGACACCTAATTCTACATAAGGACTTGATGTGTACAGTTGCAAAGAGTCATTGCGTCTTGTGGTTTATTTTTTTAATGATAAGACCATCTATTCTTTGAATGGGTTAAGAACAGGCAAATAACTCGCAAAAAGGCTACAGAAATGCTCAAGAGGAGAACAAAAGAACAAAGCCAGATTCAAATATGATTTGAAATGATGCTGGTAGAACTTTATTTTCACTTTTATAATTCTGCTTATACAAATGTGCACAGATAGCCATTAACTTTAAGGGGGAAACTTGATAAACATGGACAGAATCAGGTCCATAAGCACCAAGATCCTTTTTCACTAAGCATAAAATACAGTCTCCCCCAGCTGTTTCAAATGTTTTCATTGTCATCTTTTGAACCTGGTTTTGATCTGGATAATTAAAAGATTCATTGCTTACTTAGCAAATAAGGAAGAATAAATGTTTTACAGTGTTTTTATTGTGCGTGGCCAGATGTCACATTATCACACTGCATTATTTTTCTTTGAGATTAATAGTGCTTTGTCTGTCTCCCAGATGTATGCCAAGCACCTGTTAGTTTAATATCTGTCTAGGTCATTGTGTAGGGAGTCTCTTCGCTATGTGTATGCTGTAAGGGTATCGCCTGTAAAATGGCTTTGCTGCTTCTGCTTTGGCTTTTAGAGGGTATATGTATTGATCCATGGAAATGCAGGAGAAGTCCTTGGCTCCCTTCTCTCTCTTCCGGCAGTGAGGCGGCTTTTCTGTGTTTTCAAGCCAAATTTTACAGTGGATGTGAGTGAGCGCAGAATCCTTTTCCCAGTTTGGCCAAAACCTCCATGTCAATGCAGACATCAGGATGGAGAGTAACAAATCTGTCTCTTCCACCTACTAGTCCTGTCAGAGGAAAAGAGAGGTGCAAATTTTTTTCGCTATCCCTTTATCCTCTGCATGGCATTTCTGGCATCGGTTTAGCTCATGAATAACTGCACTGCTTGTTTCGGATGCTCTTCACAGGGTCTTGCCAACAGCAGCGCTGTGAAATAAGCGTGGTTCATGCGAGGTGTCGTGGCTCCCCACTGGGCTCTCAGTGGCAGCGCTGAGTGATAATAACACGGTCTTTTTGTTTTCACTCTGCTGTGGTTTAACAAGCCCGTGTGTAACGGTGGAGATTAATTCAGCTTTCCGTCTGCTGACTTGGGACAGCATTACAGTGCTTGGCATTAGGAAGCTTAGGTTTACTATTATATGATGTAGTAGGATTTATTATTATTATTGTTTTTAGGAATAATTTGGCACAGGAAAGCTGTTGGGATGCTTGGCTTATTTTAGGACACTCTACCCCTTGATAATTAACGAAGTAAAATATAAATTTAGGGACTGCTTTGTGCTGTGCAGTCTGATTAGTATAAGTATTTTGCCTGATTCCTACCAGGTGGATGATTGCTTATGATGGTGGTGCTAGTGATAATCCCAAACTGAGCAGGGCTTGAGTCAAGAAAAACCTAGTCTTGCAAATGAGCCACACTTGCTTAATTTAAACATTCCTATGGATGTTGCTTTTTTAAGTAGTGAGTGTATGCCAGTTCAGGAAAGACATGGACCTGTTGGAGGGGGTCCAGAGGAGGGCCACAAAGATGATCATAGGGCTGGAACACCTCTCCTGTGAGGACAGGCTGAGAGAGTTGGGGCTGTTTGGCCTGGAGAAGAGAAGGCTTCAGGAAGACCTTACTGTGGCCTTCCAGTACCTGAAGTGAGCTTTTAAGAAAGATGGGAACATTCTTTTTAAGTAGGGCCTGTTGCGATAGGACAAGGCGTAATGGCTTTAAACTGAGAGAGGGTAGATTTATAATAGATATTAGGAAGAAATTTTTTACAATGAGGGTGGTGAAACATTGGAACAAGTTGTCCAGAGAGATGGTAGGTGCCCTGTTCCTGGAAACATTCAAGATCAGGTTGGATGGGGCTCTAAGAAACCTGGTTTAGTTGAAGATGTCCCTTCTCATTGCAGGGGGTTAGACTAGGTGACCTTTCAAGGTCCCTTCCAATTCAATCTATTCTGTGACTCTACATGTGCTGTTGCTGGTCCATGGGAAGAGAAAACTACTTGCTGTCCTTATTGAGTCTTTTGCTAAGGAAGAGTGCAGCCTTTTTTGTTTCTCCTTGCAGAAACTCCAGCTTCTCTGCCCCAGGCAGCATGATGGACTCTGGTCTTCCTTCCTTCTGGGTCATCAGATCTGCCACTGCTAGTTTAGAAAAATTCTTCCTTTTCCAGCTTCCCACACTCTTTCTAAGGTTTCAAGACGTTGCATCCATGTGCTGATCTCATGGCTTTTTCTTGCTTTGTATTTCCCTTCTTGGTGGGAGGAAGGGTACAAAAGAAGAAGTCTCCACGGGATTTTTACTGCTGTTAGTGGATGTCTCATTCTACAGTGGCTTCTGCATTCCTCATTTTTAACATGCTTTTGAAGTGTTCTGTGCTGATTGACCAAAAACCATCATCTTCAGATATTTCAAGATCTGTTTGGCTTTAGACCCTCTTAAGAAGATATTTAGTTTTTTATCCCATACGAACCAGGATATGTTCAACCCAGTTCTTCTCAATTACCTCAACTATAGAGGGTAAGACAGTCTCATGAAAAGGATTTTGTTTCCCACTCTGGCCTGTGTTGTACTAGTAATACTGCTTTTATAGCAGTTCTCTCTTCTTGCCATCATTCTGGGGACTCGATCACAGCAAGCTCTCCTGTCATGCAAGCAGAAAATTCTCCTGCTTGGCAAGAAGTTCTGGACGAAAGTGTGTAAATCTCCCATTCTGCAGCACTGCATAAAGATTGAATCTTATTTTCGATCCTGCGAGATCTGCTGAGCTGTGGTGCTCCTGTTTTAACAGCACTGTCTAATGTCCAGAGCCCAGATTACCTGCTTTTGCAACAAAACCAATATTGCACTGTGGTAGATGGACTGAAAGATCCACGTGCGGATCTGAGATGTACAGACAGATCTGCTTATCTCCTCTCATAAAATGCTTTCGAAATTGCTGTGGAAATGCAGCGTGAGAGTTAGATGTTTGCTCTCGCTGATGAAGCTGGCATTTTTATTTGCTATGGTGTAGTTTAGTGGGTTTGTTAATTAGTTTTAGTATGTGATTGAGGCTGCTTCTGGTACCTACGAGTAGATAGGGACTGAAGTTGCCAAAAATCAGTTGTCATTGCAGCTGCTTCCACTTTATGAAGAGATCGAGTGTATTTTTTCAGTCTGAGATGAGTAAATCTGTGATGCAGGAACAACACTTGCAGATAAACGCCAACTATTTGCCATTTGCATCCAGTTCAGACACTGTTCAGAAGTCAGTTAAAATTAGTCAAAATTAGTCCTGAAATGTTAAATTAAAATGTGTCCTTTCATTTAATGTCATATTTATCTTGAAGTTTGAAGGAGAACATGAAGTTACACATTACTACAGAGCTTTAATAAGCTTCTGCAGCTAATTTTTGGAAAACAGAAATTACTCCATCTGCTTGCTGTTATTTAGAAATGTGTGATTTCTCAGGTGTCTAGGTGACAGAGCCAAGCTATTTTGGTGTGCACAGAGTATACTCACGTTCAAATGTCAACATAAATTTTCAAGTATACCTTTAAATAAATTCACACATTCTCAACCTTTAACCTTTCATAAATTGAAATGATCTTTACCAGATATTAACTTAGATTTTAGTAAACTTGAGTCGCACAAGTGCTCAAAAGGAATGGAAATTTGTTTTGGGGGCAAACTTTTGAGATGTCAAGTATCTGAAGTTTCAATAAAATAGAAAAGTTACGTAAAATGAAATGTTTTAGTAGCAGAAGCATTGCATTTTATGTATTATGTGATTTTTTTTTTTTAACATGAGGAAAAAAATGCTTTTGAAACACTGTTTTATTTTATGCTTCTCTTTTCAATGCGACATTTCACCAAGATCTGGATTTTTTCCCCCCCACTCTAAAAGTTAAATGCTGCTTTAGTGTTCTAGGAAGTAATTTTTGGCCAAGCAGAGGAGTTGTGCTGCGAATAACTTCTTTTGGTATTTTTGGAAACTTTTTGAGAAGGTGAAGCGGAAGGCTGTAGGGATGAATATTCATCAAAGCAGCAAGCCTATTACATGGTCCATCAATGCAGTTAGGCACCTTAGCTGGAGTCAGCAAGCAGAGGCGAGCTCTGCGTTTCTGTGTTTTGCTGGGCTTTTTGCTGATGCGAGGGAGCTTGGGTTTCTGCTGTAGGTGTGAAATAAGCCCTTTTCATATGTTCAGCAGAAAGTCTATGGATCATAGGAATCCTACCTTGCTAATATTTTGAAGGCTTTACAAGAGCTTAGCTTATGTGAAGTGCAGGTTCTCTGCTGGGCCTGTTGGCTGATGTGTATTTCATTATAAGTATGGAAGGTGTCCTTGAATTAATAATTTCTTTTAATGTCCTGTTGAAGGATGCAGACATTTGGTGTAAATTGGATACTATGTGTTTTTATCGCATTGCAAACAAAATAGCAATGTGTTTTAACTGAAGAGACCGTGACTTTTGTCTTCTTCCCCCAGTAAGTCCCAATGGTCTGTACTCTCTTCAGGAAGTGATAAAGTGAGCTTTTCCCTGAGCTGGTAGTCTCACCTGTGAATTACCCATCTAATTTACTTGATTACTGCCAGATTTTTGAAGTACTTTGGCTTCTGTGACTGCCTTTCCCCTTGAATGTCTTGTTCCACCGCAAGTGGTGCTTAAGTGTAAGATGGAAGCATCTTGCTCGCTGGGGAACACCAGGTTCTTGCTGATGGTGGAAGTCATCTGTGCGTATAATCCTACAATTCTGGCACACCCAAAGTAAATCACAGCTGCTGTGAGTATGCTGCTACCTACAGTAAACCCAGATGCACATGACTCTCTGTTTATGCATATAGGATGAAAGTAGTAAGGAAAACACGGGGAGTTCAAGGAATGTGACTGCATTGACCGTGTAGCTCTGAGGTGATCAGAGCTTCGATATGCATCTCCCTAGCCCTTCCTCTCTCAGAAGGTCCTCAGAGAAGACTGGATGACTCTTACATTAAGAAAGCATCAAGTTTTACTAGGAGGAAAGGCACTTCCTTGGTTTAAAACTTTAAGTGATGGGCATAAGACAAGAAGAAAAGAGGAGGACTGTGCACAATGTTTTTGTTCAAGCGTATCCTGGCAGAGAGAGCCCTTGTTCTGGACTTTGCTGTTATGGCAGCAAAATGCATGGTTCTGTCTGTTTTTGGGGAAGTTTTTCCCATTGTATAATCCCAGAAGGAATGCTCTTTGTCATAAGATCTTCAGGATAGGGTAGTAAAGGACTAAATGTCACTACTAAATGTTAACTAATAGTGCTGGATTTGCTCAGACGAGATATTAGGAGGCTAAGTAAGGAACAAATATTTTAAATCCACTCTAAAGTGATATATTTAATTTTGTTCTTACTGTGTGTTTTGGTTTTGTGTTGTTTGTTTGTTTTTCATTGCATTCCTTCCAATTTCTTATTTTTTGTTGTCTGTCTTTCCCTCTTCCTGTTTTTTCTGTTGGCAGTAGTCCATTTCTTCTTACGGCACTAGATTATAGTAACTAAAGAGTGGCTGATAATGATACGTAGCATCTGTAAATAATCTTTCATTGTTAAAATGAAAGAGAAAGCTAATAGAGGAGTGTCTGCGTATATACTGCCTAATGATCTTAGGAACTTCAATTTAATTGTGAGTGTTGCTATTTACTCTGTAAATGTTTAAAAATCAGAAAAATTACATTATACGTTATGGGGAAAAAGAGGTCTGCATATTGAGACGGTCATATAATGTTCAGATGTTTAAAAACTAGCAGTAAAATGCTACAGTGTCTTTTAAAATGGCTTATTCAATGACCAGTTTCATCAGCTAGTATGTGCTCTGATTGTATGCTCTTTGGTAAACTTCAGGAAAAAAATACTGCTTACTTGTCAGTGATTTCTGTGTCTGGTGGGATCGCTTGGTAAATACACCTGTAGAACACTCTGATATGGGCGTCATCAAGACTCTTGACTTTTTTGCTGTATACTTAAAACCACTGTCCACTTTTAAAATTGAAACTTACATGATCATGACTAAAGGAATACCACAATATACTTAGGAAAAATTATGCTGTGGTATTTTAAGGGTAATTTTACAATGAACATAAGTCATACAGTAAATACGAAATCCTATGAATTGGTATGTTACATGATCTGTGTACAAAATATTTTCTCCTTTCTCTTTATTAAGTTAAAAAAGAAAAAGAAAGAAAAAAGAAACTGTATATTTCTTTATAGCTGTCCAGAACCTTTAATATGGTTTTAGTTTATAGTGAAGAATCGTGTCTTTATTGATTTTCATTATTGAGATATTAGTCTGTCTCAGTCGGAAAAGTTTTTTTGGGCTTTTTTTTTGTTTGTTTGTTTTTCCTTGAAATGAATGTTCAATATAGTACATTAGAAAGCCCAAAAAAAACTTTACCCTGGAGCTCACCAAACAAATGCTACTGCAATGACCATACAAACTGAACTTTGCTGAAAAATATTAGATAAACTGTTCTTTAGGAGGCAGAGGAGGGGATGGAGAAGGTAATGCATGTCAGGATTCTTTTTGCCTAGTGTAGAGGGTAAGCCATACTACATAAAACATATTTGGCTGAAAAATTTAGAGATGTTTAAGCTTGATAAGAACACTTGTTACTGCCTATGTTGTATTACTAAATTCAAAGTTTATAGGACTAATCAATTCAGGCTGTTGCTTCCGATTATGTTTTGACAGGGTTTATGTGACCTCCTCTTCACTCCATGAGTTATGAGCAAATTATCAGACATCACAGAGAATGAATAAACTTTTGAACTCAAATTCAGGTAGTTTATTTGTCTAAACCTAAACTAATAGAAGTGTATGCAGTTTTATGGGAGTGTTCAAATATAACATGCCATGCTTATTTAAGCTGATTGATGGCCAAGTGCGCACACATCTAGAGAAAAATAAAGAGCTTGCTTATCCTGTCTATCAAGATTGTACATGCTTCTTAAAAAAAGAAAGGGAAAACATCTCCCAACCCTGCAACACTCTTCCCACCGACTTATTTACTTTCTTTAATAAACTACAGTATTTCTTGAGCATGTTGGTCTCTACTTTGTATATTATTCATATTGTCACTGTGCCTAGGGCTTCACTGAAGTTAATGAATAAATGCATCAGCTAGCTGCACAAGAAACCAGTTCAGCTGGAAGGCTGATTCTGAATTATATCAAGGAATGCTTGGAAAAGAATCAAGCAAACTGAAATACCTACAAAGTTAGGAATTGTAAATTTGCAGATGGTGATAAAACTTTTAATATAAGGCTGCTGCTTCCTCCAGTGTAATGCACTGTCCTGCACTTGGCTCTCTACTTCCTTGTGTGATGAGAAGGAAAAGCAGTGAAGTAAGTAGGCTGCAAGCGGTGAGTGCAGTACGAGTCAGCTTTGTGTGCATGGGATTGTGGAAGTGCAGTTTCTACTCTCTTGTGCCTGGCTGATATCTTTTTGGAACAAAATAATGGATGTTAAAATGTTGTTAAATCCTATCTCTTCTTATAAAAAAGGCTGATTAACTTATTTATATGGGGCATAAGTAACTGGTGATAAACTTGTGTAAAAAATTAGATTCGGAGGACAAAAAGATTACCAGGCCTTAAAAACTGTAAGTACGAAATAATGTTTCCTTAGATGGGATTAAAACAGAAAATATGTCCTTATACTTTAGGGTGTCTGCTAAGTACAAAGGGATTAGGAAGAAAATTCTGTAAAAGGCTATTTCTTGCATGCTTACACAGAATGGGGTTTATTTTTCAGAATATATCCTGCCATGGTCTCCTGCACTAGCCATGGGCTGAGGAGCAGGAATAAATCAGTGCATTCTGATCCCTCTTATTGCATGTGTAGGGGATTGCAGTAGCAGTCTTAAAAGTGATCTGGTTAGGAACATATGGGTGTGCAAGCACTGGGAGGAATAAATTGCAGGAAAAGGGGGGATAGGAATAGCAGGCCTAAAATGCAGCTTTTCCTGGGACCCAGGACAACAGGCAAAGGACAGTGGTTAAGCCCTTATGACGCTCAGGATGGAAAGACTGATCTCTGGCAGCTCCTGAAGGCAGCAAAAGGCCTGCCCAGAGCTCTCTTCTATAGGATTCCCACAGTAACACTGTAATAATCCAGCAACATTTCTTACCTGCAGACAGCAATTGGCATCTGCTCAGCAGTGAACCATTGCAAGCTTTAGGAGTCTTACAGGGTCTCTGTTGGGTGTTGCGTGTGTTCTCCACAAATATCCCATCTGTGAGTAGTTAAGTACTGGAAAAACACTTAAGCCAAACAAAACGAGAACAGAAAAACTCAGTCACTAAGATACTGTAATGCTTCTTCAGTGCTTTGGTCCTGGAGTGCTGCTTGGTGGGCTTGGGTGGGATGCCAGGGGGAAGGAGTCTTATTGGTGTGTATCTTCCTGCAGGAGACCCTTATGCAGTAGGTATCGAGTCAAAGCAAAATCAAGAGTTCTTCATGGTTTTGCCTTGAAGAAAGGAGAAGGTTTTGCTCTCTCTTCCTTGTATGTTTTGAAAAAAAGCTTTGGATGGCTTATGGGTTTATAGCACTCCATTCTTTTCATTTAAATAGCTACATGCTTCATTGTTTCTCTCCAGCTTTAATTTTTAGTCTTGTGTGTTTCAAAGTAATCTGTGGTCTACTGAGTGTGTAACAGTTAATTTACTGTTCTGTTTTTTCTGTCTGCTGCCATGGGTTGGGTGAATTAATAGGATAAAAAATAATCAGTGGTTTGATTTGCATCCCTGTCCATTGTACTTTCTGTAAAATAAGCTACTTTTCATGTGGGGAGAGTCCTTCCCTCTGTCACGGATCACTGTTGGGCTCTGGGAAGTTTATTTAAATTTTTTTTTTTTTTTAGTTAGTCTTTAACTTGGGCTCTCATCAAGTTCTCTCATCTACGTGCTCCAGCACATGTGAAGACGCTTTGTTCTGCCAAAACAAGAGGTAGTTGGTTCTTTATACCATGGACACGTGATAGCAGAAGTTGCATACGTCTGTGCAGGGGTCATGACAATGCCATGATTCTACCTGAATTTGTTTTCCTTAGGCAGTTGTAAAGATTTCCCAGCCCTAGCATTCTTTTCCGTCATGCAGCTCAGAGGTGAAAGGTGTGGTATATGCACTGTTGCGCAAGGCTGCTGAAGCGTGTATTGTGGATGTACACGTTGGCACAGTGAAGAAATCTGACTCTGGCCACTGTAACACAGCGATAGTATTAGAAAAGTTGTTCCCCTGGGATGCCTGTGTAAGCCTTGCCATACCTAGGCAGAATGCTGTTTGGCATCATAGATGGGTCTACATGAGTAGAATTTACCGAAGGAAATGGGCAGTGGAGAAATTTTCTGTTGTTTACATGAATTGATGTTGATTTGATGTAAGGAAATTAACTTGAAAATGGATTCCTGATAATTCCCTAAAAGTGTTAAATGCATTTTTACCAGCAGTAAACCCATCATTTATTAGTCTGAGTCTAGTCATCTGTTCTTTCAGCTGTAGGGGTATAGACTTGAAATTTTCTTAAGTAGGAGAGATATTTTTTTTAAGTGATTCTATTGGAATGATGCTGAACAAAATCACTTGTCTGAAAGTTATTATGGATAATCAATCCAACAATAAATTTATTATGAAGATGTAAAGATTACAACATAAATGAATAATTAGCATACTGGCAACCTTACAACCTTACTTTCATTGTTTATTCTTTCAGGTATTCTTATTTTCTTGCAACAAATTAGCATATTTTCTTTAAATTCTTTTAAAATACCGTTTCCTCCAACATTCAAGAAAGTTACTCTGTCACGATAATTATTTATTATTCAACCAGGATTCTGAAAGAAGCTGTGTGTTATTTTGGTTAGATCCTGAAGGTGGATAGGGGGAGACAAAGCAAAACTAGTGTTAAGTTGTTGTAGCATTTCGCATTTGAACAGAGAAGTTTACTGTTCGGCTGGTTTTCTGCCAGTTGTTCCTACACTAAGAGGAGTCACATTGCAGAGTTGAACTAACTTTACATAAATGAATAAAGTGAATGACTAGTGTGATCTGGCAAACCTGTAGGAGTGCTAATAAATGAGTTCATATTTAAAACCATACCCTAAAACCAAAACATATAACCTCAGTATTGGTTGCATTTGGTTTGTCTTTTTTTAAATTTCTTTTATTCACTGAAAGCTTTTCTAGGAGACTGGCTAATCTTCTGGTGACATTCAGGGGTGGCACAGAGTTACTGATCTATTTCTTTGTTGCTGTAAAGGCTGAAGTATTTATTATATATTTCAAAATAGACCAGAAAAGCTTAATGCCGTTGACTATGTACTTGTCATTGATGACCACCCTAATGAAATACTTGTCACTACTAGTCGAATAGGACCATTGTCCCTCCTAAATTTTTTGCCTGATCAAAATGTTGGCTGTTTGTGGGATTTTTTTGCCACTTTTTGCATATTCAGTTTTTCTTGCTGAGAAGTGAGCTTTGTTTAGCACAAATCAGTGTTTTGCACCTTGAAGGACTGGAATAGTCTTTTAATATAATTACTGCAAAAACATTTCCGTAAGAATTTAAGATAAAGATTTTGCTGTCTGTGAATTCTGTTTTTCTTCAGAGACTCTATTGCAGGATCAAGATGCTAAGATTTTTCATAATTTTTATGTCTGCAGAACCATGATATTTCTGTAATATAAGTATGTTTAATAAATGAATTTGATAACAAAGATCCAAACTAGTGACTGGGATACTAGTACAAAGAATAAGGGGTCCTATGTTGCTTCATGAGCATGGTTTTTCTCCTTTAATGCTTACATAGCAGAAATTTTAATTTCAAGCTAGTCTTTAAATAAGTATACAAATAAGTATAAAATATATCCATCAAATAGTTATAAAATATGACTGTCAATAGAAAAAACATTTAACATGCATATGGTATTGAAATAATATTGATTTATGCTTTATAACCCATAGCTACTGATAAAATATTATCTTTTTCAGCATTTCAGCAGTGACAAAGGCTTGCTTCCTAACAGGTTTAGAAAAAAAGTCAAGTTTTCACTTTGAAATCAAACTTAAAAGCTTTTTAATTTTCAACAGTTGAGAAACTTTAGGTAGAAAAAATACATTGTCTAAGTAGATGCTTATACAAATGCTTTATTTTTCTTTGGAAAGCTGCTGTGTGTTATAGAATTTAGTTTAGAAAGTTACTGACTCAAGAGTTTCACGATTTTCCTTGCTCCTCTTGAAAAGAAGAGTGTGCGCCTTTAGGCTGTGGTTCATTTAAACTTGAGTAACTTTAAGGTCCCCATCTTTACAGAAGGTGTAACTTTATTTTACCGGAGGGGGAGGAGGTATAGTGGACATAAATGGCCCTAGATGGTGAAGGAAGTGCCAAGGAGAACGTGGAGCTGTATTCAGTACAGAATGGGCAGACTTTTCCGTAAGTAAATGTCTGGTGCTGTGAACTGAATGATGGTGAGGAAAACCTGAATATGAGAAAAATGGCTTACTGTCTGGTGATGCTTAACTCATTTTGCACATAATTTGTTAGAAATCTTGTGGAAAACATCCTGTGCAGCTGGACTTCAGCTTTCTACTTGCTATGACTGACAGTGTGTTAAGTTTTGAATTTAATCAGTTTTAACTAAATGTTTTTGTTTTCTTTATTGTAATTACTTTTGCTAGAGGTGTAACATTTAAGCCCAGATACATCAAAATGTTAACTATCACAAAATAATTTTGGATTTTGGAGACTATTTCTCCACAAATAGGAATTTAGTTCTTGGCCTTACTTTGGCCAGACAAGAACAATTTTGGCCTTCTTACTTGGAGCAAATTTGTATCTCAAGTACTGCTTAAAATAAATCTTGTCTTTTTGATGTTTAGAATGTATAAATCCTATCTGTTCATGACACTTGCATGTTTGCGGATATATGCATTGAGATCTTTTAACTCTTACTCTTGCTTGTGATTCTTCCATACGTTATTTTCTTTGTTTTGTACACTGTAAGGAGTTACTGCTGAAGACAGAGCAATAGCTGTGTGTTGCACAGATACTGCCTTGCCAGTGCTGTTTTCTGTAGTTGGAGCTTTTCTTCATCCGCTGGGCTCTTGGCTGCTGAATTTGAGTATACCAGGTGGCTGTGGAAGTTGAATTGTTCTCACAGCTTGTGGGAAACCCGTCAGTTTTTATTATTATTTTACCTTTCTTGTAGACTACCTGTTTTGTTAAGCGGTGTTATGAAGCTCTGAATATCTGATGTGTTTGCAGAGGTGGAAAGCTGTAGTAGCATCTCTGTTACTACACAGTATCACATTTTTTTCCATTTGTTCTTTAATGCCGTGTTGCAAAACATTGAGTTCTGTTTGGGCTCTTTTAATGTTATAAATGTCATGAGCTTTAATAATCACTCAAACCTTTTTGCACATAATCTTTTTTTCTGACACTGGAAATCTGGCAACTTCTAGGTCATTTAATTTTAAAACAATCCAAATGTTTATAAATTGCTTGAAACACAGTTGGTATTAAGGAAAAAAAAGCAATTATCTTTTCCTTTGACTGTCTAAAATAAATAACAAATGCTAAGAATCCTCTTATTCTGATTCCTCCATTTGGCTGTTTTGAAGTAATTGATGAAGTGTAATTTATCAAGGTCTTACCTCTACAAAAATGTTATATTTAAAGATAACGTGGTACCTTTGCATGGAAAGGCTTGTCTGTTTCTATGAATGATATATGTTGTATGAAGCAGTACAGCTTTTATGCTATTCAGTGTTGGTGACTTATTTCATGCAAACTAATTGGGGTCATTGATCCTGACTTCAATGGGGCTTTGAATTGGTTCTTAACGGGGTAGGGCATCCCAATTACTGAGATGCTGAATGTATGGTGTATCGATATGGTTAATAAAATAATGTACTTGCCCTGGTGCTGAAGGAACTTTAAAGCCCTATTGAAAATCTGTCCTATACAGTAGTCCAATTACAGTAATATTTCTTGTGAGGTGATTGAAGCTTACTCTGCTCTTGAATTCCCCACTGATCAATTATGGGGCCTCTGTCCAAGATGGGAAGTCTGGAAGACCAAGGCATAAGAAGTTTATGCACACATGATCATATCCCAAGTAACAAGATTTAATCCATGGACCAGTCAGCAGTAATGAAGGTGGAGAATTGATTGCTGCACCTCTTGTTAGGTCCCTACTTAAACAACTTAGAAGTTTAAGACCAAAAAAAAGCCGCCACGACCCCCAAAATCCCCCCAAAATAAAAACCAAAACCACCAAAACCCCAAAACAACAACAGAAGAACCCCACAACCAAAACCAAAGGTAGATGAAAGATTGATTTTCCATACACAAGGGACGTGCTGGGAGCGGTTCTGTCTTAGAAGCCGACTGTCTTTTTGAGCTTCGTGGATGCTAAGTGGGAGGGAGTCCGTTGTTACCACAGCGAGGCTTTTCAAAAAACGTTACTCTTCTTGGTGAGTGCCAGAATTTAGGATGGAGTAAAAAGATTTAGTACGCATGCTATTAATTGCAGTCAACATTATTCTTATGTTCTCTTTCTTCAAGTACAGAATTATTAGAAGGATGTATCATACCACTGTCATGTAAGCATGCCTGTCCCCATGTGGCAGTCAAACTCAATCATAGAGAATGGTGTGGGCCAACTGTACTTGCAATAAACAGTTTCCTTAGTGAAAACCCAGGTTGACAGAAATTGCTTAGGCTTGGCAGACTAGACTAGCTGGCTGAGAGGAGCACCTCTGGATGCAATCTTGGATAGAAACATTAAGTTCATATTTCCATATATGAATATTAAGAGGGTTCTTGTGCTGCTAATCCAGGGGGACAGGACATAGAGTTTAGTATGGTATGTTCTAATTTCTTTGGAAATAAATTACCATTAAAAAGTGACAAAAAAAAAAGCACCTGCATTGACAGTGTAAAACCTTTGTTTTACAAAATTGTGTTTGTAAATACTTATGATATTTGGTTTGTATTTCTCCTAGATTAGGAGATTTCTGTGAATTTTAGTACCATAATCAGATTTTACTTGCTGAAATATTTGGTTTTACAAATTGTTCGATGCATATTTCTTTAAAATGGATAGAGTGTTTCTCTAAAGGGTGCTAGTTGTATTTACCTTTGTTTTGTCAGGTTTGTTATAGTGGTCTCAACTGTGATGCTGTATTTCTTACAGTGGCTCCTTAAAAAGCTGTGAAAGGTAGCAGGTCACTTTGCTGAGGTGGGGGAGTGTTTCTCTCTTGGTCTGCAGTCTCTGTGTATGGGAAGATGAAACTGTGGCTGCCCATTTGCTCTTCTAGAGGCAGCCTTATTTCTTTTAAGCTTGTGTTTCTAGTTCAGAGATACTCCCACATAGGTTAAAGAATGTCTGGGGTTTCATGTCTTGCACGCTAACCAGAGCATTAAAAATGTCGTGGGCAGTGGGTTGAGATCCCAGCCTGATCAGCCCTGTGTGAGGCAGCTATCTCCCAGGTAATTCCAGAAATTCTGCTCTGTGTTTTTGTAGTGTGATTTTGTAAAACATATTTGCAATCTTGGCAACACTTGGGAAGCCCAGTTGTTCAGTCTCGCTTGGCAGAGCAGAGAGGTATATGTTGTTGTAATACAACATGCGTGTATATCTGAGACTTATTAACCCTTTTACAAGCTTCTGTAGCAGCTGGGTAACAACTGCATCCAGAAAAAAGAAAAACATAAAACTGATGTCTGTATTTTCCAGTCTCTCTACTGACAAATGATGAGCAGAATGGATCCTGTTTACATCTCCACTAGAGAACGTGATTTGTTGGTTTTGATATTGTTTTCTTTGAAATACTCTGTTAGAGAAAATATAAAGCCAAATAACCACTATATTTAGTAGTTGGATCACACAGGTAAGCTTGCTCAACATTTCAGTGTAATTCCTGCAAACTGGCCTCAAACAGGTGGTAATGAGATGATTTTGGAAGAGTGCGTTGGCTGAGGGAGTGGGTGCTTTCTTGATTTGGCCATTGGAGTAAGTTCCTTACGATATGGTTCTGGAAGGAAGGTCAGGTGTGTCTCTGTGCTACTGTGTTGAGGGGCAGGGGGAATTAATAGCATTAATGAATTTACAGTAGTTCATCATGGTTCATTAGTAGCAGTCTCATGAACTAAGCTGTACTTTAAACTTTTTTTCTGTGATAAAGATGATCCTCTTATAACAATTTAGAGACAATTTCATTATAATGGCAAGTATTAATGCTTAATTGGTACTATAGAATGAATAAATTACAGAAGAATGTCCTGTAACAGACTTTAGAAAGTCATCAGTACAATTTCTTAAATAACCTTTTTTTTTAAAAAAAAAAAAATACAGGTAGCATGATGTCAAAGGTTCTATGTAAAACTCTTTAATTGCTAATTGGTTTTTTAAACTTAATACTTATATTTAAATATAATCTCATGATTTAAAAATTACTCGTAATTTAAAGATGGGAATAACTTCAGAGGATACAAAATGAGTAACTTTTTAATGATTAATTTTAGCTTTCAAAGAAATGGAAGAATTGTATACACAGATAATTAATTCAGCAATTGATTACTATAAGCTATCTATATTGCAAGTTTTAGACATAAACATTTATTTTAAATAAACAACTTTTACCTATAGGGAAGAAATTCCTTGCTTATCCGTGGGTGCTAAGTTGTTGTATTTAGGAGAAATAAAGCACTTCATTTTTGTTTTCATTCTCTGCTCTTACAAAATTCTTATTCCTTTTCCGTCATCTCTCTGTTTCCTCTGTCATCTGTGAACTGTGGGTTATGTTAACATTTGAGCCTTTGTGCTCGCATAAATAGCTGGTTTATTTTGTAAATACTGTTCTTACAGAGAAGGATGATATTTTGCAGTTGGTTGTGTCTGTGTTTCACTGCTGATTTCTGAAGGGTTAAATCACTTGGGCCATTTTTTTCTCCATGCTCCTGCATGTGGCACAAATGAGATTCTCTTTTTAGGCCAGAATCTTCTTAACATCAATATATTGATTCCTCATTGAAGAAACAGATTTAGTTTAACTGTTACTTAAAAGTACAACATTTCGAATTCTCCAAATTCTCCTCTGCTCCTTTCTTTTTTGTGAGTTTGTGAGCCTGTTAAATAGTCAAGTGCACACAGTTCTACTGAAAGTGAATGAAAATTGGGCATCCAGAATCCTTGGTGATTCAAAGTCCCACCCTCCATTTCATATTGTGATACTGAGTCCTTTTCCTAAGTAGAAGACATAGTTGTCTTGGATGAGAAGGAGTTCTGCTGGAGTTGCTGAGCTGATGGTTGAGCGTGTCCTGAGGAGTCTGAAATGCTGCTGGTTCCACAACCAACACAGGCTGGGCTGCGTGTGGGTGTTGTTCAAAGGTCCCTGCCTACAGAAATTTGATGAAAATTTTTGTTGAAAATACTGTAGTTGCGGTAGGTCTGTTGAATATGTCGAGGTACGATGGCATTGCTAGGTCCCAACGTGAAAACCCGTGGTCTGTGGTTCAGTTGTAGCTTAGTATTTGCAGACTTGGGCTGGGGAATGAGCAGTTGGGATGAGTGCTTTAAGTAAGTACGTGGGATGAGATGATTCTTTGCTGCCTTTTCTCTGAGGGACTCCTTCACAGCTCAGTTGCTATTGCTTTTACCTTCTTGAGTATTTTTTTTTTTTTGGCTAACCATAAATGGTAATTTGTGTACAGAAAAGATCCTGCTGACTGCAACTGCTTTGGATCTCTGCTGAGACCTTGCTGGAGTTTATAGTCAGCATTTTTACTATAGTGAAATTAATGTTTTATTGCTGCTTAATGTACAGGAAGTAAATCCTGTGGCAGAGTTCCTCGTTACTTGCCACTTCTTGAACTTATTTTTTTTTCTTCAGCTTGCTCTGTCATTCCCTGTAGAGAATGGTGCTTGTTCTCTGCAGTTGTAAGTGAATTGTGAGACTCCCCACCCTGAGCCATATTTCCTTCACATTTGTTTTGCAGCAAATGTTTTAGGTTGCCTGGCATCTTCCCCAGACCAATTAACATTAAAATCTGTCAAGAACAGTTCAAGCAAAAGAACCTAGCCTCTAACATGTCAGACTACAGTGAGCAATCGCATTTTTGACAGAATTTAAGACAAGCATCTCTGCTGTTTAAATTATTATTCTATTTAGCTGAGATTTTCTTCTTCTGCACTGTTTACTGTCTGTCTGGCAAATGTATTCCCTAAACATAGGCAATGCTCGAGTACAATCTCTATTCCAAACATTTTAGAGTCTGTAATCTCCCCAATCAAATACCTGTCAGAGCCAGAATCAAATTTCTACAATCTCATTTTCCTCAGTCTCATGAAGAGTAGAATTACTCCTCCATCACTGTAGAAAAAGCAAGGAAGGTTTCTCTGGTGAGGCAGGTGTTTTTTTTATGCCTGTAATTTCTCCCTCTGTCCCTGATCATCAAGTTGAACTGTTCTGCGCTGCTTCAGGTGTGGTTATGGAAGCTGAACTGAGAAAGTGACTTAGGTGTTTCTCTGCTCTATTAAAATGCTGTTAAAATGTAAAGATAAGGATCAATCTTAATTAATTTTTTTGCAATTGATTTTGCGGTAGCACTTAGAAAGTCTAGTCAAGGACAGTGTTACAAACGTGAGAAAAAGTGCAGTCTCTCTCCACAGAACTGTGTCAAACTTCTCCTCAGAGGTGGGCAAGAGATGAGGAAACTTCAAACAAGTTCAGTGCACTAAAATAGGGCCTTTCACTCCTTCCTTGGCAGCAGTGAAAGCTAACAGCATCCTGGGCTATATTAGACAGTACACTGATGGAAGTGTTTCCTTCCCCTTTGTCAGCACTCATCAGAGCTCACCTGGAATATTGTGTCAAGGTTTGGATGCCAACTCCCCTCCTCCCCTGGGTCCAGTCCAAGACAGACATTGATTGACTGGAGTATATTCAGTGGAGGGCCACTGAAACAGTTGAAGGCTGAAGCATGAGGGAATGGAGCTTGCGCAGCCTGGAGAAGATTATTCAAAGCAGGGAGAACCTAATGGCAGCCTTCCAATACAGACAAGGATGCAATAAAGAAAACAGAGCTAGGCTATTCTTTGAGGTGCTTGGCTGGAAGATTAGAAAACAATGTACGTAAATCAAGATAAGAGGATGAGATTTAAGGAGGGGTACCCTTTCACTGTGAGGATAATTAAGCATTGGAAGAGGTCTAGCAAAGTTGTGGAATCTCTGTCCTCGAGTTCTTCAAGTCCTGCCTGGCAAAGCCCTGAGCAACTGTGGTCTGAATTCAATGTTGACTGCATACAGCGAGAGGTTGGAGTAGATGGACACCAGAGTCCTTTCCAACACGATCTTTACAATTATTCTATTAACCAAGAACGGCCCCAGGAAGCAGGAGAATGAATGTTTACTGTCAAAGGTCATGGTTTATGGAAGATGAGCCTACTTCCTTGTTGCCGGTCAAGAAAACGCCAAATAGTTTTCAAGAGGCCATATTTCAGGTTTTGAGAGATTCATCCCTCCAACCACCAGAACTACAGAGTGATCCAAAAGTATAGCAGTGATGAGGAAAGTGCAGAAAATGGAAATAATTTTGAGAGTGTGGGACAGCTTTCCTTTGAGGGGTGGTAGGTGGTTGGGATCTGCAGCCTGGCAAAGAGATTGATTCCAGGGAGTATGGAGGATGTGAACTAGGCTCCACTAGGAGGCAAATGTGGTTGTCCAATGCAGTAACCAAGAAACAGAGTGAAAACATAAGAAAATAGTTTTCACCTAATAAATGTAGTTAGGTGGAACTGCTTGCTGCAGCTGTGAATTTAAATAAAGTAAAAATCCTTATATTTAAAGGAAAAAACAAAAGTTTTGAAAAAATGCTGGAAGAAAAAAAAAGGCAGTTGAAGACTCTTAAATAGGACTCTACCATAGATTTGGGAAGAGTATATGAGCAAACCCACCTGGTTTTGTGCTAGTATTGGAGGCAGAAGATGACACTGAGTCTGACAGGACTATTGGGCCTTCCATGTCCTGGTTCAAGGATCAGTCTCTTATCTGTATATGAATTGTATCTACTCTGAATTTACCAAGCTTGCAAACCTTAAAATTACATGCTGTCACTGTCTGACAACTGATTGATGATTGATTAATACTGATGATCTGAACCCCTGGAATGATAATAAAGGCATGAAATCAAAAGGCAATTTTTTTACTGGAAGAGGATGCAGAGGCAGCTTCCACCTTGCTGTTGGCTTTGTTGACTTTCAACAGTAGTTCAGCGTTCCTTTTGAGAAAAAAAAAAAGTTTTATCAATAGATCTCTTCCACAGACTTTGCATCCTTTTGTAAGCTTATTTTTCTCTGGTTATTAAAAAAAAAAAAGTCCTTTGAAAATGTCAATAGGCATATCATATATAGAGAGGTACTTAGCTCAATAATTTTATTATGACACTTGGATGTAATCAGGTCAGAAAGAAACTTTATTTCAGACTGCAAAAAATTATACTTGGGCTACTTTTTCTTTTGGACAACACATCAAGCATGAGCAAATGAATGTCTGCATACAAAGTATTCAGCCTTTAATCACATTCCATAATATTCCAGATCTGTTCTCTTACTGGACAATCTGAGGAGGCAGCTGGAGACCAAATGCCAAAAAGTGAGCTTTTAAAATTAGCAAATTTTGTCCTGTGTGGTTGGTGCCAGTTCCTAGTAGCCTGTAGAAAATACAGAGTCAAAGGAATGTAATTTAACATAGTGCGCTTTGAACACTGCAAGTGAGCATAGGATATCAGGGTATTGTAACAAATTTATTCACTGTAACTTTTTTTCAATGTGTGTGGGATTTTTAATCATCACAACATGTTTCAAGAACTGCAGATAGAGAACTGCTATAACAGCTTCTTCGTATTTGAATAAATTTATGTTAATAGCAAATATGTGATGACTGTCTGATATGTAGGAGCAGAACTCTAGAAATACTACTGAACTTCCAGAGCTTTATGCACTCTTTCCCACTTCTGATTTGATGTATATTAAATCTGCTCTGTGGGTATAGCATTCAGCAGCCGCCTTTGGAAAGCATGTGGGTGGGATGCTGAGGACACTGAAAGGAAAGTATAGACCTGACTACAGCTGCCAGGAACATTTTTTATAAAATGTAAGCCTGAAGTAGGGACTACATTCCATAAAAAGTTCTCTGAGTGAAGATAGGCTGTGTTTTGGCATGCTCTTTGTTGGTGTTTGTCACATGGTTCTCATCTTCCCTTCAGTGCTACAACAAATGTAGTAGTCACCATATTATGCCTGTGGCTGGAAAATGGTTGTCTCCGATGTGCTGCATCCTTTGCGTTGGTCTATAGATGGAAAAGCCAGAAAGTGTATGCATACATGCCTACTATTAATTGATGGCTTGGCTTCACTTGTTGCTGGTCTTTGTCCACGTAAATGCTTACAGATCATGTTATAGAAAGCTTGGAAGTCTTACCAGGATTGCTATCCCTAGAAAACATACTTAATCAAAAGGATTTCCAGATTTCAGCATAAAAATATTTATATATTTCAGAATAAATACAGAAGCTTTAACCTATCCTCAAAGCTCTTGTTAGTACAGTCTTTATATGGCGTGACACAAAGTGACATTGAATTGTATTTTAAGCAAAAGAGGTAACACTTGGAAGAAAGTAGTGCCTGTTCGCATGTACTGTAAAACCAAAACCGTGAATGCGGTTAAGCAAATACACTCCTTTGTTCATCTGGTTTTGGTCTTGCATGCTTAAGCACCCATTGAAAAAGCATGTATCTAGTCAATGACAAAGGATTGTCTGTTACTGGATCACAGATGTTCATAACAAAATTTGATTTTTAGATATATTTAAGTGCGCTTACATACAGTTACTTCAGTGTGTTCACTTTATGCTTTCTACTTAAATGTATAAGGTACATTGTACTACTTTTTATTAGGGGAAAAAAAGACATTTGTATAAACTTGTTGTTTAGCAAAGCTCAGAAGTTTGTGTTCAGCTGTGAATAATCAACTGGCAAACACTCATTTCTAATTTTAGCATCCTTTATGCAACTGTATGATATAGGAAACGAGTTAAAGACTTTAGGTGGCTTTTATCTGTCTATATTGGAGGTCTCCATACCATATATAGTTTTCTGTTTTAGTGTCAATTTCACTAAATCATTCTTGGTGGTCCCTAACATCCACATGTAATGACATGTGGTTCAACCCAGTCATTATTTTATTTATATGCATTAATTAGAATTGCTTTTATTAAAAACAGTGCACGCTCACACACGCACACACTCCAAACAGCAACAATAATTTAATAAATAGCTTATAATTGTATAATGGTAATCTGTGGGACTACTCTGAAACCATTTGGAGAAAGAAAAATATATTCTGAACAATGTCATCTTTCGTATATGAGCTCTGTTCCTGTTGAATGATCAAATGCTTATTTTAAAGTATTTCTGAGTATAATGAAACAGTCTCAATGATGGAGTTCATGAGACGTTTATGAGAGACAGCTAATGTCAGATGTAGATGCACTTAGCGACTAATTCTTATGAACCAGTTCATATTATGTACATGCGCTAAATGGCAAAATAGCTGCTGAGTTCTTGAGTGTTGCTGGTACATTAACAGGTTGATTTAGACAGCAGGAGACATTTGAATGTTTCTGCCACTAAAATATCTTCACTGTAATTTATTAGTGAGGATCAAAAATGACATCACTGTGCACAGGAAGATGACTTGTAACTGAAGTAAATGTGGCTGTGTTGTCCGTGTCTATCAAATTATGGTAAAATAGCCCTTAACTAAAATGTGAGGAAAGGCACAATGAAGCAATTGCTTATGGAAGATATTAATAAGTCAGTATAATAATTCTGTATGTGCTGATTGACAAAAATGTGACAAATTTCAATAGCATAGCCAAAGTCACAACTATGCTGGAAGGAAATTTTTATTTTGGAAGCCTGTGACGCTTTTAGATTTTTTTTTTACATTGATTTCTGGAAAGATAAATAGTAGGTACTGGGGTTCATGAAATACTTTTTGTTGTGGATTGAGAAATTAGTTGCTAGAGGACTCTGAGGAAACCTGCTTGTGTTCAAAGCCAATTTACTAATTTGCCAGACGATCTTAATACTTGCGGCTGACTGAATATGCCCATTTTACAGGGATCTACAATTTTAACTGTGTGATGGTGAGAACTGGTTCCTTGAGCCTCTGTGCAGGCCAAAGCAAAGATGAGATCTTTGAAGTCCTTTTGTGTTATGGGTTGGTTTTTTGTAACGTAGTGTGTATGTCAGTTATAAGGAGAGAAGGACCCTGTGTGCTATTCTCATGCCTCTGTCAGAACTTCTACTGGTCTCTGGGTGTGTTCAGAGGTGTTTTGCAAAAAGGAACTGTAGGAGATTTGCAGATGAGGGTGGCAGGGGTTGAACATCCTTTCTAGGTCAGATTCTTTCACTTCTGTTGCCCCTTCAAATGCAGTTTAGGATATGTACAACCATCAGCTGAAAAAAAAAAAAGTATTAAAAAAATATTCAGATATTCAGTGCTAAACACGGTCATATCTCATTCTGTAACTTCCTGACACTTCAAAGCCATGCACATGAGAATACTAATGGTTGACCTCATATGGAAGCTGCTGTCATATCAAGGCTTCAATTTATTTTTCAGCTTCCTCCTTGATGTCAAAGATGACTGTGAGAACAGTGACTTACAGAGGCTATCACAGAAACACAGTTAAAGGAATACTTCACGATATACTGCACAATTCTCAACTTGTTGTAACAGGGGAACTGGAAATTAATCTTTTTTTCTGTAACTCTTTTCCTGATCTTGATGGCTACTTTTCCTGTTGCAGTGATAAGATACATCCTGCTAAGATTACCACTACAAAGCAGTAGTATCAATAACTTTTGTTTCTAATATTGAGGAACAGTATATATAGATGTATTGATGTATTTTTTTTTTTTTTTTTTTACATCTATTAGTTCCCTTCACTTGCTTGTGGTTTATAAGCAGTGAGTTTCCCTCTTCCTGTCTTTGTTTCTCTTGGTAATTTTTTTTCTGCTGTTTCTTTTTTTCCTACTTTGTTAAACTAAGTTTGAGGAATTGGTTTTATTAACTGAGACATTAAAAAGAATCAGTGGGCTTGCTGGCATAAGAAAGACTTGCAGGAACAGATCTTTAAGTAGTACTATAGAGAAAAATCTTGAAAATTCATATTCAGAACCTAATTAACTTCTTGTTTTCTGTTTTCCATCACTAAACATTGGGCAAAATTCTTGTTCTTTTTTTCAGCAATTACTTATGTTCTTCAGGTGTTTCTAGTACCTGGATAATGGTCATCATATATTTCCCGATGTCTTGCATGTTTATACATATATTACTTGTGCCTTTATCAGAAATTGCCAGTCTGAGCTGCCAGTTACCAGACAGGTATGACAAAAAGCCTTTTGTGGTTTAGAGAGATTTCTTTGTTTGTTTGACAGGTGGCACGGTGAGATAAGCAGGGGGGAGAGATTGTATAGTTAGCAAAAAAAGTTACACCTTTCCGAGCAAACACCTAGTTTCAGGAATCCTCCAGTAATTACCATATTATTATTATTATTTTTTAAGCTGACTCAAACTTTCCAGCATCTAAGGAAAGCTGTACAATGACTGTGGGACTGTTGCTTTTCTTCTTTTAAAGCTATTACAGAGCCATTTGTTCTAGTAATACTGGTTTGTAAAACAGTTCAAAAGTGTTTTCTCCACCAGGAAGAGAGAGCATTTGTCTGTGAAAGAATGGAAGAGCTTAAGTTTCATAGCTGCAAAGTGAATATATAATTAATATTTCTGGGTTGCCACTATAATAGAAATTAAATGGTAAACCAGAGCATTTTCTCTGTGAAATGTAATTGTAGAGAAAAAGCAGTGCTGCAGAACTGGCAGGTTGAACATTGATGAGAAATTTCCATTTAATTTAGTAACCTATTTAGTGAACAAGAGGGATATTGTTAATAAGGAGACACAACACACAAAAAAGAGCCAAACTATTTGTTACCAAATATTTTAGTCCAATAAAATTGAGTTTCCTGAATGTTTTGCTTTTTCCTCAACCTAAAGTAGGTTACGTTTTTGAGAAAATGCAAATATGCACAAAGACTTCATGGGGGAGAAATATTTTGAGGAAAATTACCTAGGAGCATCCCATTCTTCTGTGTTCCTTGGTGTTGGGAAATATTTTTCTCTAGAAGAGATGTGCATGCAGAGATGAGATGGACCATTAAAGTGGTGCTTGGCACATACCATCTGGCTGGCAATTTGGGCGCAAGGTGAAGGTAGGAGTCGGAGCATGCTGGGGGAAAGAAATGGAGAGGTAAAGGGGTAACCATTTGGTTTTAGAATGACTTTTGTAAATGTTAGTTTTATGCATGGAGGCACATCAAAATGAAGAAACAGTAGGTTGATCTGTCATGAGAAGTAAACAGATTGTACCTCTCTGTGTTTATCTCTTCGGAAAACGGATGTACCACACTGAAATTGCTTAGGTTTGTGGCTAAGACCGTATTATATGGAATGTGAGCTTCAAAGTTGTAGATAGCTATATTTACATTCTCTGTAGGAAAGACGATGGATTATCTGCTATATGAATACACCATTTTTGTGTGCATACATTCAATTTATTTTTCTTAATAAGATATTTTGGAACTCTTATTACTGAGAAAAATACATAATTTCTGCCTTTCTTTTGCTATTTTATTTAAGTATCCACTTTTGTTCCAGTTGTAAGGAAGAAAAAACCCAAACAAACAATTGAAGCAAAATCTGTTAATGGAGAGGATTCAGAACACTCAAGGGGTTCTGGAGCATGTTGCTGGAGTGCCAGCACCTTGGTATGGCTGTCCCTAACGGTGTGCCCTAAGGGAACAGGTCTGTTGAGGTAGTTTGAACAGGATCAAGGTATAATATGCCGCAGACCTCATTACGTTTTTTCTACTTGCTTTAAATGCATAAATATCCTCTGGATGATTTTCAGTGGGAACAGGGTTTTTTCCCCTCCTTACTCCGATTAGTACAATACACATTTTTATTATTTTTTCTGTTATTACTTTTTTAAAAGACCTCCTTCCTTCCTTCCTTCCTTCATTCCTTCCTTCCTTCCTTATATTAAATTATTCACTGTAGCATCCCTGGTAATTACTGCCAGGGTGAATCTGAGAGTAGGAATTCTTACCTTATTCCTGCTGGAATTTAGAAATGGACAGAACTGGGGGTGAGAAGAGAAAAACAATCTCTGCTGAAGTTCACAACTTTTTAAGGTCATCACAATATTTCTTACCATTTTTCATGCTGCTCCATCATTAAGTCTATGAATGTACTGTGCACATCTGTTTTCAGAAATACAAAGGAGCATTGGGAATGCAAATAGTCTCTAAATTCTAGAGCTTGCCCTTTTCCCTGGGAGATTCAGCGGCGTGGCCAGGAGACAACTGTCGACACTATTTATGTTATTCTCTTCAACCTTTTTACCAAGAATGATATCAACAGAGGGCTGTCACTAGTGCTCTCTACTAACAATTTAGGGAATGAGAGCAGCCTAGGGGACAGTTTACGCAGAGACTTGTCTTCTGTAGCTGGTTTTGCAGCAATGACATTAAAAGAGCTGCTAGATGGATTTATGTTAAAAAATTATAATTTGTATTTAGGGTGTCATCTTGAAATAAAACAAGATACTGGTCTTCCTCACATTATGTCTAAAGCAAAGATTATTCACTGCTCCTTAAGGAAAAAAATGTATTTAAATAGAAATCTAAGCAGCCTAGGCTTCAGTTAGTTTCATTCTATGCAGTAGTACAAGGTTATCTTCATATTATTTTCTTGTTCTCTCATGCAGGCTTTTTACTCAGGTGCAACAGTAAAGTAAGATAAATCTTATAAATTAAATGGGAAGATAGTATAGGTTTTAAATACTGTTATCTAATAGGTTTGGGCTTGGGGAGCAGTACTGCAGCTTCTTCAACTTTTGTATGACAAATTCCTGTTTTGTTTAAAATTGATGGTACTTTTGCTGTTTCTTCTGAATTATGCTCATACTGCGAATAAAATCCTCCTTGTCAAAATGAATTTAGTTTTATTACGTCAGTGTG
>JAOXNO010000013.1:83285399-83302676 GCA_028565335.1 Limnodromus scolopaceus
GCTTCAGCAGGGGAGTTGGACTAGATGATCTCTATGGTCCCTTCCAACTCTAAAAAAAATTCAGTGAAATTCAGTGAGATGTATTTGCAACCAGTCACTTGGTCAAGGGAAGAAAATTAAGGGTTAGTAACAGACTAGAAATGATATTTATTTTTAAAAGGTTAAAACCCAGACCTCATTAAAGCGGTGGATAGTATTGGGGGTAGACAGAAGGGTTAGGGCTTAAATGCTTCAATTTAAATAACAAACAAACAAAACTTTTAAATGATGTGATGTGCTAATTCTGAGGGTTAATAAACATCTGTAAATGAATTGGAAAATTATTTCCTAGTCAGAACCTGACACTTGTTAGCAGAATGACTCTTTTAAATATGTTTTTAAAATGTGGTATTTTAAGAAACTGAGTCTTTGCCTACTTTGCATATGCTTTTATTATACATAGAACTTACACTTGACAGGTTAGTCTTATGTGAATAACTTTTTTCAGCTTGTTTCCCTGTAGTATCAGAAACTTCTTGGGATTCCAAAACCATAACTGAATATAAACATTGTTTTATCAAAACATGACAGTGCTTATTCCTAAATTACTAGTGTTATTGGTACAGCCTACTTTCAGTCTTCTTTCTTTCCTTCTTCTGCTTCTCCTCACCACACCCCAAGCATGATGCTGGAACAGGTTATCCACCATCAAGGAAAAGATTTCTGCTATATATGTCAGTATATATATGTCATATATGACATATATATATAGATATATATATATATGTCTCTGCTATTTGCAAAATTCATTTAAATGAGACACTATATAAAAAAACAAACCAAAACCCAAATGAAAAAAGTCAGGGAAATCCCAAATGAGTTTCAAAATTTAGTGCCCTGATGTAAAGAGGAAGAAAAGAGAGAAGAGAAGGTATGGAAAAAATATTTCTGGCACAAAAGATATTCTGTGTGTAATTGCTTATTCATTCATTTTTACATAGAGTAGAAACAGTGATTGATTTTTGGCATGAGACAAACTCAAAATGTTTCAGTGTAGACTTGCAGCGCAAACCTTTGTGAAAAACACTATTGAGTATTAGAAGATACATCACTTAGCCTTAGGCATGACCTTCCTTTCAATGGTAGCTTATTGAAATTAGTAGTTCTTATCAACCTTCTTTAAGACTTCTCAGCTGGTGGATGGATCGCTTTGCATATTTATATTGCAAGGGTCAGCATGCTAACTCTACTGAAATGGCTTTTACAGAGAGACATTGAACAAGATGCGTGTACTACTACCTTTAGAAGATGGTTCTTTTGGGTACAGAGTTTTTAAGGGACTTGAATATAGCTATTGACACCTATTTCTAAGATATACATTTTGACTTTTGAGGTAAAAAGGCTCCTAAGTATATGCCTAAACTGAAGAAGCTTTGTGATGTGGCTGTAGCAGTGGAGCAGTGCTGGGGAGTCTACTGTAGACTGAAATTTCATTTTACATTGCTTTGTGGAGTGAATTATGGTGGCAAACCAGCAACTCTGCCTGCGTAACTGCTGCTACGGTGGGGGGAGTTTGCTGTTTCAGTTCTGTCAGCCAGTGGCAATAACTGTGGTGATAAGAGACATTAGCATGAACATGCTCTGATTTGCTTTAGGAACATATATCATGGTGGTGAAATAGGATTTGTTTTGGGGTAAAAAACTTGATGCATATGGTCTGCTACTATGATGTATATTTAGCAAGTTGTTCAGCTGAGATTAGTGTGGAAGCCGATGACAGAGCATTGACCTACTCATGCATGCTTTCATGGGGACCTCACTTGAGTGATTTGAGTTTTGTTTACCCAAAATGAATAATAAAAATGGGTATGTTTTCCCTGTTACAGTTTGGCCGGTGGACTCTGTTCAATGAATAGCAGCAGTGTTGTCAGACCCTATATAGTCAAATTTCAAATATTTTGGTGCTATTGGTACTGACATCAGGACCACCTCTAAAAAGTTACATAAGACAGTGCATATAAGATGAGGAAAGTAGATTTTCTTCCACTACCACCCAGAGGAGAACTCCAAGTTATCTGTAGCAAGTTTATTAAGGAGATCAAGAAAGCTTATGAGTGTGGAATTTAATGACGAAGACATTATTTTGAAGTGTTGATAATCTGAAATCTTAAATTACTTCTCACTGATACCGCCTTTAAGTAGGAAAAGTTATATAACATTTGACAGAAGGGGTATTTAATCCTAAATTAACTTTGTAAGGAGCTATTGAATTCCTGAATAATACTGACATGGAAAATTATAAATTCTTCTATAATGGGAAAAGATGCAAGGGGAATGAAACAGGTGGGAAAGGTGAAAACAGGCGAAGCTCAAGACTGACGGTTCGAACTAGGTAGCAAAATTAAGAAGCAATTGTCTGAGAAGCTGCCCATGTGCGTTGTGGAATCCTGCTCCCTCACAACATACCCCATAGCCACTGCTGCAGCCCGACGGGAGGAGAGGAAGCCTGGCTGTCACTTGCCCTGAACGTGAGGGCCTCCAACGTTGAGAACTTCTGGAATGTGATGAGGAGCAATATGGAAACTGCAGCATCGTTTTGGTTGCATCATCTGTGTTGCAGACCTCTTCAGTCCTTGGCTCGATATAGAGTGAGCCGCCTTGCAGCTGCTGCCGCTTATGCAGCGGCGATGGTTCCTTGGTAGCTGTGCAGTTGCAGAGCGGCTACACTGATGGCGGAGTTGTTGGGTTAGACACCGTTTGCTGGGGGATCTGTGACAGTATATTTTGTCTTTGTATACGAAGAAGTGAATATGACTAAGTATACAACTAGAAAGTAAGTAACTCCCAGAAAGCTGTGTAGGAGTCTATGCAGTTTTAAATATGTAGTACAGTAGAGTGGGGAAAATAACTGATATATAAAAAAATTTTATCTTCTCATCTTTTGTATAACTGATCAGAGTTTGCTTTGCTTTGTCTGTCTTTAAGAAATGCAACATGGGATTTTTCACTGGATTTGATGTTTCTAAATTATTCTGGGAGTGTGTCGTGATGAATTACACTTTGCTGCAAAATGCAATACCGTTTTATCTGTGCTACAGTCTTAATATGTAAATAGCATAGTCCCACTGAAACTAGTACAGGTTTGCTCTATAAAAAAGGGGTAAATCTTGGTTTGGTCACTGGGCTCCAACAGCTTGATGAAACCTGGCTTCTGGAGTTAAGCCTGTAGACAACACTGCTGCAAGTGTTTGATTCTCTTCACCACCCTGCAAGCAGTAAAGAAATTAGCCTCAGGCCTCAAGTAACTTTTTAATCCAAGAAGTGAACATCTTTTCAAAAGTGCTGTACATTGGTGGCTTTCCACTGCAGAGGCAAGATAGCTGTCTACTTTCCATCTGGTTATCAGTGCTGATCCTACTTGAGATGAAGTGATGCTACACAAAATGTGATCCCCTTGCACTTCCAAACATGGGTTATCTGTGGTTTGAGTCGCTAGAGCTCCAGAGGCAATTTTTTTTTGACATTTATCGTCAGTATTCTGGTTCCTAGAAGATAAGCATAATACAGTCTTTTCAGTATCCCACCTTGTAATGTTATTTTTTTCATTCTTTTTGAATGCACCCATTTCTAGGCTATCTCACGTGGTCAGTGCTGACAGCCGAACTGACCACAGCAGGAAAAAGGAGATGGCAGTGGCTGTAAGGGAAAATGTGAAACAGGGCAATGATGGTGGGGACTGGAGTTTGTGGGAAATGTCCTTTTTGGGAGGTCAGGGGGGATAGAGGAGAAAGGAAAATTTCAGCAGTGTACAGCTGTAATTTTTGTGATCCTGTTCTGTTGAAGCCAGACTGAGCCATGTTGGACACAGTACTGAAATGTAGTCTTTTGGAACTTTTAATTGTCAATATACTAAATATGGTGCTTTATAGACTTCTGACAGATAAGGGCTGTACATTTCTACCTGATAACATAGGACTGTGTAAGCCTGAGCTATTGGACCACACTTGTGGATTTTATACAGACATAAGAATTTGTCTGCTCGTATCAGCTTATAATATCTGAGATTTGTATCAGCCAAAAAATAAGTATTGCAAACAGAGGTAGACACTTAGATGTTAGGCTATTCTATTGAGTTTCTAGGACTGTACACGTAAACATTCAAATTAAGTTGAGTGGACATGATCATGGAAAGGCTAGTTAGTTATCTTTGAAAGGCTAGTTAGTGAAGATGTAAAGATTAGCTTTTACCAGTTGCATTGTGATTTCCAGCTTATTTTGGCTTAACTTTTGTGTGTGATTCATATTTCACTAGATGTACTGAATATTAAATTTCTCAACTTCTTCATTTAAAGGTTAAATACAAATCCATAATTATGGTCTAGTTAAAGATGATCAAGATTATTGAAAATGTTCTGCTTTGGCTAAGGAACATATCCTTTCAAATTCCCCATATCAGACAGGATGAGTGAGAGGTTCCTGGCAACTTCTTCAGTTTTTCTCTGTGCAGTCAAGTAGCTTGTTATCTCTTAGTGCAACATTTAGTAGATAAAAGCATTTACAAATGAGAGCTTTTGTAAACAAAATAGGTAGCAGAGATGGGAAGGGAGAAGTGCTGAACTGGAAATAGCTCTTGTTTCTGTAATGGGCTGTATATCAAGTTCTCTGTTGATTACAAACATCTGAAAGGGTTGGAGAATGTGTGTTTACTACATGAATCATACACCAAACAATGAATGGCTTTTTCAGAAACGTATGATGGAAAAAGTAGGCAGTAGTTTGACAACTAAAAAAATGTTAAATAGTAATGCCTGTTTATTTGGACACATACTGTCTGCCACTACCTTGGCTGGGGAAAATCATAGCGAGATAACACTGCCCTAAGACAGGAGACATTCTCAGTAGTAGCCTCATCTGATGCCAATTTCAGAAAACTAAAGTAATTTATAAGAACTAGAAGACCTTTGAATTTTTTTTCCCCCCCGAGTCTAAGGATCTTAGTTGGTAAGCTGAAATGGTCTACAATGGATTTGTTTATACTGAAAGGCTAATTGTAACAGGAACTACTTAGTGGGAGTGACCTGAAAATGAAAATCTTAATTGTTTCTTTCTGGTTTCAAATACAGTCTTTGTCCATTTAAAAATTACCAAAATTAGTCTGAGAAGAAAAACCCAGCCTACCAATACCATATACAGTATTATATCTGTACAAAACTGCTTGAAGGAATTGAGAAAGGAAGGGTGAAGTCCATCTTGTTTATCTCAAATGGTGAGAAATCCAGTTGTGCTGTATCCTGCTCTGCCAACAGAAGTCGTTTGACTAAATTGAAGAGGGTCATAAAATGTGAGGAAAGTGACAGATTGATGAGTGGGTTGAAAATGTTTATCCTGTAGAGTATGGAGGCTTGGGCATGAAGACCATCATCAATCTGTAAAGCAAATGAGATAACTTGAGAAAAATGTGAGCTGAATGTGGCATAATTTAGTCATAAGAAGTAATTTATGAAGGGTTCTCATTTTTTTCCACGAAATCATTATGTTGGTGTTGGGTTGAATAAATGACTTTCATATCGTGTTGTCAAAGATAGTTGTTGTAACCATTCACTACAAAAATGTGGTTCCTCTGTCCTCGTTGTTTCTTTTCACTACATGAGTATTATTTCAGGATACAACAAGTGATATTTTTTCTGGACATTTTCCTGTTGTGAATTTTCTTTGGGAGAGCCAGAAACAGGGGATAAGAGGGACTCGGGGCAAGGTGTGGGTAGGGATGGGCAACAATAACCAGATGAGAGAAATTTTGCAGAACCAGATGTGATAACTCTCAATGATTTGCTTGTTTGATTGCTGCATTCAGTTTCATGGGGATATTCCAGAGTTTCTCAAAGAGACTAACCTCATAATTGTTAAGGATAGTAATTTTATAAAAGCCCAGATCAGAATTTTAGTAGTCCTGTGTGCCTGTGGAGTGCACCTTTCCTCCTGCCTATGGAAAAAAAAAGAAAAAAATCTCCTTAGTGTATACCTGTTCATGTAGTGACAAGGGATGGCACATCAGTAACAGTTAGCTTTTATGGCAGGCATGGCTATATTATTTGTAGCTACTGAACATTTATCTTAATTGGCTCTATCAGCTAAATGCAAGAAGCTAATTCTAATTGACTGCATTTAATGCAGTGTCACCTGAAGGTGTCTATATTGCTAAATTTAAACATAAGCAAAATGACTTACATAGCCCAAGAGGAACTTCAGTGCATTTCTTTTCTACTCTGCTTAGCAATTAAAGACCAAGTCTCTCAAGATTAGCCAGGTGCAATATGCTGCTACTCACTTTTCTGTGTAGCATCAGGTATTGGCCAGTGCTGGAGGCTGCATGCCAGGTTGCACGGAGCAGCAATGTGATCGGCTGTGACAAATCCTGCCAGTCCTTTTGGGGAAATGGAGGGCTGCTCTGCTTCGAATGCAGACGCGTTCTCCACAGATCGTGTTTGTGGGTTTAGTGGCATGTCTATTTCTCTGCCTCCTGCTTCACAGTAGTAATATTTCCCTCTAGAAAAATTCTTCCAGTTTTATGTTACCTTACATGTCAGCATGGGTGGAATTAGAACAATGTAAGTACTCGGAAGGAAAGCAGCAAGGGCAAGGAGGAACAGGGATACAAACCAATGAGGAATGCATATACAGGGCTACCAAGTTTGCATGCCTATAGGCAGCCTATTTATTAGGTGAAAATGAAGTAAGACTTGGTGAACTATAACAAAAGCTAAGAAGTTAAGCAAGTGCAATGAACTTAAGCTGTGCTTCAACACTTCACAGTTATTGCCTGCAAACCGCTCCAGTTAACTTGTGTCATGTTTGAAAAGGCTGTCGTGTGCCATGATAAATGTCTCTTGGCCACACAACCCACAAGTGGGAAAGGCCAGCCCAGGCACAGAACATGCTGGGGGCCACCCAGCTGGAAAGCAGATTTGCGGAAAAGGACCTGGTGTCCTGGTGGACACCACTGGTATCCTGGGCTGCATTAGGAGAAGTGTTGCCAGGAAGTCAAGGGAGGTGATCCTTCTCCTCTGCTTAATGCCAGTGAGGCCATACCTGTAGTGCTGTGTCCAGTTCTAGGCTCTCCAGTACAAGAAATACATAGGCATACTGGAGACAGTCCAGCAAAAGGCCATGAAGGTGATGACAGGACTGGAGCACCTTTCCTATATGGAAAGGTTGAGAGACCTGGAACTGTTCAGCCTGGAGAAGAAAAGGTTCAGGGAGGTTTTTATCAATGTCTATAAACGTCTGAAGGGAGGGTGAAAAGAAGAGGTGAGTCACTGTGAGGGTAACTGAGCGCTGGCACAGGCTGCCCAGAGAGGCTGTGGCATCTCCCTCCTTGGAGATATTCAAAAGCCATCTATACATGGTTCTCGGCAACTTGTTCTAGGTGGCCCTGCTTGAGCAAGGGAGCTGAACCAGATGATCGCCAGAGGTCACCGCCAACCTCAATCATTCTGTTACTCTGTGTCCCTGCTAATCATACTTCTAAGTAGCTAAAAGATCACCTGAACATTATTTTGGGTCCTATTGAGAAGAGCTGACTGAATTAGTGGCACAACTACTTCTTTATAATTTTCTTAAAATCTGTCATTTCAGAACTTTACTATGGTAACACAAATTAATAAAATTACCACATCATAGTACCAGAAGAAACCTATACTATTGCAGCATTGTCATGATGGAACAAAAGCACAATTTCCTTTATGAAAAGGAGGGAACACACCAAACAGATCAAGAGCAAAGGGGACAAAATGTTGCAATTTCAGTTAAATTAATAGTGAATAACAAAAGGCAAAGAAGAGGGTGTTAGACAATGCAGTGTTGATGTCTTTCTAAGCCTGAAAAAAAGGGATAGTGACTCTGTTTTTAGAAGGGTGACTTTGCAAACCTTTTAGTATGAGTGTTTTTAGGACAATGCTTCAATGTTTTCAGAACTCTCATTGAAAGACGGAGCAAAGGATGTTAAAAGAATTGGGGATGGGTACAATAGAGGTAATGTAATTCTGTATTTCTATCTAATATCAATTCAAGGAACTTGGAAATATAAAGGCAGTTTGGAGGATAATTACAGGATGACAGGAACGAATCTGTATTAAAGCTTTCAAAACTTTCCAGACTTTGCTTTTATGCGAGGAAGATTCAAAGTGTGGGTGGCTGATACAGGGAACGTCATCTTCTACAATTTCCTTACCTTCTTACTTCTTCTCCTGTTGCACTGTGGACTTAGTTTTAAAACTTTACTCCCCATCCCTATTTCTGACAAGTTCCAATAAAATGAGTGCTAAATTAGATACCTGTTTATGAGGGAAAAATGCTGCATTCTGTGTCTTGAATCGGTGCTTCCATCAATTGTTTGCAATAGTGGGATGAATACTATTCATGCTTAGTCTAGTTTTAATTGCAGGATGATGTTCTCAAACATTAACAGGAAAGGAGGTAGATTTTTTTCCTCCCCCTTCTCTGCTACTTCACCCCCCAGCTGAAACTAATAGTTTAGAGTATTCTACTCTAAAAACACAGAAGTATTTTAAGTTAGAAAAAGCATTCATTCTTAATTATTATAATTAGGTACACAGGTGTTGGATATATATTAGAGGAAGTATCTGCTGTGTCAGCAGCATTATGATCTATAAACCAAGACAGTCTGTATTCTGAATAGCAGGAGTGGTTTTTTTTATTTTGTTTTCTTTTTTAAGACTAGATGCACTGAATGTGAAAAGTGGAAGTGTAACATTAGCAGTGAAAGGATGGTACAGAATGCAATAAGTATCAGAACAAGGTGTCTGGAGCTTTGTTATCATTACCTGAGACGTAACACAATATGAAAACCTCACAGTTGTAATTAGCTGCCATTTACAGAAAAAAAAAAAAAAGTAAAAAGATTGTCAACAGAAAATGAGTGTGATCAGGGCTTGCTCAGCAGAGAGTCCAGGTTGAGGTAAAGGGTGGGGGAAGGGGAACAGGCAAACCTGATTTTTGGGATGTTGTTGCAGCCCTCATAGAGTGAGATCGATCCTTTGAGAAGTACGTGGAGTACTGGGGATTCTTATTTGACTTTTTGCATGTTGAACAGTTTATGAAAAATCCCAGTTGACCTGTGTGATAGTTTCAGCCATCTGCCCGTGCCGCTACAGAATCTCAGAAATTAAATGTCTATGGAGACGACCTAGGACTTTTCCACTTATTTGTTAAAATTAAGGAATGGAATAGTCCATAAGCACAAATATCTTGATCTGACTGTGATCTGTTCTAAATGTTCAGAATTGCCCATGGCCCAACAAGTACAAGACAAATACAATGGTTTGTATTTTATGGAACTCCTTGGGATGTTGCCCGGCACCTTGCAGATGGTTTTACTTGGAATTCATGGTTAAAAGAAACAAAAATGTTACTAGATACTCCTTTTTTTCTCAAAACAAGCAACCAAGCAGATTTTTCCCCCAGTTTCTCTGAGATGGACATTTCTTGTTTGTTGTTGCACTTGGTGAACTTGAAATGAGCTAAACAGAGTAGATCACTTCAATTTCTCAGAAGACATAAAATGTGAATTGGAATATTATTCCAAGAGTCCATTCTAAATCAGTAAATACCTGAAACACCTGCAATGAATCAAGGATCCCTGCTTAAAAAAGACCCAGTGCTGGTTGCACAAAATTCCTTCTGTTTGATGACAGAATATAATACTTTTCCATAATCTGCTTTCTCTGGTGCAGAAATTATTTTAATGTATGTTTGTGGGGTAAATAATCCCAAAATTGTAGTTCTCAGAGTAATGGATTGTTCTGTTCATTCAAGTGATAAGTGAGGATGAAACTAGAATATATTTATTTACTGTTTCTATTTTCAGAGTGCAGATTTAGATATCTGATGTATGTTTGCTTTAAAAAACAAACAAACAAGCTCAAAAGCAGCAACAAGAAAAGCTCTGAACCAAAACCATCCAAAATACCTACATTTTAGCCTCTCATTTGTCCTTAATCTCATCTAATCAGCATTTGGGATCTCCTCCAAGACTGTGCCTTCATGGGATTATACAGCATATTGCACATGTAGAGATAGAATAAAATAGACTTAAGTGTTATCTTTTAACTTTATTTTCTCTTGTTGATTTTTTAAGGCTGTGTGAAATAATATTTTCAGTTTTATTGCTAAGCTATAACCAAAATAATCTGAAATATTAGAATTCTGATATTACTGCTCACTATAAAAGAGGAACTTTGTTTACTATGGTTTTATTAAACCAAAAATTATTTGATATGTCTTTGGGGAAAAATAAGTTGAGCTGGAGCAATAGTGTCATCCTTTACTAAGATGCATTTATTTTTGCCCAAGAATTGAAAGTCCTGCGTAAGAAGAGTTTGATACTTACATTCTCATTCCTCCAGGGGCACTGCAGGCACCCAAATTCTTGTAACTTTGGGCCCAGCCTCACTTGGTCCTCATTTTGGTTTTTTTTCCAGAATGTAAATTATTCTAAAAAACTGTAAATGAAGAATAAAGTCTGGGACGTTCTGTAGTTTAGATTCCCGCCTCCCCTTCCCCCCCTTCTTTTTTCTTATTTACTTTTTTTAACTCCCCTTCTGTTTTGAAGTGCATCAATAGAGTAAGAAAACTGGAAAAATCTTTTGAAAGAGGCAGGTTCAGGAAAGAGGGAGCTCAGCCCAGTTTGCGTAGTTGTCTTTCTGCAAAACATTCAGAAAATTTCTGATTTAGACTTCATTATATATTTAAAGCAAGATGTCCACTTGCTTTGGTGAATAAAGATCCTCATTAAGCTGCTGCTGTGGATGATTAGCCTCTGTGGTTAAAACTTGAAACGGATGCAGAATACGAATCTAGCTGTTCCTGAGGTCCACCTCTTAATCTAGCAGATAGAAATACTATCTTTATCTTGTTTATCTCTTCCCATATATTTATGGAGATCAAGACTTTCTGTAACCTACTTGATTATTGATAATTGATTTTAAAAGTGAGACTTTTTTTTTTCAGTCTAGGCGTGTGCTGTGGCTCTCTTTCAGCGCACTTTCATTGTACTATGGATATCAGTATTTAACACATTCACTATGTGTTCGGCATTGGATTTATTAACTGTCCTTTCACTGTCATTTCAGTTCATACATGTTATTGGTATTCTTTCCCATTAGAAAGAAAATTTCACATCTGTATATACCTGGCAGGTATGTACATTTTATATCCGTTTAGTGTGTACCATGGTGACTTTCTAGATCAATTTTCGTAACATTTCAATGGACACAAAGCTATGTGCCCTTAGAGAAGAACACTAATATTACAACTGTTTGCAGCCAGTGAAAATTGTCCTTCTGTATTCTGTTCCTTATTTAATACAAAATGTTATCTTGATAGACACATAATTACTCTAATCATTTTATCAATAGAGCATTGGCAGGGGGTATTCTTTTTATTCAGCCTACTTAGTATCTTAAGAACAGTTCTCGGTAATTTCATTTGCACAGTAAAATTAAATCTGCTATTCAGGGAAAAAATTTTAAGTGGGATTTTAGCTTGTGCATATCAAGATATACAGCTATTTTGGGTTTTTATTGATTGATCTATTATATAGAACAGGTATGCTGCACTGAGAGTGCTTTGCATTACAATTGCAGGTAGGGATTTAAATCTACATTCAGGATTACCTCATGGTGTGAAGACAGGCAGCCTTTAGTATAAGAATATGTGAGACTATCTGTCCTGTCTTTGGGGGGATTTAAGTTATATATTATTCCTCCCATGCTAGTAATTGTAGGTATGTAAGTGCTTCTGTAAATCTGGCACTCTCCCCATCTCGCTTTGATCTAGTTTAGTCCTGCACATATTTAAGTTGACTGCTTATATCTGTAAAGTTTAAATCAATACAATTTTTAGTAAAAGTAATAACACCCGAGTTTTGTATCGTGTTTCATTTGTAAACTAAGATTGCTACACAAATAGGCGTTCTTGCTATTCACGTTTTTTAAGTTTGAAAAGTAATCCCCTCTTTGTAAGGGGTTTAGATCTAAGTATAATGAAATTATTCTTGAAAGTCCATGTATCAGTTCTCTGGAGGACATTCAAATTATAGACAACACTGAAATCAAGTGTAAGGGTGTAAGGCTTACTCCAGTAATTTAAATTGACAGAGTTCCAAACCTGGGTCATAATCAGTATCCTAAATTGTTGTGTAAAAGCACAGATTAAAAAAAAACAACAACAAACCCAAAAACAAAACCACAAAAAATCCCCAAACCAAAACAACAAACCAAAAACCCTACACCCGTTAAAGCTGTATTTCCCATTTTATGTAGTTATAAATGAGACAGATAACACTGTCATTATATAATACTGAAGAACAACCTATTTCCACAAATCAGAGCTTATACCTATTCATAACTGGATTCATAGTAAATGAAATTTCAAATATTTTTTTTTTCTTCAGAACACTTGTAGACTGTCAGATATGTATGTTCTCATTCCAAGTCATCAGTTTTGAATCGTATTTCTGGATGTATTTTAGCTTTCCTGAATAACCTTTTTAAATCAAAGGAACTTTCATTTTGACAAATGTTCGTAAGAAGGAGATGGTATTAAGGTCTCAGAGAAATTTACTGCATATTCCATTTTACTGGGTAGCCAAAGCTAAGGTTGAGGCATATATTTTGAGTATATATTTTCCTACATACTTGATAGAGAAAATGGTAACAGTATGTATTCCCCTAACCTTAGTTCTTTAAATTCTGTGTTTGAAATCAGAGATTACTTTAATCGTGTTGTTGCTAATTTGTAGTCTGCACTGAAATCTCTGCATCTCCCAAACAACCCAGGAATGCCCTTTCTCCTTCACATTTTTTTCCTAATGAATGTGTAAGTTTTTTCAGGCATTGATTATTCACTGATGTTTGTTTCTACTGCCATAAGAAAAAAAATTCTCAGCAATTGGTTAATGTGAACACTGCAACAGCGTAATAGTGACATTTGACCTTGCTAAAAAGAAATGAGGGAAGAGAGTAATAAATGCAATAACAAATTATTTCATACTGATGGGATTTAAAAAAATGTTAAGTCTAGTCTAGACAAGTGTTTTTTTTGCCCTTGGAAATAAATTACTTGAAATAAATTATGCAATACTTCAGATTTTTACTTTTTTTTTACTTTTTTATTTTTTCAATAGATAACCTAATGAAAACCTTTTTTAAAAAAGGAGGAGTTAGCTCTTTGGGTGTGTTCTCAATTTTTTGTTTGCTTCTTTTTTCATTTAGGTTCACAACTTAGCTCATCTACTTTGCTATCTACTAGTGTGTTTTGGATTATTCAGATCCTCTTTGAGACATTGATTTTGTTTTTGTATATGGCTGGTAGCAATAAAGTATTCGGATAACTCACAGAGTAACAGGCTTGTGTTGGTTAATGGGTTGTCCTCTTCTCAAACTGCATGCATCATTTTCCAATGTTTCCTTTCTCCCATAAGAGATCCTGGCTACTGGATATTATCAGTCCAGAAGGTTTGAAGAGTGAGACACAACTTTTTAAACTTTCCAAGTGTTTCCTGTGTTGCCACATTTGTAGCAATTTCAGCTTTGACTAATTACTTTCCAGCCTTTGGTCAGTTTGGGCTGCTGTTAGAGGTTCTTGGTGAGCTGTACATTAAACGCTGTTTTTTAAGCTTGTTTGTATGATGGTAGCTGGCACAGTGAAATTCATGTGGTAAAGCATTATTAAAATGTATCTCTATCTTCCAACTTCCCTCACATTTGGCATTCTTAAAACTTTTTATAAAATCATCCAGTGATAGTGACAGATCAGTTTTTTCAACAAGGGCTTCTGAACATGGCATTATTTTTGGTTATTGACACGAGTAGTTTAAATACCAAGGGTTAAAACAAATACTGTTTGAAACCAATTAAATAAACGAGTCCAAAAAACTTCTATATAGAAAACTTACAGATTCACTTTCTTGTCTGAGAAAAATAACTATCGTCATACACCTGGCACCACAAATAGTGTGAATCCAGCATAATTTACACAGTTTAGGAAAATTTTATTTCTGTTGAAAAAGAAATTTGCCATGAGAACAGCCAGGCAGTTGATTGAGATGCCCAGAGAGGTTGGGAGCCTCCATCTCTGGGGGTTTTCAAGACCCAGATGGATAAAGCCCTGAGAAACCTGATCTGATTTCATAGCTGAACTTGCTTTGGGCTGAAGGTTGGCTTGAATGACGTTCTGAGGCCCCTTCCAACCTCATTTAGCCTTTGATTCTGTGAAACTCAGACAAGGTCACCTACTGCTACTGAAAATGAAGTAATTGTGTTGTAGCACATGCAGCTCTCCTTTAATCAGTTGTACCTTCTACAAAGAGAGCTGAAACAGGAGTAGGATGCAAGAAAGAGGAACATGGAAAAGCAAAAGAAAGGTTTCCCGCTTAGTGCGGGAAACCTTTCATCCCTGAATGTTTGATTTTTCCAGTCGCCTTCTGATGTCAGTGAAGTTTGGTGGCCCCAAAACATTGCTGTTCATCAGGCTAATATAAGGAGTTCATTGATTCCCAGTTTGCAGAAGGATGGGTTAGCTGGTACGAGGTCAAGGTGTGTCATTGCAGTCTTCTGGTGGAAAAGTGTGTGCTGTAGTTGAAAGAAACAGGAATTGAGATATATCTGGAGGAAGACGATAGATTTCTAGATATTCAGAAGAGATGTAATGAGCTCAAAGAGCTTGCTGCAGAATGCTGTCCAGAAACCCAAGAGAGGAGAAAAGACCTGGAAAATCAATAAACTCATTTTTTACTTGATATGCATAGAGTTACTTTCCAAGATCTTTAAATACCACTTGTAGCAATTCTTGTTTAGTTTTGCTCACGTGCAGTGTTCACAGTTTACTTTTAATAGCCACCTACTCTAACAGTAAGCATTTCTCTTGTAAGCTCGAGAGCCGTTGAGAGCCCAGGCCACAGAATATTTAGAATAGTGTAAAAATTTACTTATTTTCCTGTGGCAAGAATGGCAATATGCATAAGAGTTATTTAAAACAAATGGTTTTCACATTCTTTTATTTAAATGTCCAAGGCCACCTGCAAAGCCAGTTTGACCTGGGAAGAGTTCCCGGGGCTTCGGTTGTAGGTTTTTGCTTTTTGTTTTTGTTGATCACCATGGCCTTATTTTTAGTGCGGTTGTTCCTACTCTTACTATAGTGTCTGTGGCAGTCCTGGTCTAATAGGATATGGAGAGTAACAGGAGAGAAGAAGGACACATAGATTTCCCCCCTCCCCCCCCAATAGCTGTTATGGGCAGTGGGAGGAGAAATTTGTGAGTAGGAGGGGGTGCCCTCAGGAGGAATCCCCATAACACAAAAGAGGCTGTCTTGTTTTCTTGTATTCTGATGGTATGGGAGGTGCCAACTGCTGCTGTGTGCGAGGTGGTACATAGCCCCTTGATTTGCTCCATCCTGTAACTCTGGTGCTTATATGCTTCATGAATGTAAAGGTACTTCTGTGTTTGCCAACAGACTGCTTCGTATTTCTGAATAGATGAAACTAATGTAGAAATTCTTAGTTACTAGAGGATAGATGAAATGTGCTATGGGTATGTTGACATTTAGTATGAGTCTTCACTCAGGCTTCACTTTTGCCATGTAGTATGTCTGTACTTCTTAAGGGGCTTCATGTTTCTAGGACAACATATACCTGCCAAAGGCTTTACAGAATATTTTGCTACCTTAAACAGGGAGACCAATGAAGTAGACTAAGATGCTTCAGCAACTGTGTGTTACGCTTAGCTTCTCAAGGTAATGAGCTGTCTTGTCTATTTGTTAGAAATGTCTGGTATGATCTCTAACATGCTGTTCTTTACAAGAGAAGGTAAAACGACATCTTAAAATTTGGAATTTGAATAAAATGTTTTCATTGGTGAGATGAGAAAATATTGATGTTTGAGAGTTTTCTATTACATATTAAAAAGAAATAAAATGCTACTGGTTTGAAAGAAAAAAAAAGAAAGAAAGAAAAAGGTGCTTACATTTATTCTAAAAGCTGAGTCTTTCAATATAGTACCATACTTCTCAGAAGCCTTGGCTGGACTTCTCCAGCAGTCATGGGAAAAGACTTTCAAGTTTCTTTCAGAACAAGAGAATGATTTTTAAATTATTTTTAAATTTTTAAATTATTTTTTTAAAAAACACATTAATGAAAGAGATTGTTTTTCAGTTGGTGGAAATCCAAGTCATGTAATGAGCATTATCTTTGGTGAACTGAGAAGTATTTTAACTTTTTAAACACTTCAGGTATTTAAAACTGAATGGCGGAATCCTTGATTCTAGGTGCGTGAATGGGTAAAGTCTGTGTTTGGAAATGAATTAGCTGCTTCTGTGGGTAAGTGCTGGATAGTGGCATAAAAATTCCTGCAGTCTTCTTCATTCCATTACAATAATTCCTTATGGGTAGTGAATGCAGCCCTGACATGCAAAGGTGGGAAGCTACAGCTTAGCAGCCTTCTCATCCTTGCTTTCTCCTTTCTCATTTGTCTTTGAAAATATTATGGATCCATGATGTAGAGCCCCTGAAAAAGTGAGCAAGTGAAGGTGCTGGTGGAGTAACACACATGCCCCTAGGTAATGTAGTCTCTCTTTTATTTTCTTCTTTTCTTTAAAAAAGAAAACAAAAACATCAAACAAAAAACCTAGACGGAAGCCAAGCATGTGGGAGCAACAAATACCTTAATCTGGAACGGGGTGGGCTTGGAACTGAAAGGGGGGATGAAATACCTTTGGAACCTGGCAAATCTGAACTTGGAAACCTTGAAAACAACATTTTGATCCTAGATCAGTAGACTGACTAGCTGGAAACAATTGATTAGATTCTTATAAACTGTTAAATACAGAATAAAGTGTGACTGCTTTTTTTTACCGAGTAAATGTTGAATACTTCATACTAATGAATTACACACTAGTGGACCTTCATCCCAATCTGCTAGAGAGGGGAACAGGGTGAGGCTGTTGGTGGTGTTCGTGTTGGCGATGTTCATGTTTCCAGTTGACCATTTACAATGCTGAGAAGCAAGGGAGTTTGCTGTGCTGCTGTCTGTACATGTCAGCATGGTGTTCTCACGACCGTATTGAGCCAGCAATGTGCCCTTGTCACCAAGAAGGCCAATGGAATCCCGGACTGCTTAGGGAAGAGCATGGCCAGGAGGTCAAGGGTGGTCATTCTCCTCCTCTACTCTGCACTGGTGAGGCCACAACTGGAATACTGCATCCAGTTCTGGGCTCCCCAGTTCA
>JAOXNO010000013.1:83309225-83334235 GCA_028565335.1 Limnodromus scolopaceus
TCAGCAGGGGAGTTGGACTAGATGATCTCTATGGTCCCTTCCAACTCTAAAAATTCAGTGAAATTCAGTGAAATCCTTTTTATACATTTGATGCAAATTTCCCTTAGGATTTTCTGCCACTGGAAATTCAAAGGTAAGAGTAATAGCCATGCCAGCAAGAATGAGGTGTTGACCTGCAGACGTGTGGTATCGCAGTTTTCTAGTGTTTTGTTTCCCATTGATTTCCCCTGTAATTATTTTCAGTCTAACTTTCTTAATAAAAGCTAGACAAAATAATATTAGGCATATGTAATAGTTATGAAAAATTACTCTTCATCTATGGTTAAGGTTTTGCTCCCTGTCTTAAAGCATTTCTGTTTTTGTTGTGAAACTTCATAAAAGGTAAGCACCTTATGAGAGAGTTAAAATTTCATAATGCTTCAGCAGTGAGCAAAGACTTGTTATCAAATGTCTTCCACTGATACAGTGGCTCAGAAAATAACACTTTGTATTATTTACTGTGAATGTTTCTTCAAATATGAAATATTCAAAGTATTTGACCTTATGCAAAAGTACAAAAATTGTAAAAATTGTAATTAAGGATCTACTTTAGCCGACCGATTATACTGCCCTCATTCATGCATGTAGTTTGATTGACTTCATTGGTGCTTCTCATCTGACAAATTCCTCTGCAATTTTAGCTGAACAGCACCTAACTGGTGGTATAATTTATTTCAAACCTTTTGCCTACATGTGTTATTTAAAAAACTAAAACAACCTCAAGCCCACTGTTTTTTCCCTTTACCTGTATTTAAAACTTCCGTATTTTTGCTGAAGTAATCACAGTTCCTTTTCCTGAAAAGCATAAACAGATAAAGAAGCTAATATAAAAGCATTTCATCAATATGGTGTTAACTGATTAAGCTGAACTTGAAAGCTGCTCTCTTGGGATCTAGGCAAGAAACAACTCCTGTACTATAAGTATACAAATGTATACGTAATTTTTATTGTATATTTCTATACAATTAAATATAAAAGAGGATGCTAATGTTGTTCCGGGTCTAATATTACATAATAAATTGAGCAAACTAATCAGCTAGTGGATGGAAATATCCCATCTTATTTAATCATCTAGATGGGTGTATTGTATAGTAGTTGAAGTATCGTTACTAATTCTTTATATGCATGTACTTAAACTAAAATGCCGTGTGTTATAATTTGCTGGTGGTATGAACTGGGAAAAAAGATGCCTTAAGGTTTCCAAAACCTGATTTATGAGTGTAGTGATCATTTCAAGAAGTTCTGTATGAAATTGCTTGGTCTTTTTGTCGTGCATTTTCCATTTAAGTCAGTGGAAGCTGTATAGCTAAAATCACACTGAATTCATTGCAAATCTAGGGCATGCTTAAAGGGCACTTCATCTGAGCAAAGAAATCATTGCTTTGACTGTGGCTATGTTAAGTGAGAGATGGAAGTGAATAGCTTTTAGTTTATTGCTCATTTGAAAGCTGGAGGGAAAAATGGCTTTTGTCTACCTGCCAAGCTCTTCCCCTCCCCTGCCCAGGCTTCCTCAAAATGCTCATTTGAAATCTGGCAGCAGTTACCTTTGATTTCTTTCAGTAGCTTTACCAAGTTTTTTTTTTTACAGCACTTCACTTTTTTTTTTCCTTTTGTTCCTGTAATAAATTTGATCTGTTTTTAAAATGTAGGAAGTTAAAACTAATGTGGTTTGAAACAGGCCCCAAAGAAAAAGTCACTTAATGATAATTTGATACTTAATTCAATGTCTGATCTCTAAGATGTACTTGAGTTGCTTAGTTTTTCTCTGTTACTTGATATATGAACCTGTTAGGTTTCTTTAGGTAAATTTTAAAACTATTACCTTTTTTATATGTATTATAATGACATCTTATTGCAGATGCAGTCTAAGTGTGTGTCATAATGTTGAAAACCAGTAATTGCAGATTGTAGCGAATTTGTGATCTGTAAATCTTTGAATATGCCACCTTATTGTTATGTAATTAAATGAGGAAAATGAAATTATGGAGTCTATTGGTACCTTCAACAGTAGTACTTTTAATCCATTAATTAGATGCATGTTTGCTCTGGCAGCAACATAAGGAACAGAAAATACTTGTTGTTTTCATAGGAGAGCATTAAATAACACAAGCTCTTCTTAATAGAAATAATAATGTATATATTGTGGTTTTGCGTTTATTCTACTTTTTGTCTTCACATTTAATGGGGAAGTTTTTTTAGCTCCTGACATCACCACGGATGTCAAATAGGCAATTCTTGGAGGTCTTGAGAGAATATTTTTTGGGGGGAAGGGGTGGAGGGCGGAATCAGTCTTCAATTCTTTTTTCTTCAAAGCTGTGTTATTATAAAGCACTTTTCATACGCAGGAGTTCTAATTATGTGTATAGCTACATACTACTCACGAGATCTTGCAGTCCTGTAACTCACAGCAAGAACAAATGAAAATACTTTCTGAACAGTAAATAAGATGCTGTTCTGGTGCTCAGTGTTCTCCTAGATGGTGCAGTGAACCTGCCCATTTATACTTTGCCTAGGTAAAAGAAGTGTTACTCCAATAGAGTTTCTAATATCTTTTTTCAGTTGAGATTGAGTGACTGCTGATACCAGGAATAGAGGCAAGAAACAGTTTTCCAAGAATAGAAAGAGAAGCCAGTTTAGATGAATTCAATCTCTGTTACTGTTCAAACTGGATTCAGATTTTATTAGTGGGTGTGAAACTGTGAAGGAGGCATTAATGATAATAATAAGCACGTGTCTAAGGGAATAGATTCTGCAGAAGTTAAACCTTGTGGTAGTTTTAGTAATGAGTTCCTAAGCAGTACTTACTGTTTGCTGCACTGCTCTTACTTGCTGGATTTTGAGAAAAGTAAAGTGTTCCTTATTCTTAAAGCCCTTTGCTAATTAAATATATTGGAGTGCTTAGCTATTTTAAGCTCGTTATCTTGAAACACTATCCTTAATTTGTTTTCATTTTGTTTTCTATAAAGCAAAAAAAGTAAACAAGTGTTGGCATCTCAGAGATATCTTCTTCTTGTCCTTTTCCCATTCTTCTTCCTTTAGGAGTCGCAAAGAAATGCGTACTTTGGGTTTGTGAAGTAGATTTGGTATAATCCAAAGGGTAGTCCTTGGTTAAAAATAAATAAAATGGATACTAATTTGGAGAGTGGTGTAACATTCTTTATGCTATGGGTTATGTCTCTGGCATCTTTTGGCAGAGTCTGCCTTGTAATGACATTATGGAAAGTCCTGTAAGTTAGAGTTCTGTTAAAAAAAAGAGAACTGTTTCTGGCTGACACAACATTTCTTCACCCGTTATTTTTCCTTTGAGGGTCCTCTCAGCTAAGTTCTGATGTCATTTGAGCTATTGCAGTCTTATATTGGTCTTCATCTAAATTAAAACAACCCCTTAATAAGCACTTAAATTCTAAGGATATAAAACTTGTGACCACTAATTTTCTTTCATTTAATTGTTGACCAGTGAAATACAAAATTGTAGCAGCATAATGATTTCTGCTTGATAAAGATGCTACTGTAGATAATGATGCTGCCAGATACATGTCATTGAGTGTGATTTTTCAAAAACAAGTGTCAGGCCTCAGCTGATGTGCATATTGATCCAATAAGTTATTTTTTCATGAGTGTTGAAGGTGCTTAGTTTTGCAGTAAGCATGTTAAGATGATGGTTACTTAAGAGAGTTAATTTCTCTTTTTGCCTTCGTTATTAAAGAGCGTGGTCTAAAGTTGTGCAGTTGCTAAACCCAGGAGTGCCCATTCATATCTCTGTGCAATGCAACCTTGTGTTGACAATACGTGTATGATGAGAGAATTTGAATATGTACGTAGGCTCACAGTCATGCTCAAAATGCAGTGTAAATGTACTGAAAGACTTATCTATCATAAAAGTATGTGTCTTCCATAAGAGATGACATCCTGTGCTGGCAGTCGAGCCGGGAAGAAAATGGAAAGGTGGCTCATGATCAGCAGTTTTCATGAAGGTCAGAGGTCTGATTAAAAGCTGGTAGCTTGTGATTTGTGAACCTCTGTGATGATATTTCACAATTAATATGCATTATGAAGTACTGTTTGAGATAATAGTGATACAGAACTGACAGTCTTGGTTGAAAAAAAAATACTGTAGTCTTACAAAAAATTTATGTTTTTCCTTGAAGGCAGTAGTTAATTTGGGCAAACAAGCTTTCTGGAAGTGGCCGTGCTTCTAAACCTTTTCAATTTATCATGTAAAGTGTAAGCAGATAATTGGATCTTTGGGAGACATTTCAGAAGAGTTAATATTTCATAAGGTGATATGTATTGGATATGTTTAGAAAATGACAATCACCACACTATTTGTGTATACCTCTCAGTAGTATAAATTTGAGGTGTTAATGCTTCCTATTAAAAGAGAAAATCAAGATACTGCCTGCATTGCCTACAGCTTGAAAGATCAAGACATGAATAACATTTGGCCAGTGAACATAGCTGCAGGATGTCACAGCCTGTAGTCGGAAGGAAACTCGGTGAAGAGAAGTCTTGTAATTCGTTCCGATTATAGCCAAGTTTGCTCTTGAATTCATTTCTGCCAGTAGCAAGTCCCAGAGATATGTATCATCTGCCAAAAATTCCCCCCTCCTGGCTGCGGAAAATACGAAGCTTGGAACACTTTGTGTGGCTGGGTTAGAGAAGGGTAGACAGTTGCTCTTTGAAAAGAGTGGCATCCAGGAGATTTGCAATTGTATTGACTGCCCAGTGCTGGGTATTTCACATAGGACATGTATTGCCAGCCGTCACAGAGCAGCAGCACAGCATTTTTACCTCCTGCACATACCTTCTTAGAGGTAGCATGCTATAGTTTCTATGGCAAAGTCCTAGGCTAGAACATCAGAAGTCACGTTTCGCTGACTTTTGTGTGTATCGTAAAAGACAAACAAACCAATCCATCCCTGACTTACCGATATCATACAGTCTTACCACATTTTGTCATTTTTAAAAAATATGTATAGATCTCGGCTGAAAAAATTCATTTTCCTGTCAACATTTTATTACCCCAAATAACAAACCTCAGACGTTCTTATCAATCGTGAATGCTGTGAAGTTCAGGGTCCTTAAAGAGTACTCGCCAAGGATGGAGTGATGCTTGATTTTTATCTCCCGCTTTCCATCCCAAAGTAGAGGGGACAGATTTGGCTTTAGCAAGCAGAGCAAAAAATGTCAGATGTAAAAGCAGTACATGGAAGCTTTCAAAAGCAGTAAATCAATATCTTGATATTTCCTAAGCTTTTGATATATTTGGGGCAATGCTTTTTATTGTAAATTTGTCTGTGTTTTATCAATATTCAAAATGTTTTATAAAGCATTTCTAAATGTAAAGGTTTAGGCATTAATAGTGGATGTGAGTTTGGACTACTTTTCCTTAAATACCCTCTGTAGTAACAAAACTGGTAGTATATTTGGAAGTGATAAATGCTTTGCTAAATTGACTTTAAATAATATTGCTATTTCCTAATTTGTCATAGAAATGTTATCTTCCTGAATAGCACCTGAGTTGTTTATTAAGTGGCAGATATAATTTAGATTAAACAGCATATCTGGTGCTCCTGTAGTCAAGGCGACTCTAAATAGTGCATGATAAGCAGAACTTAAATTCCTTGACATTATGATAAAAAATTCAAAGATCAGTATCAGTGTTGTGCTCTTTCAGTGAACAGGACACATTAAGTATCTGAACTTTAGACTGTGTTCAGCTTAGTTTGGCTTATACATTTTTTTGGTTGTTGTTGTACAGTGCCCTACCCTTCCTGTGGGAAAACTTGTAAACTTCTTTCTATTGATGATTAGCGCTTCTGTGTGGAGCTGGGTAGGTCTTATCTAGGTAAAAGTGTTACATCCTCAGTAGAAGATATTAGTGCTGTTTAGAGAAGAAAAGTTTTCTTTCTGCAGAGCCTACAAGATTTGGTCCCACGAAACTGGAAGGCTGCCTTGCAGCCTGTTGCCTGCCTGGTAAAAAGAAAAGGCAGGTACAATGTGAATTTTCATGCTTTGAGATTTGCCTCAGACAAGCCAGAGTAAGTTGTTTTCTTTCCGCTTGTTTCCTTTGCTCCTCAGGGTTGCCTGGTAGAACAGCCTTCATCAAGGCACACCTTGCAACTCCTGGCCTCTCTAAGCTTAGACTCTGTTTTCCACAATCCCATTCCTTGCCTTTACTCCCTTTGCTTATGCCTTCAAAATCATCATTTGTTGTGTTCCCATTCCTCTGAGTGATGGTCCAGAGCCTAACTTCATTGTTTAGTTTGGCAGGGCTGCTATAATATATTGACTGACATTCTCCTGAGAAAGTATGGAGAAAGATACCAGAAATGTAAAGTCATAACTTTGGAAGAGGCCACCTAGGGAAGTGATGGAATTGCCATTGCTGGAGGTATTTAAAAGACGGCTAGATGTCATGCATAGGGACATGGTTTAGTGGTGGTTTTGGCAGCATTAGGCTGATGGTTGGACTCTATAATCTTAAAGGTCCCTTCCAACCTAGACGATTCTAGATTGTGCTCTATAAAGTTATGCAGGCAAGATTTTGACTACATGAATGTGTGCAAGGTGAGTTGGATGACTGTTGATTTAGTGTTAGGATACGGATTTTTTTGGGGTCAAGATCTTGACGTTCTTTTTATTGATCATTCACTTTTGGGACAAAGGAGTCATTGAAAAAAGAATGTATTTGAACAACCTTTGCTTTTGCGTGTGATGAATGTGTGCTTGGAATAATCTGCAGTGAAGTGCTTCAGTGTGTATCCATCACCGGTATTATTTTTAAAGCCTGTCTTCAAATGGCCTTAAAATTACTGATCTATAGAAGAAATTATGAACAAATAGTGAAAATAAAGACAAAATGGTACAATAACTAACTGATCTTGAGTAAGGACTATATAATATGCAATTAATTTGTGCTGGATATTGTTTTCAGAATTGTAACAGAAGTTTGAATGACACAGATGTTAGAATTAGAACATACATAGCCTAATGTTCAGCCCTGCTCCCCAGAACTGTAACTTCTTGAAAGACGTAATATAGTATAAATCAACAATCAGAATGGCTTGTGTAGTATTAACGTTATGAGAAAAGTAAAGGATCTTTGCGTATAGGAGTGGCAAGCTTAGAAAGGCATCTGGAATAGTGAGTAGTTTCAGTGTGCCTCAAACCTGGGGAAAGGTTTTCCCTTAAGCAGGGGAAGGTCCCGATGGGGTCAAAATTTTGACCTTTAGACAGAAGTAGAAGTGAGACTCCTCACTTCATTTTTGGATTTGTGGTACAAATGTCTATAATTCTTGTATTAAAAGGACGTTTATACACATTTTTCTTTGGGAATCTCATCTGCTGTAAGACTCTTTTACACCTGCTACCTTTGCATGAATGCGATCAGTAAGTTTATTACTGAGTTTACTTTTAAGAGCACTGCTGACAAAAATACTTGTGAGAACTTTCTTCTTTGGTAACTGGCATCATGTATTTTAGCTCTTCATTTAATTTTTTTATATATATATAAAAATGTAAGAATATGTATCTAATGTGCGTCTAAAGCATTCAGCAGTCTCATTTATGGAGAACTGCTTGTTTCAAGACTGATGCTTTTCCTAAAGGGAAAAAATCCTTTTGTTCTCTTAACTGACTGTCTTGAAAAGGGCTGGCAAAATTCAGTGTTATTCTGTGTGTGATTTAGCTCTGAATCCCTTCCTTTTCCTCCCATTAGGCTGAAGTGATCTACTATTGTACATTTTCAAGCATAATTTTGTTGTGAAGTAGTAGCTGGTGAACTACTGCTAACACTCCTTTCTCCTCTTCTGTGTCTTCATTTGCTTCACCCTCATAGGAGGCATCTCAGAAAGAAAACCATTCTTGCTGTTTGATATTTCTTAGGGGTGATATTGCATACTCCTTTTTCTGTCCTTATTCTCTACAATTTTTTTGACTGTCCAGACAGTTCTTTGATGCAACTTACATAATTGTGTCTTGCTTTTATGGATTGATTAACTTTTTAAAATTTTATTTGCTTATCTTTTCTGTTATTGATGTCTCCAAAAGTTCTTGTGGTGCTGACTGTAGTGTTCTACCCATGGTAGAAAGTGGTGTGCTGGGCTGATGAAGAGTATTTCTTCAGTTGATTGTCAGTGTTTTTTGTTTATCTTCCTATCTTTGGTAGTTATCTCATACGTGATAGCTCCTTTTACATTGCCATTGCATTCCCTGTGATGCAGAGAGAATGAGGTGCTGTTGATGTCATCGTCCGTACCTGTTTCACAGGATGTAGCAAGGTGGACTGTCCTGTAGAATCCCATGTCACTAAGCTGACATCATTTTAAACTATCCATGGGAGAAACACTAGACCTTGTGAGGGATCTGTTTCCTGGAAAAGAAAATAAATAACACTCATAAATTCCATTCAGTTTGGAAATCAGAGTTCTTGAACCACTGATCTTTTCCCTTTTCTCTGCCTTTTATCCCAGAAAGTAACCAACGGAGGAGAAGTGTTGAGGGGGGTGGGGGAGGGAGAAAAAGCTGAAAAACCCCAATATCTTCCTTTCAAATCTGGAGTACCTGAAGCAGACTTCCCTCACATGCGCCCAGACTTAATAACAGCATCATAGGAAACCCTCAGACCCTAAGCGGTCCCTTTAGATATACTGCATCCTTTTGTCTCGTTTGTGTTTTGGAAAGCAATAAATTTTTTCTTAGGTTTCCCTTTCGTTGCTTATTTACATGTATTTTTTTCCTGGGCAATTCAATGGCTTATATAAGCATCAAATTAGAAAACTGTGTTCTTCTGTTGATGCATTCTTAGTACTGTTTGGTGGCCGTACAGGTTAGTATGGCATTCGTTTTGCATTTAGTTCGAGATAGTTGTAGCTAGTCCTAAAAGACTGCATTCTAGATTCGGCCTATTCAGAATATAAAGTATTTCCACTGGAGTACTGGAAAGACCAGATAGTGGCAAGTGACAGAGAGCCATCGCAGGCAATCATTAGATTTGTAAGGTGATGAAAATCTTACATATCTGGTACATAGATGCCAAAAAGAGCAGGAACAGCTGCCTTCTTTCTATACCTTGTCTCAACTAAAACACAGGAGCAAGAATGAGAGAGATTCAGAAAGTGTCTGTTTCTAAAGCATGGACTGTTTAATTTCCAATTTTAAGAAAAAATGACTAGAGGGGAGAAAGGTTGGAGTGCTCATCTGCTACCTAAAGGTGCTGATCCAACCCAGAAATTGTTGTGGCTTGAGGGGTATATGTTCAGGGTTTTGTCACTTTTCCCCCCCACCCTGCTGAGGGACTCAAGGAAAAAGGAGGCAAGACTCAGGGTTATCTTCTTCTCTTCAGAGCCGAAGGTTGGAGAGCTAAAGTGAGAACTAATTAGGCTGTCAAAATTAGTTGCACTTGAGAGTGTGTGTGTGTTTATACATTCATTCATTCATATATACATATATATACATAAATATACATGAAATACAAACCTAGGAAAAACACCAGCTTCTATGAAAAGCTCCAAGTCCATAATTTGGGTTTCTCGTACTGGCAAGGTCATAGCTCAGAGAAGGAAAAGGGTCGTTTTGCCATAGAATCATAGGCTGATTTGGGTTGGAAGGGATTTTTAAATATCATCTAGTTCCAACCACCCTGCCATGGGCAGGGACACCTCCTACTAGACCAGGTTGCCCAAAGCCCCATCCAGCCTGGCCTTGGAACACTTCCAGGGATTGGGGCATCCACAAGTTCTCTGGGCAATCTGTTCCAGTGCCTCACCACCCTCACAGTAAAGAATTTCTTCCTTCTGTTCAATCTAAATCTACTCTCAGTTTAAAACTGTCCTCCCTTGTTCTGTCACTACAGGCCCTGGTAAAAAGTCTCTCTCCCTCTTTCTTATACGCCTCCTTTATATATTGAAATGCCTCGATAGAGTTTTCCTGGAGCCTTCTCTTACCCAGGCTGAACCACACCAACTCTGTCAGCCTTTCTTCCTAGGGGAGGTGTTCATTATAGCAATGTTTGACAAATTTTGCATGTGCAATGATTTTGGAGAATGCTTTTTTCCCCTCAAATAGTGAACGAAACAGGCTGATCAACTGCATCAAGTTTAATTTCCTCTTTAATTATAGCTACAAAATCTACAAGCCCACATAATTTAAATATACATTTATTTAAATTAAAATATTTTATATATTTTAAATATAAAAATGCTTTTGCCAAATGATGAATTGAGGTGGTATCAGTGGGAGAGCTCTTTTCTTAAAAACAAATTATTTGAATTAAGTACATATTTGTAAAGAACTGCAGAGCTAATTTAACTTTTTAATTTATATTGTTAACAGAAAAGCCTGGAAGGAGGAATAGTATATTGTAAATATTTTTTTGTAAAAGTATATAAGCCAATGACTCAACTGTAATTTATTGATGAAATTAAGCATAGTAACTATGAATGAAATCTGATGATGTGAATTATTTTTGCTGGTGGAAAAAGTGAATCATGGTCAAAACATTATGGTCTAAGTCATAATAAAATCTCTTCCTCTTAGCAAGCCGTGCTGGTGGTAGTGCTGAATGTAACCATGGAGCTTGGTAGTTGAAGAATGAATGTTAGCAGACAAAGTAATGTAAGAAAATAATAGAAAGCCAAGAGAAGCCTGAACATTAAGTGAAGCCTGTTGCACATTGTGGATGGTGGCCATGCTGGGCTTTGCACTAGGTTCCTGCTGTAAAAGCATTTATGTAGCTGAGAGCTTTTCTTCTGATCAAAACAGAAGAAAAGAGCATGTTTGAGATTTTCTTTTTCTCCCCAAACAGTTGTTAGCAGTAGGTACCCCAACTTTCAAAATACTTCTTTTCCTTGAAGTGACTCAAACTCTGTGGAAGTAATTAGAAAGAAGGATGCCTGTTTCTTGTCTAACTGGCTTGGCTGGTTGAAATGCTGAAGATATACTGTATAAATGAAGTAGAATTGGGGGGTAGGGGGGGTCACTGCCAAATTGCAATCAGACGGAGATCATAAACTGCTTTGAAACAATTTCCCTCCTTTTTCCACTTTTTTTTTTCCAGTGATGTTTTTACGGATTAATAATGCATGTGTGATTCCTTTATCTTATTAGTACTGCATATGCATACTGTAAATGTCCGCTATGGTGGCAAAGCCAGGGGAACAGTATGTTTGGTTCATTGCTTTATGCCCCTGTATTCTGTCAAAATGGAGACAAAAGAAATTGCATCTGCCCAGTTTTTTTGTTTTTTTATGCTCTGTAAATATATGCTATGTGAAAAGCTGAGGTCACGCATCTCATTCAAAAGAATTTTCTTTGAGATGCAGTTTCCTAAGATGCTTCCATTTATTTTGTATTGAAGTGCGTTTCAATTTTCACTTGAGATGTATTCTCTTTGGATACTGGATTTTCAGCATCTTCATTTGAACTTAGGGCAGGAGTATTCAAAAATATTTTTCTTCATTTGTGGTTCATAGTGTAGATTTCAGCATTCTTCTAAAATACAATTTCTGCAACTACAATTCCATCTACCCTGAGCTACTGCGGAAATCCTGTGGAAAAGTTTATTCTGCAAGCGGATGGTAAAAATCCGTCCCTAGTGATTCACATCAGCTTAAGAAAATTATTACTTTATCTGCCTAAAATGTCATAACCTTGTGTTGTTTGGAGGCAGTCTTCACCGTGGCCTTGCAGACGTAAGAGCTTAACCAGCGCTTAAGCAGTTCTCTTGACGTCAACATACTTCAGCTTGTCAGACACCTGCCTCACTGTGCTTTGAGTTCCAGCATTGGAAAGCCTTTTTTGTAAACATGCATTAAATCAGCAGCCTAAGCCAGCCTCAGAAATGGAGATCGATGGGTACCTGTTTTGTTTTGAAGGAGAGCATGTGCCCTAAGCAGATCATCTTGGCTCTGCTCCACCAGCCGGCAGGGTTTCTGCTGGCCCGGTGGCTGGTCTGTCACAACAGGTACGGGACTGGGGGCAGGAGGAGAGGAGGGGAATTAAAAAAGAGAGAAGGAAATACTGTCAGTACCTCTGCCTCATAAGCATATGAAGTAAGCAGAAATGCAAAAGGAAGACAGAAGAGAAGACTGTACCCTTCAGCAGAGTTTAGGGATTTATTTTTTTAATTTGGAAAAAAATTAAATTTAAGCATCTGTGTATTTCAGACATGCAGTTCAAGTTACTTGGGTGGGGTCTTGAATTCTGCAGTATCAAGAAAGCAGTTCTGTATGTAGCATTAACATGTGCTAATGTTTTTTATCTTTTACCTGTAATTTCATAAGATTTTTATCCTCTAGAAGAACTGGTATAGGCTGCTATGCACTGAGTACAGGATTTCTAATCTCATGGAATAAATTCATAGACAATTTTGTAAAAGCTGAAATACAAATTTATTCAAACTAGCTCAGTGAAGCAAATTTTGGGTTTTCTGCTGGAAACGGAACATCTTGTACATCAGAGAACCAAATTATGTATCTGATTATTTGGAAATTTGCATAGAAATAAGAAATTATGCAGAAATCAAAACATAATGTTCATTGGAGTTTGGACAAGGGCAATAAAGAGACTTGGAGTTGCACGGAGTAGAAAACGAAAGCAAAATCTCTGATTTATTCTACTTCTGTTGAGATGATGTCCAAAGAAAGATTTTCTCCCCCCTGCCTGCCCTCTTTGCATATGCCTCTGAAAAGGCAGCATTGTTATCCATTGTATGTGAGACATTGCTCCTCAAATATAGTGGTAGTACCAAGTATATTGAGCGCCACATAATTGATCAGTATTGAAGTTTATTTTTCAATGCATTTTTATCTTCCTGAAATGTTTGTTTATGCTTGGACCTATTAGCAATGCTCAAGTGGATTTTAAGTAGGACCCCATCTCTATTTTTCTTGAAACACAGCTTATGGATAAAGTTTATGCTAAGGGAAGAAAGCAAGCTGTTAGCCTATAAAGGTATCTACAGTTATATAAAACGTGGATAGTATGTATTCTCTGTTTACTTACAGACAAAGGACAAGGGTAAGAGAGTAGTGCCAGAGAAATTTTAAAGCCACCCATAGGTAGAGAATCGTCATAGTATTACATATAACATCAGTGAAATGGTCTAGAAAATATTATTAAAGTCAAAGTAGAAATGATTTTTTAACTTTGCGCTATTCCTAACCAGACAAACAGTATGATAATTGCTTTTGATTTTCACAGGAGAAAAATGGGACAGGCTCTCTTAATTTATTTCAATCATGCTGAAACTTACTTCTTGGGGTATGTACAAAATGTTTGAACCTTTCTTTTTTTAGAAATCATTTTTAAGTCTTGCTGTCACTGGATGTGACTGCTTATGGATGTTAGATGATCTTACATGTGTTAGATGAGCTTATGCATAAAGAGATGATGTAGGAAAAGGTACAAAGGTGAAGGGAGAGGCATTAATTGCTGACATAGAAATGATGAGAATTCTGTGGGAAGGTATAAAGGAAGGGCAAATGCACACAGGCCTTTGAAGAAGGCAAACAAAAAACATGAATGGGAGAGAGGCATAATGAAGTAACTTAAGCCATTCAGAAAGGGGATGCATATCCTCCATATTTCACATGTATTCTGAAATAAATGTAGGAGGTTGAGAAAGGTAAACATCAGATCTGGAAAAAGGAAGATGCGATAGGCAGGTCTATGTTTAAGCTCTCTTTCTTGAAATGAAAAGCAAACAACAGATTTTAGTGATGATGTGACGCAGACCTAAAAACCAGCCCCAACTCCCTACACTTACAGGGACTTAGGACAGTGTAGTGGAACTCGTTATGGAGAAAGGTCTAAATAGGCTCAGACATCCCTATGGGGAGGGAAACTTAGAAAGAAGCCTTAGCTGAAAGCTTTTGAGTCTTGTTCTCTGATTTGAGGTTCAGATGGCTATGAAGCATCTGACAAATGACTTAATTAAAAGAGACCAGATTAATTCTTTGTGTTAAGGACAACTCTGTACTTTGAATGTTTGTGTAATCTTAGCTGAGGAGGAAAATTTATCAGATTTGAGGGCAAGGCACAATGCATGAGCTGACAGCCAAGGCAAGGGAGAACATAAAAGGGCATCATGCAACTAATTAGGGACTACTAGCCTACGTGGTAAAAATGGACTTACTTATAAAGCAAATTACCTGTTGGCATTGGTACAGCTGAATCATGAGAAAGTAAAAATATGGCTGCAGTTCACAAACATGAGTTTGTAACAGGCAGAATGTGGGATCACCATGGAATAAGGAATTGCCAGTAAAAGATCAAAAGCAGAAAGAATTGCATTTATCTGAAGAACAGGAGGAAGGAGAAAAAACCCAAACAAACAAAAACCAAACAAACTCTATAAAAACCAACCAGGAAATAATAACAGAGAAGCGTTTCTAAAAAGAAGAAACTATTTGTGTAAAGTATAAAATAAAGAATCAGTGAATCTTATTTCATTCTAGCTCAAGGACAGAGGTATAATTTTGTGGTAATTAAAAAAATAAAAATAAAATTAGGCGGGAAGTATTTCTGTCCCAGCCAAGCTTCTTTACTAGTAAGATATGTACAAGGTACCTTGGAAAATGGAATTTTGCACAAATTACATGACTCATCTATATCCCCAGTGTGTGAAAGAAAATGACTTCTTTATATCAGTCTTGGTGATGGAGAAAAGGAAAATACTGGAATTGCACTAAACAAGCCAGAAAGGTGATTTCCCATAGGTAGCTGAAATAACACTATTATATACTGTATTTCATTAGATCTGCCTCACAACTGTGTGAAAGTGCTAAATGTTTCAAAAACATTTAATTGAAGCACTAGGCTTTGCAGTTGTTAATTATTTTCATTGAGCAAATACGTGGAGATTAAACATACCTTGAAGATGAATGCATGAAAACTAGGATGCTTTTAGTAAAGGTGAATGAAGTTCTCACTGCATAGTGAATGATAGCGGTGGATGTCTACCCAACATACACAGTTTAGCATTTCTCTAAGAAAATACTCAGCGTAATGACATGTTGGAATCAAAGCAAATCCCAAAGCTTTTCTGGAAAGCTTGTTCACTGTTAGAGAGACACACAAATCTTGTTCTTCAGAGGTTTTCTAGAGTATGAGCCAATGTGCCAAGATCATCATCTGTGGCTTTCTCTTCCTTCTCTGATTTGTCTTTTATTCTCCTGCTTGACTGCAGCAACAAAGGGCATGGACTCTGCGGGGGGGTGAAGTGAAGACCTTTATTGTTTCACTTTTTCAGCATATATAGTTTCTATCTTTTGATCACGTGCCGTGCTCTCTACACAGTAGGTTGTGAGTGAATGTCCACGTGCCCTTGTGAGCAATACAGTTGGCTATATTTAAATGTTTACACGCCTAGGCTAAACAGTCATTACTATCTGCTTCATTACACTGCTGTCTGCTTTGCTCCCTTGTTATCTGCTTGGCTACATTACATATTACCATATAAGGACATTGTTTTACTGTTCCCAAGGCCTCCTTCCCATCAGTACGAGAACACTGGCGAGCTCTCCCTCAGCAGCGCGTCTCCAACTTCCTCATTCTCCACACTGACAGTCTAGAAATAGTTTTCACATGCTGATTTCCTCAACAGCATCCTGCTTCAGCTCTGCCCTCAGCAGGAAGGCACTTTTCTGGGGCTCTGTGTGTCAACTCTTGTGGAAATCTTCCATTGTTTATTGGTCTAATCAGCCCTGGTTTCTGCCTGGTCTCATTAGCCACTTTCAAAATGACTGGCTGCTGTCAGTAGTAATTTCATTATTTCTTTCTGTCTTGTGACAATCTGTTGACCGTACGAAGTGCAAGCCACCTCACAGCGGTAATAAGTACTGTGTTACTTCAGTCAGTGGTTTATTTGGTGTATGGTTTCCAAGCAGACTTGACAGACTTCCCAGGTGGGCTCCTTTACAGTTCTACAGTCGCTGGACTGATCGATTTTTATCAAAAATTGACTTTGTAAGCACTTCCTTTAGGTTCTTGAAGTACAGTTTCAGCATACAGAATGATATGGACTTCTGTCTAATAATTTTTTTGTTATTTTAATATCTGATGAAGACATTAGCTTATAACTGTTGACATCCTAGACTTCATTAGCTCTTCTCCTGATCTTTGCTAATTACACATTAGTTAGTTCTTTTCAATTGAGCTATGTATTGCTTTTCTTGATCTCTAATAATACTGATTTCCTGACATGTTTCCCTCAGATCTAGTTGCTGTTATTCATCTTGGAGATTAGCTTTATCCTTATGGCTGAATTGGTGAACACCAACGTTTTCTGGATCATTATGTGCTATTAAATATAGTGCACACTTTAAATCACTGCAGAAAAATGAGGTTTGAAGTTCAGACAGTACTTGTACAAACATTAACTCTGCATGTAACAGAACCTTTCTTTACCTGGACTGGAAAAATTGCTGCTGTATTCAGATAAATGTTTATTAACAAAGGGCATTTTTAAAAAAACACATATGAAGATTTCCTAAACTTGTGTTGTGCTTTGTTAGTTCACAGAAACAGAGAATTCACTATTTAAAAGAAAATCATATAATAATATTTTACAGTAAACTGATATCTAGGGAAGAATCCTTCTTTAGAAGACTCTTGCACAGTTTGCACTACTTTGTGGTATTCATATTTTTCTAAGGTAACTCCTTTGTGTTGGTTTCGGAGGTCAGTATTAGAGAAGGCATTCCAAAAACACTCATCTTTTTTCCATTATACCAATTTTGATGTGAGCTTGGCTGAAGTTCTGTTTTCTATTCAATGTAGTCTGCCCAACCAGTTGATGTCAAGGCTTGTAGTTGTAAAGGATAAGGAAGCACTGTCAATGCTAATAAACAAATAAGCCTGGTAAAATGACTGGACTGGGGTTTATTTTGTTGTCTTCTTAATGAAGTCACCACAAAAAAGGGAAAGTGTTTTGAAGCAGCACATTGTGGTGTTGCACTGTAAATTGTATTCAATTAAGAAAACTAATAATAATACTGCAGATCTGTAGATGCATTGCGAAACTTTACATAGGTTTTTGTAAAGCTTAACTTTATTATAAGGATTCAGTGCATGTACTCATCTTTGTTACACGTCATCTTTGGTATGTGTCTCTTGATGTATCTGTTTTCATACTTCAAACTGTTCCTGGGTGAGAAATTCAGTTCCAGAAGAGAGAATCCATACAGTATCAATTCCATAGCTGTGTAAATCATTGCAGTATCACCTATATTCGATACATGATTTTATTTTTTTTCTTATACCAAGCTGCCTGATGTGAGCAGGAGGAGAATTTCATAAGAAAGGGAATAATTCAGAGCTCTGATAATAGAGTGGTCTTTTATTTTCAGTCCAGCAGTTTGGATCTAGCTGACCATCGTTTATCTGTTGGCAGATGTTGATGGATGTATGTGTAGGACGATACAGAGCAGTCAGCAGATTGTGCGCCACTGGTGATCCTGATGCACCTCTCTTACAATCTTGTTCAAGAGGCCACAGGTTCACTGGCTGTAGACAGAAATGTTTTCTTGCTCAATGAACAAAGCTCTTTCCTTCTTACTCTGTATGGGCTCTCTCAGATAAACAGAAGCTTTGTAATGCAACTGCAGTTCTAGAGACATGATGAGAAGTCTGATTTTCTGTTGTGTAAGTTATGTTTGCTCAATTATCTTAGTGCTCAGAGAATTATTATTTTTAGTATAAAAATTCTTCATATAAATAGTGAATCAAAACCTCAGTTCTGAGGAAACCTTTGGCATTACAACTACAGATTTATATCTGTATTCTCAGTAACACGGTACCATGCTATAATCAGTTTGTTATTTGTACTCTGTGTACGTATAACTTTACTTATCCTGAATGTGCAATGTAAAAGTAGAATTTTAAGTATTATGAGTATTACTTTTTGCTGCAGATTTCTTGTTTGGGGCCTTAGTTTCAAGGCATCGTGTCCTAATTTCAAAAATTATCCTGATTTTTTTAAAGATTTGTCTACATCATCCTGCAATATGTGTCTCTAAAGCAATCACACCTGAACACAAAAATAAAATATTGAACAGAAAGTTACGTAAAGGATTTGTTGTACAGAAAGAGCTCAGTTCACATCCACCAGCTCTAATAGAACTTAATAATGTGTGGTTGTTCCAGTTGGTGTCCTTGCCTAATGTGACAGACTAATGGCATTTTGCCTTGTAACTCCTGAACATCAGCCCTTCTGAAGAAGACAACTTTGATTCACTCAGTGTGCCGTCTGGCCACGCTCCATTGCTTCCTGGATATTTTGCTGGCCACTTCTGAAATTCTTGGGCCATGGAGTGTTTGGGAATCTTTTGTGCTTCCTCTGTTGCATTTGCAACACCTAGCATATTTAGTAGGTCATGGATCTGCTCCTGTATGCTGGCGATATTGCATGCCTATATAGGAAAGGGAAAAAAAAATGTTTTAACAAAATGATAAAGTGAAAGTCTTAAGTGGTGCTTTATAAGTTATAGAAGTTTAGTAAAATAACTTAGGAAGTGAAGCCCAATTTTGAAATACTATTTCTCCAAATATTCTTGAATTTACAAATATTCTTGTTTTGCTTAAGCAGCATGGTTTGTGTATATATATATATATATATATATATGTCATTCTAAATTACTAATCTAGCAAACTGTATAACTGTGTGGGGTGTTTCCAAAATTATATTCAAATTACCTGTCAGAGCCTTTAAAAAAGGAAGGATAGAAGCCTGAAATTATTTTCATAGAAATTGTTTTGTTTCCTGGCTCGCAATAGATCAGTTTATCTGTGGCATAGTCCTGAAGTTAAGTCAACATGTTTCCTGGTATTAAAGTTGCCTTTTCTACTTTTTTGTATTTACGTTACTCAATTTGACTTCTGCTCATGAGCTCATATGTTTTTTGTCCGTTTGGTTAATAAGATTTTGGTTTGAGCCTTTGCAGCTTTCCATTGTTCATTGCTTAAACCTCATGTAACTTGCAGTCACTGAGGGGTTGCAATTCTCCTTTGCATATGCCCTGAGTCCATTCCATATCTCCATAGTGTGCACTGTGAAAACAATGAAAAATATGTAAATTTCCCCCGTATTAAGCTCTTTATATGACATTTTTCTCCTGTTTCCCTGTGTTCTAGGAATGCAGGGCTCAATTCAGTTACCTTGACGTAGGTGCCTAATGCCGTATGAGTGGCCCCTAGTATTTGTGGTTCTGGAATAGCAGATGGGATACAGGACCTACAAGAGACTCCTTCGGGAGTGCCACCTAGAGTCCAGGCAGGGTTACCCAAAGGCCTCTCAAACGGCAGCATACACCCATGGTTAGCTTTAGTGTAGTTATTTTTAAATTGAGCATTGTGAGAAGTCAACATAAAAAAAACTAAGAAGGGCTATGTTGGATCAGACTGAGGGCCCATTTAGCCCACTGTCCTGTCCCTAACAGTAACCAAAGAGAGATGTTTAGAAAGGAAGCTCTGAATAAGGCAAGTGCATGTTGCCTATTATTTTTTTTTTTTTTTAATCACAGTATCAGCCTTGGGGACTTTTCAGAAACTGTGGCTCTGTGCATGTGTGCATTTTTCTCATGTGAAACCATGTACATGTTTAGCAAGTGCAGGATCATTTCACAAGGACTTCAACAGCCCAGTGATGTACAAAGAGCCCCTCCCTTTTGTCTGCGTGGAACTTACCACTCGCTCACTTCATTTGCTGTCCTTGCCTGTTCTAATCCCCTATTCGCTTGGCCGGTGCTACTCGGGATTTTGGAGAGCTTTCTCATTCTCCCTCTCAGCCCTGCCTTTTCTGGATCAGAGGGTTCTGGCATGCTTTGTTGTTCCCTACGTGGGGGCCATTCTGTGCCTCTGGTTGTCTCCGTTGCCTTTCTCTGCCTTTCCAATCCTGCTGTATCCTTTTAACGCAGGGGAACCGGAGTTTCTCACACGATTGAAGATGCAGGTGAACAATTGCTGTTTATTGCCCAGTCATTTAGTCTTGTAAGGTTCTCTGCAGTTCTCCCTAATGAGCCATTTTCTGTAATACTTTCAATTTAGTATCGTTAGCAACTTTCATTGCCTCCTGTGGTCCAGAAAAGGGAATGAGCAGTATGAATGTGTTCAGCACCCCAGCTTGCAACCCAGCTATCTCCGGGAATCTGTCAGCGCTCTCTGTAGGAAGAGCTTACTTTCTCTTTACTGTTGTTTGTTCTCTCATGTAATTAGTTGCTCACGAAGGGGCCTTCCATCCTTTCAATTAAGGACTTTAGAAAGTCTTTGGCACAAGCTGCCCCAGCATCCTTGTATACAGGTTGGGACATAACATCCCAGGTGAGTGGTTTACTAAATGGATGGAAAAAATGGCTGGGTCATCAGACCAGGGATCTGTCGTGTGCCCTTGTCTTGTTTAATTCTTCATCAGTGACATGGAGGAGGAGATGCAAGGCACTCTCATTAAGTCTATGGATGACAACAAATTGTAAGGTGCATTCAAAGCCCTCATAGGCCTGGCTGCCATTCAGAAGAGGAGAGGGCTGGCAGCAACCCTGTGAAACTCTCAAGGGCAAATAACTTAGCCTTGAGTCTGGGATGGAACATCATCGGTACATTCTGGGCACTTGCTGCCTGGGGAGCAGCTCTGCTGAAACAGACCTGAAGGTCATGGTAGACAGCAACCTGTGCATGAGCTGGCAGGATGCCTTGGCCACCAACAGCATCCTGGGCTGCATTAATAGGGGCTACATTAATAGGAGTGCAGCCAGTAGATCAAAGGAAAAGTTTATTCACTTCTACTGAACACTAATTGGACTATGCCTAGACTACCATGCACAGGTTTAGGAGGGCACCCCAGTACAGAAAAGACATTGATAAACTGGGGCAAATTCAGCAGAAGGCCCCCAGGCTGGTCAGTGGCAGGAGCCCTTGCTCTGTGAGGAGATGCTGAGAAATGGGGCTCGTTCATCCTGGAAAAGAGATGGCTTAGGGGAACCTAGCAGCCACCTTCTTGCATCTGTGAGGGAGTTATGAAGAAGACCAAGGTAGGCTCTTTTGCTGAGGTGTATGGATGGAGGTTGACTCATTAACTGAGAGGAGATATTTTGACTTGACCTAAAGGGAAAAAAGGTTCATTAAGCAGTGGAAGAGATTGCCTAGAGACCCTGTAGGATTTTCATTCTTGGATGTTGCAAGAGCCAACTAGACATAACCCTTAACAACCTGGTCTGAAGGTTGATCATCTGGCTGAAGCAGATCATCCTGATCTTCTTTGATCAGGATTTTGAATAAGAAAAAACGTCAGATTTGATGTAAATAATTAAGTCTGTATGACCACTGTTCATTTTATACTTGCATATTTATTAATATCCACCTTCTTACTTGCATGTTTATTAATATCCAACTTCTTAGCTAAAAACAAAATAATTTTTAAAAAAATAATTATAGAGAGTAGGTCTGTTCATATTGTCATTCAGCACTCACTTGATTGAGTTCTTGTATTTCAATAGACATAAGTAAAGAACAGTTAAAAGTGTCATTTTTGTAAGGGATTCTAGTTAGGAATAAATCCTCCACCTCTGCACTGGAGGAGTATTATATCATCTCCTTTTCAAAGGGGAAAAAAACAATCGACTCTATCATAAATGCTGTATACTTTGCATAATTATTTCTGTACTGAATTTGCATGCACATATATTTCTGCTGAAAACTAATGTATGAAAAAATTTCCCATGATACTTAATTCTGTGCATAAAACAGAAAAGGTATAGGAAAAGCTTGGATGTTTTCATGTCAGGGACAATTTCTAGTACTGGATATTTATACTTATATTTCCAGAAGTAGTTTTGAATAACCTTTTGATTATATAGCATATCCCTGATGAGCTTGTTTGTTGGTATATTTATTCTGCATCTCAGATGTAATTCATCTTACCTAATTTTAGCTACCTGAAAAGGTAGTCATTGAGTTTAAAATAGTTGCTTAGGCACCCGCTACAGGTAATAGAGATGATTCCTCCTCTCCCCAAACATGAGTCATCCTGTCTGCCTTAGAGGCTTGTCTTGCGATAGAATTAATCACTCTGCAGAAGAACCTGTTTTACCCTGCTAACTATAGGCAGCTAGCTCTTACAAGACAACTAGTTTTATATGGTTACTTTGCAAATCTCTACAGCCAGACTCATTCTGTATTGTGTTTCCTTTCTGAAACATCACTAAAACACCTTGGAAGAACAGAAGTAAGCCCAACTTAAAAACAGAATCATTGGGAGACTCTGTGAAAACTGTAGAAGTTATGCATGTGAGATAAGTCTCTGAATGTGTTCTAGAATTTCCTCTGCTCTTGCTTCTTTTTCTTAAATAGTATCTAGAGCCAACAGATTGACTCTGGATACATGGCTCTTCTTCTTGGCAATATGTGAGTGCTCTTCAGGACAGGGCATGAGTTTGTATCAACTTCAGATGAAATCAGATGAAACCTGAGGTATTACTTCTTTCTTTCTTTCAGAAAGTAATTGAGAGCAAGTTCTTTCTTACAGTGGAATTGAGCATACTTCATAGAAAACTCATGTAATTCATAAGCAGCTCTAAAAGCCCAACTTGAACTCATGGGCTAAAGGTGACAGTAATAATGTCTAGCATTCAAAGACTGCCTGTAGCTGAACAATGAAAGCAATACATTCTATACATTGAGCTGATTCAGTATCTGATGATTTAAGGACAGGAAACAGGCATCTGTGTTGTTAAGATTTTATCTTTGGTGGGCAACAGAGTAATAAATATGACGTCAACAGGATTGGTTAGAATAACTGTTCTTTTGGGGTTGCACATTCAAACATCTCTAGCAAACTTTGTAACACCATTAATAAAGGAAATGGGTAATCATGAATACAGCAAATGAATAGCTATTTCTAGCTTTGTACAATCTTTGTGTCTCGTATTTTCATTTGGTAAATCTTGCAGATGTTTACAGGTCATAAAACAACTAATGATTTGCTGCTTGTTTTAAATGATTTTTAAATGATTTTTAAATGCTTCTTTAATGATTTTAAAGAGTTGTGGAAGGTTTTGGGGGTTTTTTGTGTTTTGGGGGATTTTTTTTTTGTTTTTTTTTTTGTTTTTTGAAAGTGAGTGGTGTGGCGAGAAATAATCCTCATTAATAAGTGTCCATAAAGATATCATGAAGGTCGAACTGCTTCAGCTTTAAGTCACTGCAAAGTGTATAAGAGTGCTTCAGAACCTTGAATATCTGCTGCTTCTCCTAGCTGGCTTTATTGCAGGCTAGTAAACTTCCAACTGAATTTCTTTTTCCCATGCGTATTTGGAAAAACGAGCTTCAAGTCTCTTATCAAGTAACAGTATCAAATGACTTGTGAATAATGCTTTTGAATAATTTATTTTGTAGTCAGAAAATAATTGCATAAGTTAAATTCTGTGCTTGTTTGATTGAGCATATTGAATTCAGTAGAGATCTGTGTATTATGTTTTTATGATTTTTTTCCTTCTCTTTTCTTGATTTGTACAGTCTTTAGGCCAGTGGATCCTCAGTTGGAGTTGAAGGCTCCAGATGCTCCTATAATACAAATAATAATTTTGCTACTATGCCCTGTAGAAAATAAACACTTCCAGAGTTTCCGCTTTTTGAGAGACTTCTTATAATGCAAACAGCAAAAGATACTTTCCAGAGATACAATTCTTGGAAATGCCTGGACTGTTTAAGACTGGTGTGTGTGTGTGCACGCGTGCTTAATTATGAGACAGCTGCTTGGATGGAGTATTTCAGCCCAAACAATGAGCTTGTGAAAAGTGTAAGTGGCTCAAAATAGGATCTTAAAATGAGAAATGCTAAGCACTGCTAGCTCTGCCTGGAACTAAAACAGAAAGCTAGAGAGAAAATTGTGAAACTCCCTCACCAGCTTTACATTGTGAAATAAGTGAATTCCACCAGAGCAATTTCTGAAAACTAATGCCAGCAAACTGGACTCCCTGCTGTTGCTGACTGCTTCCCTAGGTGCTGTGTTGTCTCAGGTCTGCACTGCACAACTTTTCCCCTCTGCAGCAGCTCGGGTTCAGGAGGCAGCACCTCTCACCTCGGTGGAGGGTGGGAGAGAGGGAAGAGGAGGCACAGGGAGGAGTGGGCACCTTCCTTTTTGGTTTCCTGCCCATGTCTGTGGCCTCCTCCCCAGAATCATTCATTGGGTGTTGTCTCTGGCAGTACACCCCTGAATGCGACGTTTGCTTAAATTGTGCCAACTTTTTTAAGCGAGAGAAGCTGGATTTTCTGTTATGATGTGTAATTTAACAGGATGAGCTTATAAATAAAAATTTTAAATACAATGAAGATTCTGTAGATACAAGTAGATTAGAACATCCTGTAAATGCATTCATATAGTGTTGTATGTAGTTGGTTGTAGTTGGTCTTGTAGGCAAAGTGGCTGTGGATAAGCAAGACACAATGTACATTCTTCACAAATACACTTCAAACCATCAGTCTGAGTCTCCCTCACACTTAAGTCTGTTTAGCTTGTGCTTGGAGAAATGCTGTATGTTGTCTTCTTAAGCAACCGCAGAATCCTTATCTTTGACTGCTTTCCATCTTTTGTCACTTAGCAGCAAAAATATTTAAATATTTAAGTGAATGTTTTCTGCACTTCCTACCTTGCAAGTTGTGACTACCACTTGCTTATAGTTACTAACTTCTCTCTGCTATTTCCATATACTGATTTAAGTGTTGCTGTTGATATTTGAGATGCTATATGCTGTGTTGCACTCTTTGGGATTATGTATGTTTTATAAGCTTTCTAAGTATTACCACGTTCATCAGATTTTATTTTGTAAATTCCAGAACAATTAGTTTCCTAAGACAAAGTTTCAAAGTCCCTTATCGGGAAGGATCAAAGGATGAGAAGTTCCAAGCTGGTGATGAGGTGCACAGGAATTCTTAAATGACCCTTAAAACAGGTTTAGGTTTGCCTGTATTGCCACCGCACA
>JAOXNO010000013.1:83334279-83359658 GCA_028565335.1 Limnodromus scolopaceus
TATCCAACCTAATGTATTGAAAACAGGAAGAAGAAAGACTTAATATAGCCAATCTATTTTGAGTCTTGTAAGTCATGTGTTTCTATCCAATATATTTTAAGAATGCACTCAACATATGTGTATAAAGATAACACCGTAAATTGATACACTTTTAGTGTGACAGAGTGAAGACTGAAACTATTAGACTAATTACAGGCTTACACAACTTAAACATACATATTTTTATTCTTTACTGTCAATTAGCTATCTCCCAGATAATTTTTAGCCAGAAAGAAACGAAAATAGGAGGTATGTACTGTGTATAGGGACACTGGGTACAGCTGAATAACTATGTGAAGGGATTAGTAATTTCCAAACTTTCAGATTAACTGAAAAGAAAATGCAAATGACTGTTCTCTCTGTATCACAAGACACGACATAAAAGTAGACATATAACCTCTTATGTACTTCACTGTAAATTGTTCAGTTAATTCCACAGCATCTGGCCATAGGTTTTCAACCAAACAGATGTAGGAAAGAGTTGTCATCACATTCTCATAATGGGTGTCATTGCTGATTTAAGTGTATTCCAGTTAAATCCAACCTTGCAAACTTCATTTGTGTGTGTAAAAAATTATGCATCAATGCAAGGACTTCTGCTTTCTGGCAGGCTGAAATCCAGAGATAGATTTCTACTCTGCTGGCTATTTTTAACATTGTGTTTCTAAAGCACTTTAGTAGTTGATGTTTCTGTTGTATTTTAGATGAGATACTTGGCCTCTTTGTGCCTCTGCACTCTGTATAAAGGGAATAGTAGCATTTTCTTTTCTCAAGAGTGCCGAGATGGCTGATACAGTAATATTCTGTATACCTCCCCGCTTCAAAAATAATGAGGTAGGGCTTATAAATTTCTTAAAGTTTTCTGGCATCTCAGATACAAACAGTGTCAGGAATGCTATTGAATTTTGTATTGAATTTTGTTGAAAAACTAGGCTTATTCTTCCAAATTTGCCATCTCATATTAATGGCGTATTTTTTTGGTTTTGATATTTTGGTAACAGAAGTTTATTTCTCACGTTTACTTAGCTGAGAATTTTTTATTTTCTCCTTTGTGTTTCTGTAAACTTGTGATTTCAGCTATGCATTAGTCTTCTCTTGTCACCGTTTTAGGAGTTACAGTTTTATGAGCAATCATGCACACAAAGAAAACTATGGCATTAGTATCAAGTTCATGTGTATCCTAAAGCAGAACTGTGTGGATAACATGTTACTTTGTCTTCTCTCAAACTTCATAGTATTATACTTACTATTGTTTTCATATGAGCGTTTCATGTGTCTTTTGATTGAAAAAACTGTATTTTTTTTCTTATAATAGAAGAATATTTTATTTATAGGAAAAGAAAATTTATATAAATTTATACTTATTTATATAAGAAGAAAACTTATTTTTCTTATAGGCTTTAATTAAAATATCTTCACTCGCCACTGCTCAACTATGAGTTTATTAACCTGCTGATTAGATGAGAGAGAGAGCAAGTAAACTGGACTTACTATTTACCAAGTGCAGAAAATGTGAAGAGCTGTACAGGTATGATTTTAGAACAGTATATTGGGAGCAACAAACCCCTCAGTTTTAAAAATATATATGTTCAAAACCTATCATCAGGAATGCAGGTACTAGCATGCTTATATTCTAAGTTTTCCACTGATGATAAAATTGGCAAAGTATCTACCATACTGACCTTAACTCCAGAAGGTCATGTGGAAAGAACATTTCTTACGGAAGCTAAAAGCGGTCAGTAACAAAACTAATTCTTTGAAGAAGGCCTAGAGATTACTTAAATTATATGCCCTTGGAGTGGTGAACAACTGGGTACCACAAGAAAGCAGAAGAAAACCAATGCGGCTATCCAGCAGAATCAAGCCCCAATGTAAGAAGTAGAAGGGATTTTGTACTTTGGCAGGATAAATGAGAAAATATAATAAGCAGATTAGAAAAAGCTTAATAAACAAGAAAAGGCCTAAAAAGTTAATGAAAACTTTCTAGCATCTGGAGCAAGAAGCTTGGCAGCAAATCTGTGCGGCTAGCAGTGAACAGGGACAGTTGGAGACTGTTGCCATTTAAGACCAAATGACAGTAGGGAGGCTAAATGGATGTGGATACCAAAACACTGTTATCACGCATGTATGCAGTTTTAAGAATCACATGACTTCTCTGTTCCATGGGAAAGAGGACTCGGTCCAGGATTAAAACTGGGCAGATTAGTGTAGTGTTTCCTCACATACCTTCCCTTTCTCATGGGGAAGAGAGTGCAGCCCAGGAGAGAAGTCAGGTAGGTCAACACCAGGTTTCCAGCTGGGCTGTGTGCAATCCTGGTCATGGGGACCCTGAGTGACCTCTGGTGCTCTCAGGTCCTCTGAGTGTTGGTGAGATGGTCCTAAATTCTGGTGCGACGTCACGAGTTTCTTGCCTTTCTTTGTGCTCTGGTTTCCCACAATATTAAGTATCCTTAGTTGCAGGACTGGGTAGGCAGTATGTGTGTTGGTGACTAGCCCTTTCAGATGGTGCTTTTTTCTGATTTGCAGTTGCTGCTGTTGCTGCTCACAATCTGCTTGTTCCAGATACTTCTGGAGATGTTTGCATTTTATGATGATCGAACACGCCGTTTGCATAGTTTGGCTATCTGTTTTCTTCAACACACAAAAACTATTCTGGTCTTTGGGACAGGTGACTGACTGTATTTCTTCTGCTTTTGCCACAGTAAAGAGCTGGTTAACATTTACTGGTTTATGTTAACAGCTATCTAAACATAACTTATGCTAACTGCTACAGAAAGTGAGGAAAAACTAAGGGTGTTTATTTGCATCTTTCTTGGCCGTGTAGTACGTTCATGGAGCTTGCCATACTGCAACCATTCTTTGAGGGGATGCCTTAGGGCCTCAAAATATTATAAATAGTTTATGAAGCCAAAAAACTGAAATAACAGATGATAAAAGTTCGAGTGGATAAATGTAAAATGATACACTCACGGAGAAGAAGGAGAGTACAACATCACGACTTACCTATAAAATGATGGATTCTGAGCTCATTTTACCACACAGGAATCTGAGGTGGGATTTGGTGCTTTTTGTGGGCTTGGGCTGTATTCATAAGTCAATATCAAAAGGAGTGAGGAGACGAGCAGGCACAGTTTCCGTTAGGAGTACTGCTCAGGACTCTGCCAGTCCACCAGACAGCTCTGCCAGTATCACTGTGGAGAGAGAAACGCATGGTAGTCACCCTGTCTGCAGACACACCTTGACTCTTCAGGAAAATGCTAAGGAAATGTTTGATTGTCATGCTCATCGCTGGCTGGGGGAGGTGGACCATTAAGAGAGAGGACATGCTTACCTCAGCAGGTTCCTACTTCAGCATGGAGTGAACATTATGCTCTTCTACTAGGCCTCCATTTAAGGGATACAGTCATGAAAGGAGTCCCAGAATTGGTTCCCTAGGGCAGCCCTAACTGCTAGACATTGTTTGAACAGTGTCAAACTGTCCAAACAATTGTGTCTCTGAAGGTGTCTGAGGGTACATTGCACAAAATGGTGTATGGGGGTTTGAAGTATAAATTCTGCTGTCTGGCTCTAATAAAAGTGAGACTTGAAGCAAAGAGGATCTGTGCAATTCAGTATGATATATATAAGTAAGCTTCTTAACTGTAGGAATTAGTGAGGAAGTAGATTAGTCTTAAGATTACACCAATACGAGAACTGTCTATCCTACTTCGGGTTCAGGGCCATGGGAAACATTAAGAGTAGTCAGCATGAATCAGCCTGCAATTTAAATTTAAAGTAGTAGTAATAAACAGTCTATTTTGGCACAGAACCTTTGTGGATTACTTGCCTCAGACTCAAGTGGCTGTGCTTTTGCCGTGCTATTTCTGTTCTTTGTAATGAACATGTATCCTCAGGTGTTGCTCCCATTGACCCCATCTCTTGCACTATAAATTTTTTTTTCTCTCATTACTGTAGGTGGTGTGTGTGTGTGTGGGGATTACTTAGTCATGGTGTGTGGTGGGTTGACCTTGGCCAGCAGCTATGTCCCCACCCTTTTTCTTGTTAACCCTCCACAGCATGACGGGGGGGCAGAATTGGACAGGCAAAAGTGAAGGAAAAAACCCCCAACTGGGTCAAGATAAAGGGAACTTAGTAAGTGAAAGAAAAAGTGAAGAAGAAGTAACAAGTGATGCAAAAGCACTCATTCACCACCAGCAGAATGATGCCCAGCCAGTCCCTAAGCAACAGCTACTTCGGAGAAACTGCCCCCGAGTTTTACTGCTGAGCACGAGGTTATACGGTATGGAATATCCCTTTGGTCAGTTGGTGTCAGCTCTCCTAGCTGTGCCCTCTCCCAACCTCGCTGGGGGGGAAGAGTGAGAAACAGAGAAGGCTTTGGTGCTGTGCAAGTGCTGTTCTGCAGTAGCTGAAACACTGTTTTCATCACAAGTCTAAAGCACCAGCATACGAGCTTCTATAAATAAAATTAACTTCATACCAGCCAGACCCAGAACATGACATCACTTAAATTTTCAAGTTACTCCTAGTCAATAAACGACCAATGAATGAAAAAAAACCACAAAGGAACACTCCATATTATGTTAGAATCACCTACTTTTATGGTATCTAGGTCATACAAGATTTTAAGAATTCACTGTGGGAGTGTTTCTGGCTTTTGTTTGTAGATGTGCATTTTGCTCTGTATGCTTGAGGATATTGGCATTGTCACTGAAATAAGAACTCCTGTTCCCTCGGTAACACCAGAAAACAATATTTTCTTATTGGATTCCATGAATGGAGCAATTTTGCTTGATTTATGAATAGACTTTTCAGAAGAACTGAAATCAATTATTGTAAATCCTCATGCTGAGATCTCTAAAATATTGGCAGGAGTAGGAATTTTTATGTTGGTTTCTCTTTGGCATCGTGTTGCTGACTCCAGCTGTGAAGTATTTTCATAAGAATTTCAGGACGTTGCTCAGTTATCAGATGGTGTACGCTAGCTGGTTAGGGTAAATTCTTACACATTAGGTAGGTAGTTTCAGTACCAATGAAATAGGATCATGTGTTAAGCCAGCGTTATTGTTTATCTGTTGTGCTTAATCACTTATTCAGTTGCTATAATCTATATACAAAGAAAGGGGACTGGGGGCAGTTAAATGACAGAGTGCTGCCTTCATGGTTTGGGTCTCATCTTTAAATCTTCATGCACCCAGCATTGGTGCTGACTCAGGTTCAAGAGAAAAAAAAAAAAAGCAAAGGATGTACTATTGGGCCATCTTTCTCTTGCCTTTTTTTCAAAGCCCTTTGGGTCAGATGCCGTAGCTTTTCTCTCGTAAGCACTTCTGAATTATCCTGCTAAATTCACTGGGAATGTTTTAGGAGTTTTTTTGTTTGATTGTAAGGAGGAAGGCTGCATAGTAATTCAAAGTACTTGAAATTTTAACTATTATAGAAAAAAGCTAAACTGCCTTGTTTTGTGATATACTACTTGAGCAAAACAGTGCTTAGCAGGATCATATTGAACTAAAAAGTTTGGAAGCATGGCAGATGGCTTAAGCTCTAGGCAAGACTTAAAGTTTCATACAGCTTCAAGGGTTCTGTCACTGATTAATATAAATAGTGGTAGGAAAATATTTTATGCAGTCTGCAGAGACCTCGTATTGGCTACTGTGTGGATAAGACCCTTCATTTAACTTCTTCTTTGGAGAACAGGGAAATTGAGATGTTTTAATCAGGTTCAGGGCAGGAGCAGAGATCCCTTGAAGAAGAAACTTTTTTCCTGTTTAACTGTAGTCTTTGGATTGTTTCAGCAAATGCCTTTTTGAGTCAGGCATCTGTGGAAGACAAGGGAAAAGAAAGTTTCATATATACTAGTTACGTGTATGCCAACACTTATGGTTTCCATTTTAGGTATTACATATTTATCTGTAGGACTTTTGTGTAGGATAAGTCAAGGAAAGTGTTGGGACACGTTTGCCGATATAACTTCACTTCAGTCAAATTTTAGAATACGGTTGTCTTTATCCTTTACTGTGACAGGTTCTTTTACATCTTCTCTCACACTTTTGCAAAGAGCAGGAGAAAAAAAAAGTGACATGTTATGGTTTACTGAACCTGGACTTTCACTTTATCTAAAATTTAAACCCAGAGGATCCTTTTTTTATCCATTTAGAGGCCCTAAATAGTATGGTTAAAGTAACGAAAGAAGACGAGGAAACTGGATAGATCTACAGACAAAGAATAATCCCAGAAAGAAAACGGAGCCTTTGCTCTTTGGAAGGCCCCTGTGATGGGTTAGCTAGAATAAGAAGAGTACTGACTTGATCCCTCATATCCCTAACCCCTAATTGAGCTTAAGCTTTTGAAAAGGTCTTTAAGATATCATGTGTCCTTTAACTAATCTGTTTTCCCATCTAGTAATTTAAACATAGAAGATACATGCTTCAGGTTATTGTGATAACTACTGAGGCAATCAGAAGAAATTTTTCTGTTTGAGGTATTAGGTAGGTTTCTTATCGTCCTGTTGACTCAAGAGATTATCAACCTATTTTTAAGAATAGTTACATAGCTACAAATTGTATCAAACTGTCAGCAAAGACAGGACAGTAAAGGAAATCTGCAGTTACAGTGGTTATGTGTGCAGGAGAAGGGAGGTATCGCCTTTACAGAGTTTCTACCCCGTTTCACTGTTGCGCAGCTGAAGGATTCAGTTTCATGGCAGAAATGTTTAATGCAACATTAGTAGATACGTGTCCTGCTGCCTTGAGCCAGTGCTGTCTCAGCCTTCAATCACCTCCATAGTTTGACATTGCTGAAGGAATGCAATAGGTCATCTTTCTGCTGATGCTGTTTCCTTGCACGTCTACGTTCTCAAGCAGTGCCAATTTCTACTTCTTCCAGCTGGGATTTTGTTCCAGAAACCTAGTGTAAACATCTTGGTTAGTCTAATAGTCACATCTTATATGGTAATGTTTGAATTGACCCTACAATATGTAACAATGAAAATTATTATTTTGGGTATTTTTTTCCCCCTACCTGCACCAAATATGACTTGTGATACAGGTAATAATTTGCAAGAACTGCCAAGGCTATTGTATTCTATGTTGTGGTGGCTCCTGACTTACAACCACTGAATTCTTAGCTTATGACTTGGTGAATGCCATGAAAGTTGGTGGTTTGCATGTTCATAGATACAGTACCAAATCTATTTCATCTTTCCTGCTTACCACAGTTATTAGAAACCAGTGTGATGGAGCTATTCACAAATGTATGTTTTTAAATAACTGTTGTTCATATATGCAGGGAGAAATAGAGGTTCCCTATAGAAATCATGCAATTATAATATTGAACAACATTGGAGTATTTTATGTATTTATTTTTCAATTAAAAACAGCTAGAAACAGGATCAGCAATGGTCCTTGCTTGTGAAATCTTGATATGAGTTACTGAAATTATAGACAGTAAACTTAAGTGTAGCCATAAACATGCAGTTTCAGGTTAAAAAAAAAAAAAAGTATTCAAGTATTTTCATCCTACAGTAAGTCCCCATAATTTTGAAACAATAGCAAAAAAGTGAGAGCAATTTTAATGGGAATGATAGAAATGTGTATTATTAAATGGTAGTCATACTGTAATCTCTGTGCAGCATATCTAAGGTAGAGGAAAGGAAGCAAAAAGTATTTCTAGATGCATGATTGCATATTGGATCATTTTAAATGATTGGTTCTTATCCAAGACTACTTCAGTGTCATTCACGGTTCTCTGGATCAGCTCAGCAACAAGCCGAATTTGATTGCTGTGCAGTAAGACAGCATGACTTACACTTTTATAATGAATGCTCTCACTGATTAATGGTTCATTGTGCAGGGAAAACCCACTGGGGAGCACATATTCCTTACTGCAGTATCTTTTTAATTAAAGAAACGTATTTGTATTTTCTGATTCCACTGGTTTGATGCAGTTGCCAGCGTAGTGGATAAGGTGGCTTTTACCATAGATTTCCAGATATTGTGGAGCTGGGGGTTTTTTTGCTTAACCTATCCATAATTTCTACCCATGGAAGGGTGACCTAACGTTAGACTATGCAAACAGCATTAACAAAGTGACTTTTAAAGGAATATCAATTTAATATTTAAAAATGAAAGTCTGCCCCTTTAAGCAGTATTCCCTTTTTTCTTTTAGCATAGCTTATAAAAGAACCTATTAAAAATGGTGCAGTTTGAACATTTCATTCCTTTTTCAACTTAGTTTACAGTTGCTGCTGCTGTTTTTTCAGTTCTAGTGTTTTTTTCAGTGTTGTACATGGATACAGTAAATGAAGCATAGTATTTCTGATGTGGAGGAAGAGGAGAATAAGGTCATTGAAAGGTAGATGCAGCCACCTCATCTGAGAGAGAGGGGCAACGTGACGTTGGTGAACTATGCAACTGCTTTTACCAGTTATGTCTTCATGGCCACACCTCATTAGTTCCCTACTCAGTAAATCCATGCTCAGTATGATTAAATTCTATACAAAAATGTGTGTGCAAAATTAAGCTTTCAAGTGAAGCCACAGCATCTGACATGACCATTTTCATGTGCATTTATAAATCATAACTATTTTGTTTTACCCAAGGATTTATGTACAGCGTAGAATGTACCTCTGTGTATTGTGTATGTACCTCTGTGCCTGAGTTCAGCCTGAACAGACTTCTACAATGTGACCTTGGGACTAGCTAAATTGGTTGTATTACCTCAGAGAAGGCATGAAATCCTGCTTCAAGGAAGGGTGTCCCCATCTAGCATCCACTGTCATCCCAGGAGTCACAGAATTATTTCCCAGTTCTGAGCATCATGTTACTACTATTGGTAGACATTTGTGGAATCTAGTAGTAAAAATGTGTATCCATTTTTGTTACATGTTGCTCAAATGTCCATAATGCATCTGTAAGAAAGGAATTAAATATATAAACCATGTCATCCATTTACATTTGAATTGAAATTCGTGGCACCAAGAAAGGGCTACCAGCCCAAGCGCCGTGTTCTAGTAGAGTCCCAAGAACTCGCTGGAAAAAGCAATGTTGCAGATCTTCAAAAGAAATATGGGAGAAATTAAAAAATCATTTTGAAATCTATATTGAGTGCTTAGTTTCAGTAAGCATTTAAAAGTTAGTGAAGCATCTTAGTTTTTTAGTTTTTGTAGAAGGTAGCTTTAATAAAGAGGACCTTTTCCTCTTCCTTTTCCCCCCTTGAGTTTTATGAGCTGATCCCCTAAATAAAATTTAACACTGAAAATCATCAAGTCATTTGAAAAAGTGCAATTACTTTGACCATGTGGTATTTCTATTTCAGCTCTTTGAAAAAGACCATCTTGAAATAATCTATCCTTTGTATTATTTTTTGTTTGTTTGTTTTTTCTGTGCTGTTTTTTAACTTCTTAACTAGGAAAATTAAAACAATGCAGTCTTGTTTTTACTGATGGTCAGTCTCTCTGAGCCTTACAACTTTATGTTGAAGTTCCATGCATTGCAAAAGTGTGTGTTTAGAAACAGCATTTTCATTGGGTTTCTATGAATTTTGCATAGGGATAGTTTGAGGGCTTTTGTAAGTATTAATCCAGTGTACTTTTTGTGCTGGAGTGGAAATATGTGCCTTTCCATCAAGAAGGGGCCTTAACAAGAGGAGGTAGAAATGTCTGTATTTGAAATGGAAAAGACATATCTTGAGTTCAGAGAGAAGTGGGGTTTAAGTGTCTCAGAAGTAGCTTGTTTTTTACTTACCTTCTGACTCAAGAGCCAAGCCACTGACCCTCTCTGTCCTGTTTATCTTAGGAGTAATGCTTCTGGTAGGACTCAGGTCAGATTTCTAAGTAGTTACATGACAAAAGTGATTTTTAACCTGCCTGGCAGTCAGTTATGGATTATGAAACTACAGTCAGTAGATAGCAAAGAATAAAGAAGTGTTGCTGAAGTTACTTTGATGGGGAGTTAAAGTAACCAGTGTACCCACGTTAAGCTGTTGAGTTTCTTTTGATTCGGTTATTCACTGAGCAGTGTTTGCACATTGGTATTCCAGGCAATAATCTGGAATTCAATTACATACTTTGGCTTTACTTTTATGATGTTTATCATATGGATTTTCCATAGCTATATATTTTTTTCTGTTTCTTATTTTGTCCAATCAATTTTTTTTAAGTACTTCCACCAGTGTACTTAACAGTGACTTTATGGGGATCTTAACCTGATGATGTTCTGTATGGGTTTCACTGGTTCATGAGATGGTGACCATGGTAGGTGTCAGCTGTAGATTTTAGTTGTAGAGTATACACAACTGTGGATTCTATCTGTCTGTCCAGGAATCCATGTTGTCACAAGACAAAAAAAAAACACCAACCCAAACCAGCAGTGGGGCTGCTGGAGCACTCCTCACAGGGGCCACCCTGGCTACCTGCATGTGGTATGTGGGGAGGGGATGGTTTTGTTTGGATTTATAGGGTTGATATTTATTTTTTTTATTAAAGTAACGTATAGTTTTTAGATGCTCTTAGCAAGACAACAACAACAACAAAAAAAAAAAAGGGGTCAAACTCCAGATAGTCTTTTCCCGCTCTGTGGAGTACAGGAACCCATGAATTATTTATGTCTAACTTCTCAGTATGTTCCCAAAAGGCTGGTAGTATTTTTCCTGTTCATCTATCTATGATCGTCTAAGATTTTAATTTGATTCTCCCAGGAGCGTGTATATGCTCTGACTTATAGAATCTTATTTGTATTTTTGTGATACCAATAGGAAATACTGTTGCTGTAGTGGAAATTAAATGCAACCTATTTACTTTTGTTTTGTAGTTACTCAGTACCCTGTTTACTCTGTTAAGATGCTTAATTTTTTTTTTTTCTTCTTGTACTTGCTCTAATTTCCCTTTTGGTTTTAGTGCTAAGCTATCGGCCAGCTTATTTTATGAGGGGAAAAATGTAAAGAGTTGGGGTAACTTTTCTAGAGAAGAGAACCCAGAGCAGAAGGAACAGTGGTCATCATCATGTGGGGAAATGCTTTTTTGAAGAGGTCTGATGGAATAATTTTTTTTTGGTGTTCATGCTGGGTAGTACAGGAAACACTGAGCTTAAGTGTATTATATTAAACAGTAAAGCAAATTTTCTACTGGTAAGGGCAGTGGAGCCCCAAACAGAGGGAGGCAACCATGAGAGGCTGCAGCGAGAGAGGCTGTGAAGGACTGCTTATGTGTATTAAGTATTCAGAATGACTTAGGAAAAAAACATCTGCTTTATCTAGAAATTTGGTAGTAGTTAAGGGTCTTGGAGGCCTGTTTCACCCTTATTTTCTGTAATTCTGCAGTACTGGCAGTTTTAAGTCCTGTCAAAATCTGAGAATGTGCGGTTTCTTATACTGAAGACTGAGCTAAATTAAAAGGTATACCTACTCTGAGCAGATGGACTAGGGCAAGTGCAGGCATTTGCTATGTTGGTGTTTACTGTTGAAACACTATTGCTGATTCATGTATAATTTTTTAAATATAACTATCTTCAGTACAGTGGCTTCTCTGTTGCTTTTGAAAACTCATTCTGTATTTCCTTTCTGTATTTGTGTAATGAAAAAACGTTAAAATACATAATGATACCAGCTCAGCTGGATAACGTCATGCTGTAGATTCAGTGATACCAGCGAAGTGCAACTGTCTACAATCATTCCCCATCAAACAACTGAAGTAATAAACTGAACTAATGAGATAGATGTTAGAAATTATATTCTCTGTCCAGAATTTTAATAGGTGCACAAAACATTAATTTTAATGCCAGGGACATTTCTTCTGATTTCTCTTTTTCTAGATGCAGAGGACATGCAGTGTGCCTTTTTTATCTCTTTTTTTTTTTCTTTTTTCTTTTTTCCTCTTTTAAGATCTATATTTTAAGAGAACCCAAGATCTTGGAAACACGCATTGGTCGTCGAATATTAGCTACTGTTCTGTCCAGATTTTGAGCCTATTTGAAGCAAGTACAGGTTATTGCAGCAATTGATTTTGTAATCAGGTATTAATTTTTTTCCATGTAAACTGATACGTGCGAAATTGTAGATTATTAAAGCAGTTTTTGAAGTGTTCTTTGGTGGAGACAATTAAAATTAACAGAAGTTGAATATAGTCCCAAAAAAAGTTCAGAATAGTATCAGGCAGTTGCTGCCTGTATTGAAGGGACGTAACTGCTTTCAGCACAAATAAACTGGTGTTGTCTTATTAGTAGTGGCTTTTTGGTCACTGAGTGGCTTCCCCATTGGCCATGCGGCCTTGCTGTCCCTCTCAAAAACACTTTAGATATTTTGGAGGAGTTTTTTTTTTTGTGTGTGTGTGTGCTATGGCAAGCATTTTGTGTAGCAGTTAGGTTTTTTTCAGCAGCTCAGGCAGGCTCACTTCTCCCCCATCTTCCTTCTAGCAGCAACAGAAACCCACCATGCCTCAGTGTGGGCCTCACTTGGATTTGCTCTTAGACAGTACCACGGACCAAAACCAGTCTTTGAGTCAGGGAATTTCACTTAATTAGATATATTGCCAATTAACATAAGCTTTAAATGACTGATTTTGATATTGAGAAATAAATAAGACAGCCAAAGACATAGAGAAAGACAAGGAACTACTGGAAAGTCCAGTAGAGGCTACAAAGATGATCAAGGGAATGGAGCATCTCCCTTATGAGGAAAGGCTGAGAGTCCTGAGTCTGTTTAGCCTGGCGAAGAGAAGACTGAGAGGGGATCTCATCAATGCTTATCAATATCTAAAGGGCGGATGTTAAGAGGATGGGGTCAGACTCTTCTCAGTGGTGCCCAGCGACAGGCATAAGGGGCAACAGACCCAAGCTGGAACACAGGAAATTCCATTTAAACATGAGGAAAAACTTCTTATTTTTAGGGTGACAGAGCACTGGAACAGGCTGCCCAGAGATGTGGAGTCTTCTCTGGAGATACTCAAAACCTGCCTGGACACAGTCCTGTGCAACCTGCTCTAGGTGAACCTGCTTTGACAAGGGGGTGGAACTAGATGATTTCTGAAGGTCCCTTCCAACCCCTACCATTCTGTGACTGTGTGTGACCCATCCTGGTGTCCCATCCCCTTGCTACGTGTGAAGTTGTTCCCTTTGGTGAGGTTATGGGTGAGGTCCTCCGACACAGGTCAGCCCTGCAGCACCCCCTGTCCCCAAACACACAGCTACCAAAACCCCGGCATTTTTACCCGATACAGAGAGGTGGAAGAGGGAAATGAAGGTCTCCTTGATTGCAGCTAGAGACCTGTGAGTTGGTGTTTGTGTCTTCCCAGTCAGGCTGAGTAATGGTGTGCTGTGGTAGCAGGCTGGGGATGGGGGGAGCAGGTAAGTCCTCTTCATTTTTCAAGTGAAGAGGAAAATTTAAATGGGCCTCAAATGACAGTTACTTGCAGACATGGGAGCGAATTCTTGACTCTTAGTCTGGTTTAGTTTGCTGGCTTTTACCTCCTAAGGCTAGTGTTTATGGAAGGGCCTACTGAGCAGTGTCTCCTTGCTGGGGGTCCGGCAGGGCTGGAGGAGCAGGAGGCTGAGCGGACCAGGCAAGAGGAGCTTTTTCCAGAAAGCATCTTCCCAAATGAAGAAGGCAATTCTGCAGCAGGGGAGCTGCTGTCAGCCAATGTGTCTGAAACTGTTTGGTGGGCACCTCATTCACAGCTCTGGTGTTTCTTCCCAAGCCGGCGCAGTCGTGGGGAGGCAGTTTTTTTGCACCTCGTGCTTGTACTTCCATGTGTCTCCCCGGTGAGCCACCCCCACTGGGAAGCATGGCTCCCCACCACCCAGGGTGAGTGCCTGCAATGGTGGTGGGACCATTTCCCATCGCTGTCCTTACTCATGTTCCCAAATGAGGTGGTATCTTGTGTTCCTGTGCACAATTTTCGGATGGACTTTACAGGCTATGGGGTTGATAGCAAGGAGGGTTGTGCTCCGCTGTTTTCTGCAAATACAGCTCAACAAAATGAATGATTAGGCCATTTGTGGTTTTTTTCAGGTAAATTGCAATACCAAAAAGAAAATGACTTTGCTTTCTACTATGATAGTGCAATTGATAATTTAGTCAAAGAAGAAAATAATTAGATTGTTTGAAAGTAAGATAATAGAATAAGTGTATATGTATGTGTGTATGCGTTTTTTCTGTGGTACTTTACAGGATAAGAGAGAGGCAACTTTAATTGTATGCTACAAATTGGGTAACTTGTTATAATAGAAGCTGGTTCCTTTATTTCACGAAATAAGAAAGTGGAATTCAAAAGTCCTTTTAGATTTATGTATTGGAATCACATAGAACTTTTCTGCAGTATACTTGTACTTGTGATAGAAGGAGACACGTATATCATCTGAGTTTTTAAAGATTAACTTCAAATAGCATACGTATCTGGAACAAGGACATTACCAGAGCCAGAGATTCATCATTTACCATTTTCAGTGATTTGCTTACAAAAAGTGAGCTGTATGAAAATATGTAGCTTCTTTAATCAGAATAATATATAATCTCACGCTTCAATATATAAACTAACCTAGCCTGAGATTTAGGGAGACTTCTCTTATGAGAAATAACTGACTTTTTTTTGGTGAATAATCTGTATTTTCATGTTTTTGTCTTGCATATGTATGCCAGTGTCCTGTGCTTCAGGAAGCATTCGGAAAAAGCTACCCAGCTGGGCTGAATAAGTGTTCTTGTGTTCTTGGGCACACTGCGGCTTCAGAGCCAAAGCTTTATAGAATGTCATCTCCCCTTTTAGAGCCCTAATATCCATAGCAAATTGGTGCGAGGATGCTTGCTCTGTGTATTGAATTTTATATTTGCTTTTACCAGCTACCCTTTCTCACGCTTTTAAAACTTCTTGTTTCTTCCATAAAAAGCTCTATTTTAGAAAAACATGGGCTTTGAAAAGCAGAATAGAGCCAAGGCAGGAGTTTTGCCATTGATGTGAATGGCGAGTGCTGTGCACGTAACCCCTCTGATGACATCCCTCTGCATATCCCCACTGCTCTTTAGGAGGGCCTTCCAGCTGGCAGCCTGGGGACCAGTTCTCTTCCAGAGAATAATTCTGGCCAGCTCCCACATGGACGTGGTCTCAGCCGAACTTGCCTGTGCATAACCATGCAAGCTGCCTCTCTGCTCCTTTACTTTTGGAATGTGGCACAACTTGCCTGCAGAGATGTGCCTGTTGTGACATTTAAACAGAGATGCTGGACTATAGCTTAGCCTTCAGAAAGATAAATCTTTCCAGAGTCACCACCACCATTTTCCTCTCTAAAAAAGAATACTAGAAATTCCTGAAAGTGCTAAGAATCTTTGGTTTTTTTGAACAGCTCTAAGAAATAGCTTAACAACTGATGTGCTTTTTTTCTGAAAAATACTCTGATAAAATTGTCGAGTTGTCAAGACCTTCTAGACTAGAAGAAAGGCAAAGTTAGTTACCTAGACTTAAAATATAATACATATTAAATAATCATGCATGTTAGAAAGTCAACACTGGATGCTTTATATTTCTCTCATGTGTCCTTTGTTGGTTTTCTGTTTGAAAAGCATTTCATGATTCATTACTTTCATGATATTGTAATTTCATGTTGGATGCTGCTGCTGGAATGCTATACAAAAATCACAGCTGTAAATGATTTGAATCCTCTCCAAATGTACTGTGGTGAATATTTTGGAGTCAGACTGGGAGATCATTTAATATTTTGTTTTATAATTGATTTAGAACTAGATTTAGTTTTAGATAAGTGATATATTAATTTTATATTACAGAACAGAAACATATTCTACAATTTTTTCTTTAAATTAGTGTTATTATTCTTATATGCATATGATTTCTGATATGTGTCAAGTTTCTAATACCAAAATCATTGTTTTGTTTTTCCATAAACTGCAGGAACTATGCCTGTTCCAGACCAACCCTCGTCTTCTGACAAGACAAGTTCCCTTAGTCCTGTGCTGAACACATCCAATGGCGATGGCTCTGAAACTGAGACAACCTCTGCCATTCTAGCTTCAGTTAAAGAACAGGTATGCAAGAGCTAAATCCACGGGCTAGAAAACAATAATGTGATTTAGTGTTTTTTTTCACAAAGGTTTCATAGGTGGAATCTGAATAATTTAATTCACAAGTGCATATTGCAAAGAATACTAAATATTTCTTCATGTCTTGGTATACTTCCGTGTGCTGTCCTACAATAAGTTTAATATAATTTAATTGAATTGTTCATTTCATTCTACACTTTCACTCTTAACTGTGAATGGTGGTTTTCAGAGCTCTCTCCTTTTCTTGTTGGCAATCTGAATGTGGAGATACCACATATAGGCATAGCATATAAGAATTATAGACAAATGAATAGCTGTGAAGAAGGTATGTTATCCTAGACTTGTTAGTTAAAAGGATTTATAAGAATCCTAGGATTTTAGAATTTGACATATACGTATTTTTGATTTTTTTGTGTAAAACTTGATGTGAGATTATTTTAAGGCAAAATTGGGTAGGGACAGAGGCTTTCAGCCTTGTATGATTAAAACCAAAAGTATTGGGAATTTTTGAAAGAAAGGTCTTTAGTGTGATTCTCTACTTGATTATAATGTGACAGGTTTGGATGTTTTAATGTGACTTTTTGTGGGCTGAGCGTCTGAGATTTTGCTTAGTGTGTCAAGAGATGGTTAATATTCCAGTTCATGAAAGCACCTGGTCTCCATTGCTACCTCATTTGGCTCAACAGCAGCAACAGGTATCCCAAAGAGAGACATTAAAAGATAGCTGCCTTTACTCAGCTTTCCTCTTGCTGAAAGTATCTAAATTGGTTCTGCAATTATAAAGTGGTGATCTTTACCCTACCTAAGACAATCACTGCTTCTTTAGTGCGATTAATGCATGAATTCAGTTTATGATATCTAACATCATTGGAGTAATAGCTGGTGAATCATTGGGCTTTGATAAAACTTGTGACCTTGCTCTTTTTTTTTTTTTTGGTATGTACCATTTCTATATTTTGGGTGTTAAAGGTTAGTCATATTTTCTGGTTCTGAAAAGAGGAGTGCAAGAAAGGAAGGTTATAAGGTGGAGTTTTGTCTTAAGATTTATGGCACGTTGTATTGAATTGCCTATGGTTCAGATGTTTTTATGCTTATTCTCTTCTGGGAGAATAGCATTACTTGGGCATGTACCAGTATTTCAGCCTGTGTTACTGCATTATTTTGAAGAAAAATACCTGCCTTAGCTTTTGACTCTGTGATATTGAAAAATGTACGGGAAGGTCACACAGGTAGAAGATACGCTGCATCTGCCTGGTAGAATGTGAAACACAATAGTGAATAGTGAGAAGTTCTTCGCTTTTATTTTGTTTTGTGATGATATTGCTAGTTTATACCTGGTCACGTATTTTGCAACTGAACCTCCCACCCCCACAAGTCAGTGAATTGAGTGCTAGACGGAATAGGTGCTGAATTCACTAGATGAAAAGAATTTTAAGTGGTAAAATATTAGCAAAGTTATTTCTGATTCCTGTGAACCATAGCACAAAGGAGCCTGTAATAAAGGAGTTCTGCATTCCCTTACCACCAAGAGCAGCCTAGCCAGCTAACCTAAGGTACTGCTGTCTGACAAGATAATCTCTTGAATTATTGTCATAGAGGGTACCAAAATTTCACAGGTATTTTGTTAAGTAAACTTCTTTCTTGACAGGTCTCTAGTCAGACCTGTCTTGAAGCTGGAAGGCTGTACTAAGCTCAAAAATTAGACTGTTTTTTTATTATTATTTTTTTTTATATATATCTGAGTGCATTCTCCAGAGTATTTGGTGTCTTGAGTAAATTTGTCTTAATGACATGCATTTATGTACAGCCACACTCACTAGTGGAAAAAACATGTAATATTCTTCTTTAATTTGAAAAGAAAAGAAAAAAACAAAAACCCAACAACAAAACAAACCACCCCCAAACCTGCTTTTGGGCTTTTTCTGTGTTTTGACAGACTTCCATTATTTAATATTCTGTTGGAAAACTTCTAGGTAAGGCCACCATCCCGTACTTCAGGCATATGAAATATGTTACACTGATTCTGCATTAGGGGAGTAAATGAAGTACATTTCAAACTGTCTGTTCAGATGGGTAACCGCCTGCTTTTTAGAACAAGGAATGAATTACTTTACTGCCTGGTATGTGATTTTGCTTTATGTGCCTTTTGACTGTAGCCAGTCATTGAACTTTGGCTTAGATGTTTTCAAGCTGTCCTCATGAAGAGGAAGGGCTATTGACTTCTCTGAAAGTGAAAGCTGTTGGGTTTTGGGGTGTGTTTTCGGTGCTTTTTTGTTTGTTTGATTGTTTTTAGACAGTCAGAATCGAGTTCTTTAAAGAGAAATCAGGTAGTGTCAAACCACTAGACAAATAGTTCCCATTTTCTGTGCTGTATAAAATTTGGTTAAATATCTGTATAGGAAGAAGGATTTTTTCTTTCTTATGATATACTGGCAAACACATTTGGCCCAATGCTTCATAGGATTTAGAAAATCTAAGGCTATTTCTGTTTCTGCTTTGTCATCTGGGTTTGTATCTGTACATATGGGAAAAAATCTTCAACAAACAGAAATATCAGGACTCTATGATTGGTGAGAAACATATGTGATAGATACAACTATTTCTTCTGCAAAAAGCATGGTTATGTTTCTGATTGGGAATTTCTACCTGTGCAAGAGACTTCTCACCCCACTCAGTGTTAAAAAAATTCCTGGGAAGAGAGCTACTGATAATGCTGTTTTGAAGGTATAAATACCTTTTGAGTAAATATGTGGTAAAGCTGATGCTTTTCCTGGAAGTCTCCAGATGTGGTTCACAGTACTTTGGTTCTTGGCATTCAGAAATGTCTCCCTTGGAAACTGAGAAGGAATGGATTGACATTGACCTAGCAGAGGCTTGTTTTGGCAGATTTTTAAATAAAAACACCTGGAGAACATGAGATAAAATACTTTCTTGAGAATGAGTGTTGAAGCACTGACAACTATATTCAACTCAGAAATAGTATCATACATTTGTTTTGGTTTTTTTGCGAATCTAGTTTCCTTTATCATCTCAGCAGTAACCTGTTTCAAAGAACAGCTCTTTCCCTTTCAGAAAACTTATGCAAAGAACAAGTTGTGTAATGTTTAATATTTCTTTTGAATCCTTTTTAAACCTACCTATCTTAAATAAAGATACTTGTTTCCAGATGCCTGTCTTCATTTACCCCTCTCTCCAGTACAAACTTAAGCTCTAAGACTTGTGGAATATTTCTCACACTGTTTAAATTCCAGAGAAAGCATAAGTCTTTGGCTTTGAGATGGTTCCTGATAGCCTTTTTTTGGTTAGTTGGTTGGTTTGGTTTTTTTCGTTTGTTTGTTGGCATGTGTGTGTTGGTGTGGAGTGGTTTTCTTGCTAAAACAAGAATGAGTGTCATCTTTAGGATTAAAAATGTCCCAACTTTATAAGACTTGTATTTTTTCTAAAGTAACTTCTGTTACTTATAAATATTTAGCAGTTTTTCCATTAGAAATCTATTTGTTTGTCAAGAAATTGTTAAAACCAGAGTAAAAACCACATAAAGGGTACTAGTGACTAAGTGTTGTAATGCATGTCAGTATTAAATAAGGAAAATATACATGACTTAAGTGGGCTTGTATGGTTGGTGCTAGTACTTTTTGGAAACAGAGTTATATATGTCATGCACATTTTATTTATGTATATGTAAGTTAAACTGCAGATAGAAATGACTGTAGAAGTTGAAAGACTTAATTTCTTTTCTTGGCTCTGCCAGAATTTTTCCCATGTCTTTATATCACAATTGAAGTGTTAGAACAAAATCACATATCTAAATGGATATTTCAATTCAGATTATTTTTTAAGGTTTTAAGGCCAAAAGAGACTTGTGAAATCATATAGTCTGACCAGCAGATCACAGCACTTCATACAGCCATCCAAGTATTGGGCCCCAAGTCTGATCACAGAATAGCTTCTGCAGCTGTTTTTCCAAATATAATGCATGCCATGCTGTAATACATGATATTCACCAAATTAAAACCTTATTCTTGCATTGTAGGAACCAGTAATTACTCTAATAATCTTAAGTATTCTGTAGCTTTTCCAAATAGATTCAGTTATGATATATTAATGCCTTGCTTCCCCTAAAACATCAGGCTCTGTCTCTGCCTTTAAAAGTTTTACCAGCTATATTTCAGACCCATGCCTATTATATTTAATCAATATATATTTCTTTCATCATCTCTCTAAGTAGCGTGTCAATATATTCACTTCCCTACTTATAGAACTCCCTTGTTTCCAGTGAGGTTTTAAAATATTCTAGAGAGATATTCCTCTTCCTTTTTGCCATCTTCTATTTTCACTAAGATTGATTTTAGATAAGAGCTAAACTTGGCTGTATGGTATGTTTTGAGTAGCACAAGTCAGAGGATATACAGAGGATACCATACTTCTAAGTTGCTCTATGGATCAACATGTTATTGAAATATGAAGCTTTGTGAGTACAGCCAGTGCTTCCCAGGTACACCCGCAAGTTGATGGGGATTGCTTTTGAGACGTACAATTCCACTACTGGAAATGGGGAGCTGAGTGGAGAAGTTTTGAAGAGCGTCATCACAGTAGCTGGTGAAGAAGGAAATAATTTTATATACTTGCTGTCCACCCTGCTCTGTAGGATTCTGAAGTTCTTGATTTAGTCTGGGACTGGTTTCACATTGCCCTCTGGAGCAGCTGTGAATTTATTCCTGTTGTGCTTCTCAGGAAATGGCAGTTGACAAGAATGGGGACTTAGACAAGTAATTCCTAATTAGAACCCTCTGACCTGGAAGTCATGCCAAAGATGCAGTAGCCACAGTAGCTGCAGTATGAAGAAACTAAAAATTACTTCACTGATACAAGAATATGGTGATAATCCAAAATACGTATTTTTGGGATTGCTTGAAATGAGCTGGAAGTGGAAAGGCTTGTAGGAAGATTTAGTCTGATAGAAGAGATTGAGAGAATATATCCTCACAGCAAAACCAGCTTTGAAGAGAGGGAAGAAAACACCAATTATCAGAATAAAATTAGAGTTAAATATGATGCTATTTTGACTTAAAGTAATGTTGAAAAATTAGTAGTTCAAAGACAAGAGTTTCAGAGAAGCTGGGTAGCCTGCCACTTAGTGACAGCTCAGTCTAATGCTAATTTAAAGCATGGTAAAAGGCCAGCATAAAGGCAAAACATCCTTTCTTATCATGCAGCCCGTATATGAACACACTTTTGCTCATCCACAAGCACTTCTGCCTTAAAGTATTTGTTTTTGCCATTAGTGGAAGATTGTCAAACTTGGAATAAAGATACTGTAAGACAGTGCTAATAGTGATATCAATTTCAATAGAATTTAAATTTTAGTATATGAAATTCCTATAATTTTAACTTTTTTCTAATACTTTAGCATCATTGATTTCTTTTTCTCTAGAATGATTCATTTGGGCTTTTAAAAATATACACTATTTTCACACCTAAACCCAAGTCTTTTAGCCAGCATAGTGGAATAGATTCTCGCTCTCACCTTAAAGTCACTTGAGAAGGGAGATCTCAATGAGCTAAAAATAGTTAAAAATAGCTAGTCAATTTGTGCTTTTTCCTGTACTGACGCAGCTCCCTCTCTTGCTCTGACGAACATGGATTTTCGCTGCCATGTGGGGAACGCTGCTGGGGAGCGAGCGGAGCGAGTCGGAAATAACCGTCCGAAAAGATAAGGCGGCAGCTTTGTGTTATGGAAGGTTGAGTCTGTCGCTTTCTTTTTTTGGTGAGGGGCGGTTGGATCGATTTGCCAACTTGTTTTCAAGGATTGGGTTTTTTAGCACGGCTGCTGTAAAAGTATACTTCAAACCATGGGTTTAGTCAACTTTTTTGTAGTGTTTAGAATTGATTCAGGAAGTCCAACATTGCATCCCCTTATAAATGTACAGGGGGGCAGAGGTGTTGGGTGCATCTCCTCCAACTCTGCCCCACTTCCTTGTCTAAAATGAAGTCACAATCATGTGTCTGTATACTTTATGTTCCCGGGACCTAGCTAGCTTACCTTTTTTCCCAGTTTTTTTTTTTTTTTTCCTCTTTGTATGCTTGCATTAAGCCATATGCATCAATACTAATTTTTTTTTGCATAGAAAATATATGAAGCTGTGGAGGCCTGTTGCTTTCAAAACTAGCATACCTCTTCTACACAGAAAAGAAAGTCCTGCTAAAAGACAGAACTATGAATGCTTCAGTTAGTGTTTAGTGATTGGTTTTATTTCTTCTGTCTTCTTTTCTCTGGAAAGGAAAGAAAAACACTAAAAGAAGTCTCCAGGCTCCACAGTGACCCTTCTCCTTTAACTTGTCTTGCCAGTACTATTCATGCAGATTGCTCTTACAACTTCAGTTTTGAAAGGGATTTTTGAAGGAGACTTAATTTCCATCATTGTTTTAGCAATTTTTGTTCCTTTTATGTCATTTTGAAAACTTGAATACTTCTATTGTGTTTTCCCATCTGTTTCTGTGTGTTTTCTCACATGCTGGCATTTTCTACTCCTGATGCATTTACTGCTAAATGGAGCTGTATCTTTCTGGGGGTAATTTAAGTCTTTTGTATTCCTAGAAAAAAACTACTTAATGGGTAGCTGAATGCTATCCATGTTACGCTTTGATAAAATATGTTACAATTCTGTTTATCCTCAAACAAGAAAACTAGAACCCAGCAAATGCTAAGCTAAGTTTAAATTTAAATCTACACCTGAGAGTTAAGGTACGTTACTACCCAAATAAGCTTAACTTTGGCTGTGAGTTATGTAGTTACGATAAGACTAAACCAGTCTAGAATCACAAAATAAATTGATTTTAACAATATGCAGCATGTACTTCTCTTTTTTTTTTTTTTTTTTTTTTTTTTTCCCTCCTCTGTGGTGAAAAGGAAGCATTTATCTCTGAAATTTCTGGAGGCAGAAACTTATTCTGTAGTTGCCTCTGATGAGAACCTTTCCAGTGTGAAGGGATAAAGGGTCAGCAAAAGACATTAACCTTTAAAAAATTTGAAGATTCATTGTAAAGTTCTATGCAAATTAATTGCTTAATTCATAATTCTTTCCCTCAAGTTCAACATTGCATTTTTGGTAGAAGATCACTCAATTTGTTTTGGAGGGAGGCTTTACATGCATAACTTTAACAGTGGAGCCAGCCTTTTGTATAGGTTCCCTGCTACTCCTTATATATATATATTTTCCTTTTCTGTGCAAACAGCAAAGCCAAGTCCTGAGGCCCAAATAATTTTTTTTTTCCTTTTTATTTTCTAAAAGATTTCAGTGGAAGTTTTTTTGGTGCTTATTGTTTGTTTGGTTTGGTTTTAATTTAAGGCATAGATACAATGAGATGATAGCGGCTTAATTTTTGAAATCTCTTCTCTAGGATGACACCTTTTTCAGAAGTTGAGACCTGGTCATAGTACAGTACTCTTTGACCATGTTCTTTTAGGTATTCCACGTGTGGAGGGCTTAATATCTACTACAAAGTTTAATTAATTTGAAGTTACTTGCAGTTACAGGGGATTTTGATTTAGCACAGTGACACAACAATGCACTCAAATCGCAATTTAATTAGAAATTACACTTGGTGGAGTATAGCAATTGCAATATACAATTGACACAATGTACAAGTGAATCTCATTATCTAGGATATGCCCACCATCATGACACTGAGCATCCTCTGCTGCTAGAAAGGAATGTGTGTGTCGAAGTTAGCTGGAGCCCACAGTTCTCTTCAGGGCTCTTCTGTTTCCTGTTTGGCTTTTATATTAGGATTAACCACATATATGCTCCCCATGCTGGTCTGGCTGAGTTGTTTATAGCTGTGGAGTCTCCAGTGTCAAGTTGGTGGCTCATCTCTTTCCCCTTCATTCACGTCTGTACTATGGCACTCTGCTTTTACTTCTGAAGGCCACTGCTATCGTGCCAGGCCTGCATCTCACTGTGTTAATAGCATTAAATACATCAGTCTACACAGAATGACTGCTTGATACTTCTATATATACAAACTATGGTCGTAACATAGGCACCTTCTTGATTACAAAAATTGCTGTTACAGCTAAACCAAGGGAAACAAAGCTGCAGGCAGATCAAGAAAAGTTCAGACAGAGAAAGGCTGGCAGGGTCAGTCCTGAGGTCTTGCAAACTTGGTACAAAGCTGAGCCATTATTTGGTTCATTAAGTGCTCCATAGGATTCATATAAAGCTATCCTGCAAGCTCTGCAACGGGAACATATTCCTTCCTATCTGGTGCCTTCCAATATAATGATCTGATTAATCTGCAATGACATTTTGCTGCTTAAGGTGGTATTCTATCACTCTTACCTGCAATTCATGTAGCAGTGTTATCCCATGGTCACGATTATCCATCAACCCCAACAGTAACACAGTGCAATTATGTGCCTGGCTGTGTAATTAAGATTTAAATCAGGCCTTTTGTATACCATTACCAGCCTCTTCATTTAGGAGGTCTTTTAGTCTACATTCACATTGCTAAACATTTTTCACCAAAATTTCTCAGTGAAAAATAAAGCAGAATGGAAAAAAATTCTGACACTATCTCTTCACTTCTATGTATTTTATAGTCTTCAGAGTCTTGATGTTAATAGCTATATTTAAGAATTGTACTGTATGCTGCCTTGAAACTGGTAAATGTTTTTTTCACCCCCAGTCTGATTCCAGCAAAGCAACACACCTTGGTTAAATCCTGTTTATATTTTTAGTGTATAGTTATTTTCTGAATTACATCTATGCTTCAGGTGTTACAACTGGTATCCCTGGAAAATACTATTTTCCTTTTTCAAAGTAGTTGAGGTCGTCCTTCCCCTCAATACTGTCTTGCTTGTATGAAGTTACACCCATCTTTGTTCGCTTCATTGTCAATCTAGGTCATTATTTGAAGCTTTTATTGGCAGAGCACTTGAGGGTAAGTGCATCTGATACTATAAATAGGCTTGATTCTTCATAGTAAATCAGCAGATTCACTTGAAAATTCTCAGTTTTGTATTAGGTTTGATGAAATGGAAGGTTTATTGCATTCTTCTGTCAACCAGTAGCACAACAATTTTTAATGAATTGTTATCTTCAAAATTTTGACATACCAGAATTGAATAGTTTTGAATTAACATAGGATTACTAATTTTGCTTGGAGGGAAAAAATGTACCCTTTAAACTATTGCTGTGGTTTTTTTTTTTTTTTAAACTTCTGTTTTTATTTCACTGAATTTCACTGAATTTCACTGAATTTTTAGAGTTGGAAGGGACCATAGAGATCATCTAGTCCAACTC
>JAOXNO010000013.1:83359758-83442073 GCA_028565335.1 Limnodromus scolopaceus
AATTAACTATCAGCAGGTCCAGTAGGGCACCTTCTCTAGTTGGTTCCCTCACCAGCTGCGTTAGGAAGTTGTCTTTCACAAAGCAATGCTTGCTCATGAAAACCTGTTTCAACACAGTATATGCTGCTCTATTTGTTCCACGTCACAGAAAATATAGGATACTGTTCCTCTTACTATATGTTTTCAGTAACATGTGCTGTGAAAATAGTTGATTGTTTGGATTATTTTTTTGTTTGTTAGTTTACCACAAATTGTGGCAGGGACCAAACAAACAGTGCATTCCTACCACAGTGTAATGCAACCTTCTGGTACAGTTCAAAGATGCTGTTCTACTGGCAAAAGATTTTCAGGCATGGAAAAACATGTGATGGGTTGTGTTTTCTACAACCACAGGAGGAGAGTTTTAGGTGAAGCTCTAGTTGCAACATGTTCATGAGCACCTTTCTGAAACCTTTGACTAGCATGTATGCTGCTGCACCTATATAATAATCAACATTTTATTCCTGATTTCACATTCTCTAGTAGGCTTTAAAGCCTTATTTAAATAGTAAATAAATTACTGAGATTAAATTTACAATGTACTTTCATCCTACACCCTTTCTGTGTGCACAACAAACGTATTACAAAATCAGGTGTAACACTGCATAAGTTCCTCTGACTGGATGTACAACTGTGATGCATATTGGGATTGCAAAGCACCATAAAAGGTGTACATAACAGTGGCGTTTCCCCACTGCAGTCTATAAAGATTTGTAAGCACCCCACAGCTTATATCCAGCACCAGCATCGCCTTTAGAGGTTTTTCATGCTGAGGCTGTATGATGGACTGTAGAAAACGGACAGTTGTCCATAATAAATTTGATAGCCACTCAAACTGAGGTTTGACGCAGTGCCTGGTTGCTGGTACTGAATCAGCATTGCTACTGGTGCTGTACTTTTATGTGCCAGATTCACTGTCAGACACAGAAATATAAATTCATTGATAGCATATGCCACAGTGATGCCTACTAAATGCAGAAGAACTAAGCTGAGTGAATGACTCAAATAAATATACTTACTTCTTTAGTAATAGGTGAATATTTAAAGGCTTGTGATAGCTCCACTAAGAGCTTTTCATTTAATTTTAGAAAGTGAACTACATTTTATTCCATAAATGTGTAAAAAACCCAACCAACCAAACAAACAAAAAAACCACAAAAAGCCACAAACCAAAAAACTAAACAACCAATCAAACATATATGTATATGCACAAATGAAAAAGTACTTTCTGCATGAGTGGTGTGTGGATGATATGCATCTGTATTCCCTTGTTTGGCATGAGAAGTTACCCAGTATTTAAAACCTTGCTAGATTTGTTTCTGTGTGAGAGAGGGAGAATTGCCACCGTCAGGTAGCTTTAGTGTACTTGGTTTGTGAAGACATACCTAGTTGTGTTTCCATTATGCACTGGGATTGAAAGAAATCTGCCTGGTTGTCGTCAGTTTAGTCTGACCAGGAACCGGTGTGTTCCCTTCCCTTTTCATCTATGATGAGATTCATGTGAAGCTTATTCTTCTTAGTTTTCCCCACCACATACAGTTTAGCTTCTGATTTTCTTGTCTTGACAACCGTATCAGCTCCCTCTCAGTTCATCTGTAGTCTTGCAAAGAACTATTTTATGGTTTCATACTGTAGGTTTGAATGGTATGTAGTGTCCCTTAGTTTTTTGGGTTTTGGGTTTTGCGTTTTGCCTTTAATTTAACAAGGTAGGCTGTTAGTCTGTAGTTATATTGCAAGGTTTATACACGTAGGTAATATCTTTTATGAGGCCATCTGTTAAAGGGGAAAAAGTATGCAAGCTTTTCTGTGGGTTTAACTTATGCACCTGAATATTTGCCCTTTTAATTTTTTTCACCATTAGTTGTTCTAATAGCATGTGGTCCTTCTCGTTACAACCTTTACCTGATATAAAGTTATCATATGATAGTAGGTGTTAATGTTTTCTTGGTTCATTTGGTAGGATATTTTAAAAAAATATTATCGTTGTTTCATGAATCTTATGTTAATACACATGGGCATAATTGCTGTATCTGCACAGTTTGCATAGTTCATGCGTGATGAATACAGTCAATAGCTTCTTTTAGTACATCAGTGCACGTGTATCCAGGTAGAGAAGTCCTTTAATAAAAGCATATTAATTTGTATCTCTTTTGTTCAATATTTCAGATACCTGTAAAAATTTTCTATTTTGTCAAACTTCGGTTTGAATATTTTTTTCAGTTGGTTGTCTCTTTTGATCCCTAATCTGCATTAATAATCAGCATTACTTGAAAAGGGAGAAATAGGCATGGAAGTTCTTCCTCTCATCAGCGATTGTGGTAAGTGAGGGATGAATGGACTGACTTAAGAAAAGCATGAATCTTTAGGTTAACATTGAAAAGGGAGGTGTTAACACTGACAAATAAATTAAAATAATTCTAGTTCAAATTGGAATATTCTTGACATATTCCTTCCTAGTTGAGTGTGTTTATTCTTGGCATTTGTTTTCTCAGTATGTGCTTGAAAGAGTCATCAAATTATGGAGTCAATGTGTCCTTGCAGTTGTGGTCTAATAATGCCTTTTTTCCCTGGAGTTCGAGATTAATTGGTTTAGATAATACAATACTGCAAATTCAAAATGTTTCTATTCATTAATGAAAAGCATAGTATGTGAAAGCTTACTTCAATCCCATTCACTTTAATAAGTGAATTTAGATCATCAGAGCTGTATTCTTTTTTTAAGGACATATTATTTATTTTATAGTAGGGAAAAACTTTCCTGTTTTAATTTCTTTTTTTCTTCCTGAGACTTTTCAGAAATTGTCATACACATTCCCTGCTGGATGAAAGTTTAACATGCAATTCCTTATGACAGTTAAGACAAAGCCTACATCATTTCTTCAAAACATACAGAATTTGATTTCTAACCTTATGCATATTCTGATCCAGAAGTTTAATGTAATTCTACTGTAGAGTGCTTCATAATGGTAAAATTTTTCTTCATTATTTATGGAGAAGGTAAATTGAAGTCAGGAATACCAAAGCCTATTTGGAGCTGAAATTTGGGGCATAAAGTAACAGGAAAGGATTCTGCAAGTATTTCCCTGAGAGAGCTCAGGGAAATGTGGGTCCATGGATGAATGCTGAAGGCAATCTGATAGTGGACAGGAAAGAAAAGGCAGAAATTACCCATTTTTTTAACTGTTCTCAGACAAGGGACAGTAACATGAGGAACCACAAGTTAGGGACTATTTAGAGAAAGTGGATGCATTCAGCTTCTTGTGGCTCTATGCCAAGATTGACAAGAGCTCATTCAGGTGGTAGGGTTGCAAAGCAGCTATTGTCCAAGAAAAAAACATATTTGAGGAAAGCCTTAAGAACTAGGAGGAGGCTAACATTACACCAGTCCTTACAAAAGATAAGGAGACTAGTCTAGGGGTCTAGAGGCCGTGTCAGGTTGGTGTCTGTCCCCAGTGTCCCCAAGGAACATGTCGTCATGGCACCTGGTTCTATGCACATGAAGGGCAAGAGGGTAAAAAGTAAGAGTGAACACAGATTTCTGAAGTGCAATTGGTGTTTTATTAATCTGATAGCCTTCTAGGATGAAATGTCTGACAATGTGAATGAGGGGAGCACAAGTGATGTGGTATACCTGTAACTTTATTAAGACTTCTGATACCTTCTCCCTCACAGTTGTCAACAGTAAGCTGAGGAAGCACGGGCTGGGTATTGAGCGGGCTGAAAATTGGCTGAACTGCTGGAGTGAAAGGGTAGTAATCAATAGCTTGACCAGGTAGCAGACAGTAAGAAGTGGAATACCTCAAGGGTTGATCCCGGTACTCATGCTATTCAGTTCTTCAGTGTCTTGGATGACAGAACTGAACAGAATGCACCCCCAGCAAGTTTGTGAATGACACTAAATTAGGGTGATGCTTGGAAAGCCAAAGTAGAGCTTCAGGCTTAAAGCATCTTGAGACCTTAAGCAAACTGAGAACTGAGCCAATAGGAAACTCATCTATTAAAGAAAGAGCAGACTGAAATCCTGCATCTGAGGTGGAATAACAGCACGCATCAGCCCAGGCCAGGAAGCATCTGGCTGAGTCACAGCCCTGCTGAAAAGGACCTGCGATCATTAAGAACGTCAAGCTGAATATCAGTTAGTGATGTGCTTTCGCTGCAGACAAAACTGGCTGTTAGAAGGAAGGAGGAACTTGACTAGCAGACTGAAGGAAGACTGTTACTGCTCTCACCACCCCTACTTGGAGGTGGTAAAGCTGCTTCTTGGACAACTGTGTGTCAGTTTAGTAACCCCCAATACAGAGGGGATGTTGAGAAAGTGGAAATAGTCCGGTGAGGGGATATTAAAGTGGTCATAGTGTGATGGGAGAGGTTGGGGAGCTGGGAGCTTTTAGAGTGTTGGATCTGGTGAAGAGAAGGCTGAGGGGTGATCTTAGGTTAACCCACAATAACTTCAAAGGGAGTGACAAAGATGATGTCACCAAACTTATCTCAGTAGTGGCATACAGTTTAGCAAGGGTCAATAGCCATAAATCACAGCTTGGGGAGTTCAGACTGGACATGGGAAAACTTTTTCACAAAGAGGATGCTGTAGTAATGGAAGAGATGACCAGAAAGGCTGTGAGTGTTATCTTCTCCAGTCAACTACACAAATTCTAGTCTGGTGTTGGAAATGATCATATTTTTAGTGGGAGGTGAAACTAGGTGACTTCCAGCCAAAATTTCTGTGGTTCTATGTTGATTCTATAGTAATTCAATGATAATGCATAATTTTGCTCAAATTATAATTTACATCCTTATATGTAGACCATAGAAAATATATTTTGAGGGAGGATAGTGTTGCTTAAGAATTCCCTCAATTTGATTACTTAGCTTTTAATGCTTTAAAAAATAAGATTAGAACCTGAGGATAGCTGATTATTGAAAAATAATCTCATTACTTTTCAGTGTTTGTGTTAAGTGGTAAGGACTGAAATTATAGATCAGCCAACAGGATTGGTGGATGAAGGGGAAAACTCACTAACACAGAATAGGATATTGAAAGATTTTGGGAAGATTTACTTCCCCCCTCCCCATCCCCGGAGATATTCTCTGCCTTTATTTTTACATAAAGATTTCACTTTCTAAGCAGGTCTTAGAGACCAAACTCTTACTTCTCTAACTCTACCAGACCTTAATATTTGCATGAGAGCAACACATGGAAAATAAATAAATAAATACTGTTTTCTTTATCTTAATAAAACAAAAGTGTAAAGGTAGCCTCACATTGAGATTTGATATCCTTTTTGTCAAACCTTATATGACTGATCCATTTTCTTCACAATCCGTTAGCTCCCTATTTTTTTTTTTTTTTTTTTTGAATTGGGAATAGTAACATTTACCTGAATTTCAGACAGGTTCATGTATATTTATATGTATATGTGTATGGAGAGAGCCATCCCTTCAGGGAGGTAGAGTGCTTTTTTTTTTTCTCTTTTTTTTTTTTTTTCTGTCAGTTGCTTGTACCAGATTGAATCCCTGGAGAAGAGTAAAATAGGTATAGAAGCTATGTTAAACCCTTTAATATGGCGAAGATTACTATCTCATGAGGGCTGAACCTTCCCTCCAGAGGATTCAGAACCAATTCATAGACACTTGGACCTCAGGTCACATAAAATAAGGCCAGGCAAGTCAATTATGCCTTCAGCAGGAAAATTAATCGCCTCATAGTCTGTGTATGGCATATTAAAAAATAGACCGGAAATCAGGGCACGATATTCCCAATAATGGAAACTGCCTGACTCTTTTGTGTTGCTGCAATAAGCTGGCTGTCTTTGACTGCTTGATCTCAGTGGCACAGAGAACAGTCAACACTCTCTGAATGCATGATCAGGTCTGCAGGAGACTATTCTTTGGGTTAATCCTCAGATTCGGCAAGGTATTTCCTGGTGTTTGTTCAGCTCTCTCTAGAGCTAAGGGAGGAATACAATGTAATAGTTGCAATAATTGATTTCAGGATGTAGTACGTTGATTGATATCTCTATAATACTGAAGTGGTAGCCATGAAAATAAATGATTGTTCAAGTCAGAGACAGTTCTTGTTCTTTATGGGTTATTTAGAGGAAATTCCAGTGTCAAAATGCCAGATAAGGTTTTCATGCAACACAAGTGGGATTGTGGCCTGTTTCCCTCTACATTATCTGACTATTTCTACAGTAGCCATATACCAATACCTGTTCCCTCCCTCCTTCGAGGTTAAATCCTAAGAAACGCTTGGTGCTTTAAAGAAAATCCGTACTCTGACAGCTCTTGGTGGGAATCTTGGAGCTTATCGAGATGCTATTCTACAGTACTGTTTTAGCTTTTGTGCTAATTTTCATGCATGTTTTCTTTCAATTCTGTGATGTAGACTATTGAGTCCGTTGTATTTAAGCAGTGCTCAGAAGGGGGATGTAATAATTATGAAGTTTTCTGCAAAACCTACTGCAGCTTATATTGGCTAATGTACTATATATACCAATGTTTTGCACAGCAATCTGTTTACAGTTAGAGTTTACTTTCTCCAATTACTTTTGTTGCATCACTGTCAGTAGAACTGAAGTATGTTCTGCATTTTCACATGCTTGGAAAGCCATGTTGTCTTCAGTGAGTTTATGTAATTTTGGCTGTTTAAAGTAGTTTTGCAATAGTGTTCTTGATTACCACATGAATAAATATGCTTTCTGACTTAGATATGGCCTAAATTTGGATTACAGATGTCATCTGATGTTATTTTTTCAGTAGCTTGTGCTATTCTGAACACATTTTAAAATAGTTGAATAAAGACTTTTCTAAGGAAGGACTTTGTATCAGGGTTAGGTTTTTAAAGCTTGCTGTTGCTACGTATTGGTTATTTCTGTACTTTTAGCACTAATGAAGCCGTAGTTCTGCAGGGCAAGAATTGCCACCAAGTTACCACATCTGTATCTTAATTTTATTTCTTAAGTCTGATTTTAATTGAGAAGGAGCATGTGTATTGTATAAAAAGCTCACTTTTCTCCATTAGCATTTTTTTGCCCAACACAGTGAAATCTTTTTGCATTGCTGGTACCTCTGGATGCTGTCATGCAATTTTTTAATTAAAATTACTTAATCTTCAATATCTTTGACACTTTCACAGTAAGTTAACACAATGTCTAGAATTAATTTGTTCTAAACAAGACTTCCTTATCTGCATGCCCTGTGTAATGGAACAACATAGATAATACAGGTGTAGCTCTTGTGCAGTGGCTTGGCAGCCAGTCAGTGTCTGGGAAAGCTAATACTGAGCTTGTGTTAATATGCTGAGTAAGACCTGAGCTGGTTTCATGTGATCAGATGAATTCACTGTGTTTTCCAGCACATGTAGTTTCAAAAGTAAAGAGATGAAAGAATGGAAATGAATTGCTTCTAGATCCCAGCAGGTGCTGAATGGCTTATAGAAGCTTAGTGCTGTACCTGAATGAATAAAATCCAGTCAGTCTGAACTTGTCTCTTCTTGACCTCTCATCGTTCCATAGTTCCTTAGGTGCAAAACTTCATCTTGTTGTATTTCTGTCTCCTGGGATTCAATTCCCTAAAGCCTACCTATTCTTCGTACTCCAAAGTTGCTACAGTGCCTTTGTTGGACCAAGCTGTATTCAAGCTTCTGAGCTGGTACTAAAGGTTTCCAGCAACAAGGATGTTAGAAAACAAAATGGGACAGAAAGAAGTGTTATGAAAGGACATCTTAAAGCATGGCAAGTTGTCTGGTTATGGCAAATATGAAATGATCTTACCTCTTGGGCAGGAAAGAGTTATTTGCTTCTTCGTCTGAGCTCTCTGTCATACCCTTGCTATACTTGTGTTTCTGGGAAGTCCTTTCTCATGTACTTCCTTACCACAGAGGATGTGGAGAACAGACAGAATAATGCAGCTGTTGAATAAGTAGCTGTATTCATTTGAATAGCAAGAAGTTAAATTTTCAACCTGTTTCTGTGTAAATATAATTGGGAAAAGGGTCTAATCCTGCAGATCGTTGAGCATGACAACCTGTACTCATCTGAGTATCATCTTACAACTAATGAAGTTATTCATATAAGTTATTTGCACGTCAGAGGGCTTAGAGATTTGAGTTGAATACTGATTTTAATTCTGAAGAGTTGGCTTGGAAGACTGGGATTGAAATGATGTTAATTATAAAAATTAATCATTATATTAAAGTGTAAAGGCAATTTTAACATATAAATTTCCAAATTTAAATGATGTAATATGCAAATCCTATGGCTTTTTACATCATTTTTCTTTTTTTTTTCCTACTGCTGGAACTCATTTTCCTCTATGAGAAGGAAGTAGGTTATTGTATTTAAATAATTTTAAACACAGCAAATAACCTGTTTGTAAATACTTTGTACTGATAACATGTTATATAACTTCAAGTAGGTAGTATGTTTGGCTTTCAGAGGAGTTTTGTCTAGTTTTTCACATATTTCATACTTAAGATGGGTTTCAAGGTTAAGCCACCTGCATCTGTTAGGCTTGCAGAGAATTTGGAACTGTTCTTTATATACTTTAAAAGACTCTAAAAAGCCAGTAGAATGTGAAAAGGCTGGTCCGCTGCTGGAAAAAAAAAAAGAATGAAACCGAGAAATTAAATCAATGCCTCAGCAGAGTTTTGAGAATGAGTACTTGTTTTTTCTCTCTTGGTAAAAAATGCTTTGGTTTTTGTGTCTGTGGAGGTTTTTTGATTTTGTTTTTGGTGTGGATTTTTTAAGTCTGGTTTCTGTTTTTTTTCGAATGGCTAGAAAGAAATATCCGAAAGCAAATGATTAGTTAAGCATCCAGATTAATAATTTTAAAATGGAAATATGTTATAAATTCATTCTACTTTAGGAGGTTATTATTAAAATATCTGCGTAACAATGGAAAGTTAGAGAGTGTACAATTGATGACTTAGAGTGGTGGGATGTGTAGGCTTAACTAATGTCTTGAGGATTACTTATCACTGAGTTACAAATTTAGTTTTCCTGTCTTATGATATAGGAAAATAGAATTATACTTTGTGCAGTCTTCTGCTCTATATTGTGAGTTTCCAAAAGGAATTGTGCAAAAAACCTGTTGTGGGTTTTTTTCCAAAAACAAAGTAGTACTTTTATTTTCAAAAAGCGTTCAAGATGAAATGTTTTGGCCTTATCAAAATACTCCTCTCTTCTTCCCAGCTGCTCCTGCCCCTTGTCTTTCAAGGTAACGTCTTGCTCCTGACTAGTCAGCATTTCCCAACAAGAATATATTTCGGTAAAATATTTTAAAGTGAGTCTAATGATGAATACAGCTAAGATTCTAATGTTATCTAATCACTTTGCAAAAGCAATTGTAGACCACGTACACAACCCAGTTCCCACATGATAGGCAAGTGTAATACATACACAGTGAAGATATTACAAACCTACTGATATAAAAAAAGTTATGGTTGCTTATTTAACATGGAGATGCAATTGTTTTCACAGATTGTACTCATTAAATGCATTTCAAAATTTGATGCATTTAGTGAAAACTGCAAGCCTATGTTATCCCTGGTAGCATAGTAGTGTTGTGGAAGGGTGAGCAAAATCCTTTTTGTTCTCATGCATCTGCTGTCTGATTTTTCTCTGGTTTCTGAATGTTTGCATTCTGTCTTCACTTTCTCCTTTACAAGCTCATTGAATTTTATTAGTTATCACTGCAAGCCAAACAAAATAAAAGGAGTTGCACAGCTGCAGTGATGAGTCTGAACTGCATCATCATCCTTATTTGCAGTAATATGCAAACAGAAAAAAAATGGGCTTGTTTATAGATGACAGGAACTTTTCCAGAACCAGTATACAAGTGATTTCCTCAGAACGGAACCATTTTGCACTAGGAAAAACAAAATCTGAAAAAAATCTGGAAAAATCTTTTTTTTCACAGATGTTGAGCGTTTATTGTCCTCTGAAGTCAATGAGAAGTGTAGGCTCCCACTGTTTTTTAACAATTGGACCAGTATGCAGAAAGCTTCATTGATATTTAAGTTGTCTTACTGTAACAGAAGTGTACCTTAATGCAGTTTAGTTGAGCTTCTGTATTTGCTGCAGAAATTGCTGTGGCTGAAAATTGATATTGGATATCATAATAAAACCATTTATTTTTGTGTACATAGAAGTGCATAATTTAAGCTTACAGAATGAAGCGTTTTGTACTCTGTAGTTAAGTAATTCCACAGTATTACAGCAGACATAAAGACTGGAGTGAAGGGACGTCTGTCCAACGGGGTTGTACCTGTTCAACTGCTGCTTGTAATTCGTATTTAGTGCAGGCAAGCACTAACACTTTCTTTTAAAAAAAGAAACCTGTCCATCTTCATTGGTGACATAGACAGTGGGATCAAGTGCCCTTGCAGCAAGTTTGCAGATGACATCAAGCTGAGTAAGTATGGTTGATACGTGTGAGGGACAAGATGCCATCCAGAGAGACCTGGATAGGCTTGAGAAGTGTGCTTATGTGAACCTCATGAGGTTCAACAAAGCCAGGTGCAGTGTCCTGCCCCCGGTATCAATACGGGTTGGGGATGAAGGTATTGAGAGCAGCCTGGCTAAGAGAAAGACTTAGGGGTACTTGTGGATGAAAAGCTGGACATGAGCTGACAATGTGCACTCACAGCCCAGAAAGTCAGCCGTATTCTGGGCTACATCAAAAGAAGTGCAGCCAGAAAGTCAAGGGAGGTGACTCTTCCCCTCTGCTCTTGTGCGTACCCCCTCAGTACTTAAAGGGGTCATATGAGATAGATGGGGACAAACTTTTTAGCAGGACCTGTTGCGAGAGGACAAGGGGTAATGGTTTTAAACTAAAAGAGAGTAAACTTAGACTACATAGAATGAAGAAATCTTTTACGATGAGCATGGTGAAACACTGGAACATGTTGCTCAGAGAGGTGGCAGATGCCCCATTCCTAGAAACATTCAGGGTCAGGCTGGGCAGGGCCCTGAGCAACCTGGTCTAGTTGAAGATGTCCCTGGTCATTGCAAGGGGGTTGGACTAGATGCCCTTTAAAAGTCCCTTCCAACCCAGAATATTCTGTGACTCCATGATCTGAGATTCTTCAGTGTGTATGTCTAGTAAATCATTTTTCTAGGATTCCTACTTCATAGTTTCAAAAAAACTGTGCCTGATGATTTCAAGCTGATTTGTCCTGAGATTTTTAGTAGTGATGTAAGTTGATTTCAGCAGCACAGATCAAGTTAGTGTTGTAAACATGTGGCAGCAGTGTTTTTTGAGAATGGAATTACTTGTAAGAGCTCAAAAGACAGCATGCGCTTTGTCACATGAAACATGTCTGTACTGACTTGCGTACCAATCTTGTTACTCCAACAGTCACAAAAATCATGTTACAGGTTATGCCTTGCAAATAGCTAATAGAGACATGAAATGGCAAGTATGTTAAAGGAAGTAATGGGACTGAGTGTCTGCCGTTAAGTACAGTTACTTCAGCTTGTGTAGCCAGGAAGGACTGTATAGCCTGTGTAGACACAAACGGACATCAGGTGCTTTTTGTGCTGAACCATACTAGGTTGGTGGTTATGAAAGACTCTATTTAGCAGTAGAACAGCTGAAGGGATGTGCTGTTCAGAACTATACATGGTATTTTGCCTTCCTTCCAAAAATTGTTTCAAGTTTTACAAACTTCTCTGTCAGAAAGACATTGTGAAGTCTTTAAAACATAAAATTCATACCTTCAGTGATTCTTGGTGTATGGTGTCTGTCAGGTACTAAACAATACTTGATCTTAAAAGTATTTCTATTGTATTTGTAAATTTAAGAATTTTCTTCCTTAGCTATGTGTTTTCTTCTGCAAAATTATAACTATTCAATCCCCTCTTGTTGGACTATGACAGCATAGCACACCTTTAAGGACAGTAAAATAATACATGCATAAAGCACTGGTTGTACTACCAATGAGCCTCTTTTCCAGTCTTATGCTCATTAAAACAAAACTGATAAAACTAAAAATCAGGAAAACAATTTTATGGAATTACTATGTAAACCACGATAACAATACCAATAGCAGGCGCTAGGAAGCAAAAGAACCGAGTTCAGTCCCTGTGTCTTCCTTCTTTCAACATAATTTTCATAGATTTCAGACAAAGCAGAACTGTAATCCAGTTTTTTGAACATATATTTTACATTTTTGCTTTAGATTCCTCAGAGCGCTACTAAGGATCAAATCTGACCCGATCATTTATGAATTTATTTGTAAAGAAAAGAATCTGTAATGTTTAATTCCCAAGGTAATGAAATTAACGTTTTGTTGCTTTAGTACTTCAAAAAAACCCAAACAACAACTTCATCAGCTGTGTATTCCTTCCGCCTCTCACTTCTGTTAATGGCAGTTTTTGAAACTAAAGAGGAAGATTAAAGGAACAATATCTGCCGTCCAAATCTTTTCAGTGTTTTGTTGTGGGTTATTCTGGTTTTGTATGTATTTATATTTCATCTGCCTGGTATCAGTATCATGTGAAACAAACAAATACGGTAATAAACAAAAGAGTCTTTTTGAACTAACATCTAAATATTTTATATTTGCTGTTAGTAAAACATGAGAAATCAAATTACATTTTCCTGATTTGATTGTTATTATTTTATGTTCTTGTCTGATGTGCCTGTAGATCCTCCAAGTAAACCTGTCAACAGTTTTTTAAAATGCTTTTCTCCTACCTGTCAAATTTTAATAGGGTGAAAGCTTTCAGTTGCTAAAATCAATCCTTACTTGTTTGTTTTGTTAGAATAAGAAATTATTCTACTATAGGAAAAAGATTGTTGTATTCACTTGCTTGGAGATTAGGGTAAATTTATTCTTATATGGGTATATGACTAAAAATGGAGGTTTACACAGATAAGATGCTGTTGTCTCCAGAGGGGGGAAACATTGCTGTCCCCTTTTTTCTTTTTAATTTGGAATTTGACTCTTTGTTTCAGTTCTTTGAGAAAGTTATGGTTGATGCTTTGATTCCTGTGTGAATACCTGGTGCAGTCCTCAGCTCTGCTAGCTAAACCTGTTATCTCTGGCTGTTGCTGATACACCGTATGACAGTAAATGGTTTAACACCGAGAACAGCCATACTTGACTGCCTCTTACAAGCTACCTGGGAAGAGGGAGCAAGGCAGCGCACACGCGCTGCTGACTCGGTGTTACACTAAGTGTTGCGTTTCCTTTTTGCAGTGTAAAGTATAGCATCTTCTTTGGCTGACCTGTAAGGAGCAACCTTTATATGGCTGGGGAGACCAATATGCAGCTGGCTGTCTGGAGAATAATGAGCATTTAAATGTTTTGAGACTTGAACTTCTTTGTATTATTAAGTGTTAAAATATACCTTTGGATTGCTCAGGGGTCTGTGTGGTTTGTTTCAAAGTTCGCATGTACTAGTTTTGTGCATACACTGAAACCAGTGTATTTTCTGTCATGATTCACATCTGGCATCAGTTGATTCCATGTTTTATTGCAAGAAACACTTTTATATCACTGTTAAACTGCATCAAGCAGAATGCTGTAGAAAGAATGTGAAAATTGGAACTCTACAGTATTTCTTTAAACTTAATTGGAAAAGTGACAGTATTTTCAATGGCACTGATAGGTTATGTAATAGCTTGTAAAGAGACTCATTTCTGCTTCTGACTCCTGGAAGGCTGTTCAGTGTAGGAAAGGGAAGCGAGATGGCCTCTTCCCTTGTGTCACCATACTGATACCTACAGAAACAGGACTGTAAGGATTTATTTTTCTGTATAGTGTGAGTGTCAGCTTCCCCCAGACAGGATTTTCAATACTAAGCATGTGACTGTTCTTAGATAGGCAAACAAAAATCCTTGAGTTTGGGGTTTTCTTTTGATTGCTGTTGTTTAATCATTCAGATTTTGAACTTAGGAATTCACATTTTCAGGCTTCCACATAAACATAGGCATGTATTTTTTGATGAAAAAATGAGATTTTCTTGCAACTACCAGAGAAAAAAGAAGGCCGTACTTTCAGGAAATGTGACACAAAATGACTGAAGGCTTCCATTTTTACCTGCTTTTTTCAATAGGTAGGAGCAAAGTATGTGAAAAATTTGCTGCGTCCCTTTAAGAACAATAACAGTAGGATTTCTTAATATTCTTGAGAATTCTTCAGAATGAATTCTGATTTACAGGGGAAATAACTCTTCAGGGTTCATTACAGAACCTTAAACTAAAAAACAGCCTATTATGTTGTCTGAGCTTAGATAATTTGTCTCAAATATTAGAATTCCTAGAATAACAGCGTGTATTTATGATGCTTTGCAAACCAAATAAGCAGGTACTATATATTCAGTCTGTTAATGTGTGTGTTTGACTTTATTACAATTATTTCTTTGAAGTAGAGGTTGAGTGTGGTTGAGGTATAAGTAAACCACTTTTAGGTTCATTTAAGAGCCACAATACAGATAGATTGTGCAAATGTAAATACACTAAAAGTATGTTTTTTCTAGGTTTAACACAAAGTATAAAATTAGCATTTATTTTAGTTAACAGTACGAGTAGTAAATGACGCAATGTTATTAAATATTTGTCAGAAACAACACTTATTTTTTTATGTTCGTAAAATAATTTCACTATAAAATAATTAAGCTCAGAATGTGACATAGTTCCTAGTTTAGTTTCAAATAAGTCTAACCAACCCCTTATCTCAGTTAAAAAATTAAGCATTTCTATGGATACTTCATATTTTTTGAATTCCACTTATTTTGATGGAAAAATAGAATCGTAGAATCGTCTAGGTTGGAAGAGACCCTTGGGATCAAGTCCAACCATCTACCCTACTCTACAAAGTTTTCCCCTAACAAAATTAGGCGAAATTACTGTGAGAGCTTGTGGAAATTTGCTCTGAATTTTCTGGGAAAGAAAGATAAAAGAGCCACTGGAGACACTGGTATTTTAAGTTGTTTTAAAGTCTCTCTGTTACTTTCTAGAGTTTTTAACAAAAATGATCTCTGGTGTAGTGGGTGAAAGAAGACTTTTCTTTTTTTTTATTTCTTTCCCCCCTCATTTTTATCGTTGACCTAAATCTTTATATCATCAGAACACTGGCAGTGGCACCCCTGTTTAAAAAAGGCAGTAAATAACACTTATGCCAAACAGTCAAATCGATATCCCAGTCTTGTAAATTCTTCAAGTGCAGAATCTGTGATGGAGAGTGTTGCACCCAGAAGTGGTGAGCGATGGTGTGTACGTGAAAGATAGTTTTGGCTTTTGGGGAGCATAAGAATTAGGCATTTTTTCTTCCACTCCCTGTATTATGGAGTCTGTTAATTTTAGTAGTATTCTTTTGCGGGGGCAAGTTGTATGTTTGTGTATGTTAGGGTTTTTTGTTGTTTTTTTTTTAAAACTTAATATTTGGGTGTGCAAATAAATGATTTAATATCTGATAGTGACACGACATCTTAAAACTAGCTGCATCTAGCAATCACTAGAAGTCAATAATACATACTTGAATATTTTCAGGAATCCAGTCTCTTTTAATAGTAGTAGTAGCAGTATGTGGCAACAGGGAGGCTTGGTCTCAAACTCGTAAGTGACTCTCAGAAATATTTTACAATATTCAGAGAGTTATTTAAAACAAAATATAAAGGCAGTCCCTCAAATGTTGTTCCTGCTCTATCACTTTGTTTTCTTCCTTTAGTGGTTTAAAAATTCAAAAAGTACCTCTGGTCTTTACATTTCACAACCTATGAGTCTCCATAAGATTTTAAGTTAATTTTTTTATAATGCCCCAAATTGCATTTAAACTTATATCTTCAAAGGTGTTCTTTTTTAGTCAATCTGTTCCACTTTGTTTTGAGTTACAATTGCAAGAGAAGTCTTTTAAGTCCCTGTTAGAAATAAATTAAACCATCACTCAATAGCAAACATTCATTGCCCCTAGTAGAAAATTTGATTTAGAGTGTAATTTGCAATTAAACTAATATTTAACTTGCTGTCAAAGCTGAATTTAAATAACAGTCTTATTAGAAATGCTGACAGGCCAGCACAGGTACAGTTTTTAATCTACTTTTCTGGATGCTGCTGTGCTTGTGCAGAAATCTCAAAACCTGAATACAGTGGCACAAATGGCAGAATTTTACCTGTGCAAAAAATAAAAATAGCATGACACCTGTTCAGGATAGGCTAGAAAATAATCAAGTAAGCTGAAAATGGCTAATGATAGTTTTTGCTAATGCCACTAATTTTCTTCAGTTTTGGTTTATGGGGAAATGATAGACTTCAACATGTCCAACTTTAAGAAGCATAATAAAGAGTGAGGGTCTTTTTGCATGTCACTAAAATGAAAGTATTTGAATTCTTATTAAAATCAAAGTCAGCTTGATTCATCTTAAAAGCAATTTGTGTTGTGTTAGATGTTTTTTTACTTCAGTGACCCAAGCATCTGGCAAGGTGGTACTTGGTAGCAGTAGTAGGTACTATAGGATTCTTGCTGAGGCTGGGGAATGTCCAAGTGGTACTGAATACTGCAGTTGTTTTTTAAACCTATTCCAGCTCTGTTCTAGTAAGTGAATAAAAGAGCTGTCACCAGAAATATACCTTGTGGTGCAGTATTCCATAACTACTAATACAGTCTTCTGAACGGGTATACACAAATAACTTTGAGAGACCCTAGAGCAGCATTAAGTTACACTGAAAGCCAAGTAGATACCCATTCTGACCTGAACTGATACCTATTAAAATGTGTGAAAATATCAAGGAGACTCTGTGATGCAGTAGAAGAGTTCAGGATCTCATCCATCATGTCATCACAGCCAGTAAAACTACATTGAGACATAACGACTTCCTTTACCTAAAAAAAGGCATTACAGAAATAAATGAATACAAAATATCTGAGAGACAGAGAAGAAACAAAGTTGTGAAAATGGGGATGGAAAATGTAGTCTTTCTTATTGTAAAAAATTTTGTAATAACTTTTGTAGTGCAGGAGTTTTGGTTTTGGTTTTTTTTTCCCATCTAATAGTCAAGAAATTCGGAGGCTTACTATTAGCTACTTCTGAGAGCTAGGAAAATGTATCAAGTTGTATAAGACTCTGTCTTAAGTTCCTTTAAGCAGCAAAACCATGTCTGGTAAGAATGCTGGTGTGTAAGAATGAAAAATTTAGTACTGTGGGTTTGCCACATACTATTATTTCTGATGACAGGATGTGGAGTAAAGTGGAAACTACTTCCAGCTGAAGTCTATAGTCATGTCATAGTTAGAACTGATTATAGAGAGTAGTTTTCTTGTAATACAACTCACATTATACAAGCAAGTTGATATTTTGATTTGATGGATGATTCAATTAGCAATTTTGGTTTCCCCAGCCACAGTCAGCTCTGCAGGTAACTGAGGCTCAGAGAACGTGAAATACTCACTATCACCTCATTCTTAATTAATGCCTTGATCCTGTGTGCACCAACCCCTGTGAACACGGAAAGTTCACAAGAGATGTGTAAAGCAGTTTTCCACTTAATTCATTCCTGTCTAACCTGTACTTTATATGAGCTGGATTTTTACTGTATGGTCTACTTACTGTATTGTCAGGCTTTGCATTTGTCAGATGCCCTTATTCATGAGAATATTTTTCAAATGACCGTGTTAATTCAAGAAGATAGCCACTGGCAAATACAAAAGCCAAATCAGTGTCTTCCAACACCTGTGTTTTTATTCTGTTTAACTCATGAAAAAAAGTAGTTCTTTCCTCTGGCAGTAAAGGTCTGTGTATTTTCACCTAGTTGCATTCTCTGCTTTTCTGCTTTTATACCCCTTCTTCAGTAAACACATTTTGGAGCATGAAGTTTTCTGTAATACAGTCAGCTTCCTGTTACCTGAGATGTGATATCCTGTGTCAGGGTACCCTTGGAAGTGCAGCTGTCTCCTGGAACACCTGTAGAAATAGATACTGGGGAACTTAGGCACACACACATATCCTGGTGACTGCACAGGAGTGGAATAGCCCAAGTATAGCTTGGTCTATGTTGAACAAGACAGCATAAATAGGTTGGCTAATTCCGTGGTGACTCGTATGTAACTTGTACGCGTTGAGCTCTACGGTGCTTTGGGAACCAGAAAAGTTGTATTTGCTTACATGTGGCTTTCCAACTTAATTCGTCCCCTGTACATGCAGCAAGACTGTTCTGGTAAATCTCCATGGACATGAATGATTCAAATACCTAACTTATTAACTAACACTCAGCTTGGGTATAAGCCACCTTGTTGGCTCTGTTTCAGCGTTGACCGTACTGGAGAAGAGCGAGGCTTTTAGAGAAGCCCTCAAGAAAGTTGACACCTCATTCCTCATTCTCAGCTATCTCTCGTAAGAGCTGACTTATCTTAATGCTGTGTGCTGATGGATACCATTAAACCTGCCTATAGAAAACTGAGATTAGTCAGTAGGATCCTTCTCTCTTTGCAGTTTTAACAATTAAACATGTTCCTATCTGCAAAAAGGATACCGCTGCAAATCTCACCTGTGTGTATAGTTGTTCATGATGTATTGCCGGGAAGCAGAGGAAGATGTGTGTGTGTGTAACTTACAGATACAAAGCTCACATGGTGCTTAAACAGTTTTTGAAAGACTGTGGAAGACAGTGCTAATAAGGAGATGTCATGTTGAAATGCAGTTTTCATTACATAGCTCATAGATTTTTAAATGCTTGTAACTTACTCAAGTGCTTTTCAAGGGGGCTGAAATTATTCCAGGCTCTGTTTCAACTTGAGGTCATTAATTTTTAAGCTGCTTTTTTTTAAAGAAAAATAGACAAATAGAAAAAAAGATCACCAAACCATTTTATTTCAAATTACAGGGGAGATTCTTTTTTTTCTTAACCACAGCACTAAAAAGATAAAGCTTTTGTTTAAACCTTTTTTGTTTCATGACTGTTTAGACCTTTGAACAGTAATCATCTCATAAAGAAAACCGGTGCAATAACTCTGGGCTTTTCCTTGTAAAATGCTGTATTTTATGAGATATTAACTCTGTAACTATTACATTGATTTGTATGCAAAGGAAAGATTGCTGAAATAGTCTTTGTGCAAGGCAAGCAAACCTAAAATACTAATACAAAATTGAACTGTGAGTTGTGGTTCCATAAAATTTGACCTGTTTCATTCACAAGTACTGTGTTGTAAAAGAAGTTACACTCAACTAATTAGACTTGTAATGAATATAAATTTAATTCACTTACTGACACTTAGTTTTCTAGAGTCACATGTTAGAAAGGCAAAAGTTTTATTATCAATAAAATGATATTCAGTGAATATTTACAAAGTTGTTTCTTCTAGACTGTTGAAAGTTTGCTATATAAAATTGTCCCATTATAATTATATAGTATCTTATATATTAGAAGGTTTTCTGGATGAAATAAAGTCATCTCAACACTTACCTCTTTAAAAGATTTAAACCACAACCCATACACTTTTACATTTTGAAGTAAATTTAGAAGAGTTGGGATCTTTATGTTAGTCAGGTTTACTTAATTTTAAATGATATTTCATTACTTTTTTTTTGGCCAGGAGAATGCTACATGGATAGTACTTTTTTTGCTGAAGTCAGAATAAAGCAAAACTGCTAAAACTAAATTTACACAGAAGTTTTCTCCCATTTTTTTTTTTTAACAATTCACACATAGGTGACCTTTTCCTTACAGGTCATTAGCAGTGAGATAAAAGTTAAATGAGGTCCCTGAGTGTAATGCTAGATAGGCTGCCCAGGGAGGTGGTCGAGTCACCATCCCTGGACGTGTTTAAAAGTCATTTTGATGTGGTGTTGGGGGATATGGTGTAGGGGAGAACTTGTAGACTAGGGTTGATGGTTGGACTCGATGATCCCAAGGGTCTTTTCCAACCTGAATGATTCTATGATTCTATGATAGGTACAAATACTGTTGTGGATGTCGTCATCTATATGATGGGAGGGATTGTGTAGGCTGAAAACAGTGTAAGCGTAAGCAGATTATTTTCTTTGTACAGAGTAAGATGGGCATTTCAGTCATTAATTCAGTGCAGCTTTCTAGTAAAAACATATAGGTCTGGAAGCAGCCCCTGGAGAAGGGGAACAGTTCTGGCATTCAGAAAGGTAACTTGAATGCTAGATTTCTGAGCATACGAGTGTCATTGAATTTGGTTTGCAAAGGCCAAATTTAAGAACGCTTTAACCATGTATCTTGTCATTAATATAAGATGGAATGCAAGTATTTCTTTCAGGAGGCCTTGAGTCCACAGGGCAGATAGAAAGATGGTAGCCAGGGATTGTGGCTGTGCTCTCACCAGGATTTAATCAAGGATAATACACAATTACAAAGGGCTTCTCCCCACTTCTCTGCACTGCTGTGGAAGTGGCTGATACTGGTATTTTTCAGCCTAACTACTTAGTGATACTGGTGATTGAAATCACAGTTTTGATTTCAGCCTTAACAGCTTAGACATCTGTGAGGAAAAGTAATTTTAAGCATATAACTCTTAAATTTAAGCTGATTAACTACCCTGCTCTACTCCCTCATCTCTCATCCCTTTCAACATGTAGGCCATCACTTTTAATTTCTCCCTAACCCACAACATTTAAAAAGTCATTTTAGAAGCTGATAATGTATGAAACATTGTCCTTTTTCTCTTTTGTGCCTCTTTTTTGTTGTGTGTGTATATCACAATGGTTTATCATGTGAACAGCAAAAACTACTTCATCATTTAGCTCAGCTTATGTGTTAAATGATAAATTATGCTTTCCTGTTCACCATGTTTTCAGCTGTTTACTCACAGCCAAAATTTAGGATTTATTAAACTCTCTGACCATTTCTTCCACTTTAGGAAGCCCATGGAGGATTATTATTGTCATATGGCAACAAAGTAAAAAAAGGAAAAGGGAGACTCTGAATTCTTAGTCACACAGGAAAATAGGGAGTGGAGCCTAAATGCAAATCTGAATACAGTTACATTCCACTGGTTTTTTTTTGGCCATATGTTTTTTGTTGCATGCTTATTCCTCATAGTACCTGTATTATGTTAGTGCCTGAAGTATTTACCTAGTAATTAGAATACCTAAGAGCCTTTGATTAAACCTTCAAGCAGAACAAAACAACACAAGCCTCCAAATCCAATAAACAAACCAATAAACAAGTTAAAAAAAACACCAATAGAAAATTGATCATTTCTTAACAGTTTCTCTTCCTTCCTTTCTTCTTCCCCCCTTCCTTTCTTCCCTCCCTTTACCACCCTGTCCCAAATTTGGATCACTGACACAACCTTTTGGAATATTAGTAAGCACGCACATTTCAGAAGACTTACAAATTCTTCTTAAATTTAATCTTGATTCTACTAAAGACAGAGGCACAGAGGGTTCTCAGATGGGGAACAGAGGAGCAGGGGTGGATCTCCGGACTGCTCACACCTCTAGTGCCTTAGGGTTGTCTGTGTTACCTCCAATGTGGAAGGACAAGGGGAGGAGCTTGCCTTTCCAGTACACTGACAAGGAACCCATGCCTTTCTCTTGAAGGAGAAATGAAAAGGGCTCAACCACACTGGTAGGTCTGAGACACTCCTTTCCCCCACCTTCTGCTGAGCACAAAACCAAGAGTTGTACCCACCCTTTATTTTCCCCATTAACTTGCAATCCGCTGTCCAGCTATCCTTCTGGATCTGGACATCAGACAGCTCTCAGCATACTTGGGTAGAGCCCATCGTGTCCCACATGTGGGTTGAGATCTCTGTCTCATGTAATCATCGACTCGATCCTCCTTCACTGCTAGTATTTACTCTCCTTTCCAAACCCTGCCTCTGGGCAGAGAGACCTGGGAGACCTTGTTGGTTCACTTTCAGGCTGAGGTAGAGAAGGCATCAGGTATCTCAATGTGTATCTCTATGTGCTGTCATTAAATCACCCACCCTATTCAACCATGGTCCCACAATTTCCTTGTTCCACTTTTTACTAGTAATAAAGTGGTCTTTCTGTTGTATTCAATTTCTGTTGCAAATTCTGTTGCTAGGTCAGCTTTGGCCTTTCCTAGTACCATCCCTGCAAGCCTACACAATGTTTTCACACTCTTCCTTTGTAGCTTGTCTCTGCTTCCATCTCCTGACAGAGGAGGGAGTTTTATTCTACAAATATTTAGCTTTAGTTATGTGAATGCTCACTGCATGTGTGTGAGAACTGGGAAGCTGCATATAAACTAGAAGCAGTTACAGCGTGCATTTTCACATGTGCAAAGGAGACTTTTAGACAGGCTTTCTCTCATCAGTTTCTACGTAACAGTTACTATGTGAAAAAACAGTACTAAGCGCTTCTGTATGAAAGATGAGGTATGCACAGTGTGAAATGTTTTCTTTCTGTTATCATTTACCCTCAGTAGCACTGGAGTGACTAATTTAGCCCAGTTTATTTATAGATACAGTAGAAAAAAGCTGCATTTGACTAGTGCTTTCAGTATTCCAATCAGTAATGAAATTATTCAGAATCATAGTTCTATTCTTTTGGAACTTACTACTGATAATTATGTTGGAGAAAAATATGTCTTTCTTTGGATTCTGTTTTCCAAATTCCTATATATGTGTTTTGTATTGATGGACAGGAAAGTTGAGATCTTGAGGGCCAAAGAATTTTTTAAATATGCTTTCTTCAGTTAAAAATCTCATGGAGTAAAATGCTTTAGGTATTGACATAGGTTTGGAAATTTAACATAAAATAAAGATATTTCAGAAGGACAGCTACATTAGCAAACTGGAAAACCTGTATAGAAAATGTTGAAAGATTTTAATTTTTTTTACTATTTGCAACTACCTCACAAGTCTTTTATATATTTTATTATCACTGAATCTTAAATATAGATTATACTAAAAAGGACAACCACTGAAAAATATCGGTTATGTTCATTTGTAGCTGTTTCGTATAATAATTTCTCTTATCTAGCGTGTCTCTACCTACCATTGTAGTAACACATTTATTTTAAAAAATCACCAGGTTTCCTGTTTCCAAATATTTATTATAATAATCTAAGTGATGTCCAATTACTATCTTGTGGGATTCAATGTAATTATAATCCACATGATGATCAAATGTTTTCTTTTAATAGTATCTTGTTACTACCCACTCACAACAGAGCCAGTATGTTGTTTATTTGTGATGAAATACAGATGACGATAAGTGACATTGAATATTCCAGAATTCATAGTTTTAGGGGGAGTTAAGTAGTAATGTAGTTATTTAGAAGAGTTATTCAGTGAATCAAATCAAGCCCGTTACATATGACAAGATCTGTGTCTTATTCAGACAAATGAAGTTTCATCTCTTTCTGTCTTTCTAAAAGTAGGTCAGCCATATTGTGATATGAAAATGTTCACTGAGAGCACCCATGTAACCTTAACAGCCCTATTACCAACACCCACACAACCTTAACTGCTTTATCACAGCTGCTTTCCAAATGCACACCTCCATTTCACTGAAATCTTCAAGGCAGAATATATTTGAACACAGGAATAATCCTATTTTTGTATAGCAAAGCTTATGTCAGACTTGGTCGTTACATAACTGAAAACATTTTGGTAAGTCACCATCATCCATAGATCTTAAAAGGTGTTCTACTTTACACTTTTAAAGACAGTTTTTGAAACCTGACTCTGTTATTAAACTGCAGATAGCAGGGGTAAGTATTTGAGAATGCAGTTACTGGTAGTTGGGTATCGAAGCACCACCTCTGTGCACTAAATCAAGCTTAGCTCACAGAAAGTTAGTAGCAAATTTAGTTTAAAACATTAAAGGCATATTTATGCCGAGATCACTGTATACATTGACTAGAAGCTCTGATGCTGTCTCCTGTCTCCACAGCAGCGTGATGGGGGCATGCCTTCCAGCACTGTTGGGGACACATGACCAGAGTACTGCAGCGATAGAATAGACATTGTAAAATAAAGGGTAAAGAGCTTGTCTGGGTGTGCCTCTTGCATGTCACAATAGTGTTAATTCCAGTAAAAGAATACCCGAGGAGTGGTTCCAAAATTCTGAGTGTCATTGCTGACCCCTGAGCAGCTACACTGCTAAGCAGCTAATTGGATGTCACAGTCTATTTTTATAAATAAAAACTGCTAAGCTCATCTGTAGACCAAGTATGGGTGAGCAGATAGAAACACACAAAAAGTGTTTTATATGGAGACAACTTGGGGGAATGGGTTTAAAAGCAAGGAAGTGTGGAGGTAGATCCTTTGTATGGATGTTCCCTTAGAATTTACTCATATTAACATTAGAGCTGCAGTGTGTATGCCAATATTCTTGAAGTGCAAGTATCAACTATATTTCAGCCCTAGAATACCTTAAATTCAGTTGATAATTGATTAATCTGAACTTTGTTGTATTATGGAGAACTTTGGTTCTGTGCTGTCAACCTCTGTGCTGTTAAAAAGGCTGAGAAAACTCTTCCTATTTTGAAGTAAAAAAAAATATGCCAGATTTATTTTCCAGGTGGATTTTAAAGTTTATTCATGACTATTGGTAATCTTTAGATTGTGAGAATGCAGAGTACAAGTCTGGCCTCACAACATTCCCTTTTAAATTCCCAATACATGAACTATAATGTTGGCTTGTAAATTTGGCATTTCTCTCTTACCACACCCTCATTCATATTTTAGATTTGGTTTTAGATATTTCTGCTAAAACTTCCTGTTTAGTAGACACATAGGCAAGGCTTGGATGAGGGGTTATTTGCTTTTATTTGGTAAGTTTTCTTCATATGCTTTGCTAATGAGGAAACACAACTGTTACCCATAATAGTCAGAAATAGCTTGGATATTCAAAACTACGTGAACAAAAGCAAAATGAAATATCCATGTAACTGAGAACATACTGTTTTGCAAACACTGAAGGAAAAACATGGAATTTTCAAACTTAGTTTCTAAAGTCCTGAGCCTCTGTGTAAGCACTGAAATATTTGCACCAAGAGAAGGGTATTGTTTTTGGCTTGTGAACCCTCTGATAGTATTGATGTCAGCAAATACTGCAAGTGCTCCATAAAATCAACTAATGTATTTGGTGAATGAGTAAGAACCTACAAGACAAAATTAAGGCATCAAGGTCTGAAAATTCTGGATTAAGGTAATACTGATTCTTTTCATGTGTTGTATTTGTTGTGTAGTTACAAGCATGTTCTCATAAAAATCTCCTCAGGTCCCACACTGACGTCTGCTCCTTTTAGATTTCCTAGCCAAATGAATACTTCTTGAAGGATATTTCCTAGCACCTCTTCTAGTTTCCGATTCCCTGCCCTGTCATTGAGTCTTCTGAAATCAGCTGTTACTGCAAGGGGCTACAAATATACTTTGTGTATTGATTTTCTGCTTTACATATTGAAGGGTGGTAAAAACTATCAAAACCATGTGATTGATTTAAAACACAAAACAAAACCAACAAAAACCACCCATGCAATTCATTATTTTGACAGTAATTGCGTAAGATTCCAGATCAAAGTGTCTCCATAGCAATACATTGCAAATCAGACCAGGATTGAACTACATAAAAACAGCAGACATTTTTGAAGTAGTCATAGAGGAGTTAAATTTGTTGTTAAAAGGATATAACATAAAATTTTGTGTAGAAGGTGTTAAATTCATGTCTGGATCCAGCCATTTAAATCTATTGAAGAATAGTATCTTTACCCCTCTGTAAAAGATGTAATATGGAGTATATACTAAGTTCATGGAGTATACTAAGGAAGTGCTTCTGCTGCCTTATTGTGGATGGTAGCTTGATCTTGGATCTTAGCAACTATATTTCAACCCTCTGTGGGAAGAGCGGATATAAAATATGTTTCACAGCATGGCATTGAGAAATTTTCTGGAGTTAAACGGGATTAGAGGGTAAATCCTACCTCTATAGTACTGACTGACAGACTTCATAGCGTGGGGAAACAAGATGAAGGTTAATGAAGAGAAAGTGTTATTCTCTTATATTGTGTTTTTCCTCAATGGTCAATTTTATTTTTGTGTTTTATTTTAATATGGATTAATTTAACTCATTACTTAACTCCTTCCAGCACAGAGGACTTACTTTTGTGGCCAAAAAGGGAAACCTGTATTTTCAACTGGAAAGTTTAAATGACTCTTGCTTTTGTGTTACTCCTAAAATGTGCTGGTTTTAAAGGCTGAGAAACCAATACCTAAGGGTGCTGAGAGGTAGAATGCTCATTCTCTTCCTTTGTTTGCACATGACAAATTTCCTTCATATAAAGACCTTCCAAATTGGAGGTTATGTGAGGTAAACAGTGGATATAATATGTGTATAGATATAATAGTATGTCCAGTGGTGATGATACTCGATAATTTTGTAGGGGATATTTTTAAAAGTGTTGTCCTACCTGTCTTTGTGTTAAAGATTTAAAATACTTTCATATTATCTGGTTTCTGGATGTTTTTATACACATCTTGGCTGTAATGAAAACACCAGGGTTATTTAGGGTTTTTTATTTATAAAGGACATGCGTTTAACTGACTCTGGAAATGAAATCATATATCTATATTGTCTTATTTTTATTTGAGTTAGTCTTGTAATCTTGTTCCTTTGTTAATGAATTTGTTTAGAAGCTACACTGAATTACCCACTCAATATTCTTTACATTTCATTTTATCAACTAACATTAGTAATGCTGGACTTAAGACCACATTAGAGTTGGTATTACATCATGTTCTGGCCTCAAAGTTATCTAGCTATATAAAGTTTATTGTAGCTGAACATTTGTGTTTTATTTTACTGCCTAGGAATGATTTTTAAATTATATGTACATCTTGGATTGATCAGAAATTGTTTTGATCACGTTTCCCTAGTTAAATTCATATGCTTACTATTTTTCTAGAGATTCAGAATATCTGCCAGTAAATTGTAATACAAATAGTTTTGAAGCTTAACTGAAAAATTAATTTCCATTGCTTTGTTGACTTACATTAGAAATAGTTTTTCAGTGCCCTAGGTTTGAGAACACGCAACTCTCTTAACTTTGGGAATTTGCATAGGAGTGTCTTTCTTAATTCTTCTGGTTTTATCCGTTGTGGCTTTTTGTTGTTGTTGTTTGCCTGTTACGATGTAAACATGGCGAATATTATTTTCCTGAGAGGTTTTTTAATTCAAGGAAGTGTGCCAGAGACTTCAGCTTTTTGGCTTCTTAAGCAGATTCAGAAAGTATCTCCATGATTTCAGAAAATTGTTGCTTCTTCCTTTATTTTGATAACTTTTGATGGTTAAGATTATGATAGATTTGTATTTCATGATAAGCTAACATAATTTGCTGAACTTAAATTGCCGTATCAACCCAAGAAAAAAATAGCAAGCATTTTCTAAATAACAACTGGGGTTCTGAAGCCCAAGAGCATGGTATGACAGCTGTGAGGCAGGTACAGGTTTATCCCAGGGGCTAGAGTGACTTTGCCTTTTGTTAACAGTGGTTGGTAAAGCAGATGCTCGTGTGTCATGTGGCAGAGTCTCATACGTGCGCAGCCATCCCCTTGTATAAACTGAAGCTGCATCCTTCTATGTGGGATGCGAGTATAGAAAAGAGATACCTTTTTTTGGTCCTTTAATCTAGCAGTTTGAATCCCATGCAACAGGGTTTAGTAGCTGTCAGTGGCTTATCTTTCCTCTCCTTCTACCGAACATTTACAGAGCACAGTTACATGTCTGGAGTAGGAAGAGGCCAATCTTTTCTGTGTAAACTGTGTATATTACCAAGTATTTCAACAAATAATCTGGATAAGCTTTTCCTTCTCCTTTTGGAGTATGTGGGTATCCTAAGAATTGGTGTGTAATCTGAATCTTCTCTTAAACAGAACATACTAAAAGACAGTGGAAAGAAAGAATGGTTTTATCCCAAAAGCTTCCTGAATGCTCTTCAATACAGATGTATCTCTTGTGCACCAGCAAAAGATATGCACTCTAAAAGCAATGTTTCAGCATACATATTGTACTGACTGAATTGTTACAGTAATTTACATGCCAGAATATGAGTCATATTTACTTCTGCTACTACACAATTCTAATGTGTGTCTATAGTAGTTAATCATGAAAGGACTCAAAGTTAGGGCAGAATATAACAAGATTAGGTTGGTTACTTACCAGCCAAAAATCAATAAAAGAGAATCTAATTATCACTTGAACTCTGTCCTTGTCAAATCAGTTGTGAATTAAAAAGGCCAATATCCTAAGGCACAGCATAATAAATAAAATAAACTTTGAAACCTCTTTCAGGAAGGAAGACGATTTTCTTTCTACTTGAATAACTGAGACATGTGATGTACAACCCCATACTTTGTGTACCTTGTAAACTAATGAAGCAAAGTAAGCTACGTGTTAATTCTCAGTGTCACAATTTATGCAACACTTTTATTCTCACTTGATGATACTAAATTAATGAAGAAAGATGTATCCAGGAAAAAAAAAAGGGGGGGCGGGGGGAGGGGAAGGGGCAACACCCACAAGTTGTAGGACTTGTGTCTGGTTTTGATTGACTTTCAGGGATGCATTATGTGTAGTATAGATTTCGGAAAAGTCTAGAGTACTCTCTTCATTTCCAGGACTGTATGGAAGAATATGCATTTATTCTAAAAGAAATCCCCTCTGTTACTTAGTTACAGTGTTTCAACTTGTCATGACAAGAACAAGTCAAGGTCATTGGAATAGGCAGTCTTTTTCAACTTACAAATATTGTGAATTTCTTGAACTCATGTTTTAGTTCCTTAAATTATCTTGCTTCCTCATGTAATTTAAGCTACTTATGGATTTTTGGAGGTATAGCTAGCCCTTACTGTAGAATTTTTTGTCTGTTCCTAAGAAGAACTACTTAGGAAGAAAGTTCAACTGCTCAGGGTTTCTTAGGGGATGGGAAACAAACTTCTAAAATTGCACGTCTAAGATGACACAATAGGCAAGATGGAATAGAAATTTAATATTTTTTTGCATGTCTGCACAAATCTTATCTGAGATTTCTTAGCTAGAATTAAAATGGTGGTGTTTTAGAGGGAGAAGAAATTAAGTAGTTAAAGAAGAACAAGAGAATAAATTGAGATTTTTCTCTGTTATTCTTATACCTGATGGTTTTTCCCACTTTGCCAGCTCTCTGCATCTTGCTTAGGACTGATTTTACCTAGATTTCCTCATGATCTCTCTCTTTTTCATGGCTTCTAAAGTAATAATCCCAATAGCCTTGAATTTTTAATGGTACTATTTTTGGTTCCAGAACTAGTTAAAAGGGATCATCCCATTCTAACTGCATAGCTGCTTCCCACAGATAAACTTCTCTTTTATCTGACCATGCTGGAAGGCATCTGAAGAGCTTCAAACAGAAGTTCAGAGGAAGCTTCTAGAGAGTGGGATGCCTGACTGGGTTATAGGTTCCCATGTTCAGCATAACCATGGCTCATTCCTCCTATTAGAAGGGATTGCTTTTGACTATTCTGTGTCTTAAAAAAGACCGGCCAGCAAATGAACAAAAAAAAGTTGCTCTAGCTAGCCAGTCTGTGAACAGAACTATTTATTGTATAGGGCTCTCTATATTTTCTCAGTTATTGCCCAGTAGTAGTCCAATGAAACACTTTGTGAAGGTCAAAGTTATGTTTAACCCCTGTAATAAAAAAAACAGGTCTGCTGGGCATACCTGAAGTCTTCCGATAGAGTACGTTGCTGCAATCCTACTATTTTGTAGCCCATATAAATGGCATTGTACTGAGGTACTACGGAACATAGAATGATTTTATTTGTAACATGGAGCTAAAGGAGAGTAGAAACATAAGTGCCAACAATCATCTGTAGAATTTTTAGCTAACATATTAGCAAATATTGATAAGAAAAATACAGCATTTGCATCTCCCTTAAGCTTATTTTATTCTATAATGGGTACAGATTTTACATAACTGTAGGACTGGAGCCTGGAAAAGTGTGGAAAAAACAACAACCTTGAGAAGCCTGCTTCATCTGTTCCATTTAAATTAAACCATTTAGTGTGAAGCAGCAGTGAGTGAGTTTTTTAGGGACCATTGTTTTTTGCCTCTTTTCTTTTGAAAGTTATGTTGTAATTCTGACATTGAAATGATCTGATGCTATCCTTACAACATTTTCTTAGAGAGATCATGGGATTCTGATCTCAGAAATGTGAAGTACTATGTTTTTAGGTGCGTAAAATTTATTCCCCACTCCCCACCCCCAAGCCTCGCATAGGTAGAATTTGCTGAATTTATTAAAAATAAGAAATTTTTATTCTGTCAGAGGTGTTTCTTATCTTGCTCTTCTTTAGGTAGCTTGCTGTAGCATTCTTTTGTTTTCGTTCTGTTTTTCATAGCCTTTGGTTCTCTTCTGGTCTTTTATAAGCATCAACCAGTTTAGGTCTTGCAGATGTTCAGTAAAATGTATTGTCAAATCTAGGTCTTCTGGTCATTGTTTTCCTCCATCTTTCAACAGTATTACTTCTCATGAGGTGAGTTAGTACTCTTAGAACTTGGCTTAGGTGCCTCATATTTTGCATCTTATGGGCTTTGCATACTTCAACCTCAGCATATCTTCCCAAGGCTCACTCTATCAAACTTCATTGTTAAGTATTAACCTTAACTTTTCTGAGCATCAGTTGACACAGTTGCTCAAGGTGGTGTGATTCCTGTTCCTGTGTTAGGCTCACATCATTTGCCTGAAGTAATTGTCTTAGGTATTAATCACCTTCCTGAACACTTAGATAGTATTTCATATATAGTTGCCCCTTGTAAGTACGAGTGCTTCAAATCAAATGCAGATTATACACACTGAAGCCAACCTGTTCAAGTTTGGCCTGTAAACTACAGTGGGAATCATAAATAGGCGCATTGTGAGAAGTTACCAAAGCCTTTTATGTGTGAAGATTATTGCAAAAAGTGACACAGAAGCAAGGTGAGAAATGGGGTGTGTTGATTTTAATAAAGATACAAGGAACGTGTGTCATCTAAGAATGTTAACACATTCAGGAGAGAGCTGAATACAATTGAAAATGATAAAGTAGACTGATAGAACAAGGTAATAAAAATGCTTCAGAATAGAGAAAATCATAGCTTTTCAGATCAGCTCTAAGCAAGATGTCAAATCAAAGTGGGAGGCAAAGTATCTCAGGATCACAGATTTATTAAAATCTACTTATATTATGTAATTTTGAAAATGTTAATTTTAATTCTCTAAATATGCAAATAAAAAGATTTGGTGGGTGACTTTACTGGTGGCTTAAATTTCAGTTTTAGAAGAGAAGGGCTTGATAAAATGAAATAAAAAAAAAAAAAAAAAGAAAACCTGGTTTCAAGCCCCATATGTGTAATCGTAAAGTGGCTTAGATATGATAAAATTTATTAAAGCTTTCAGAAGTTCTGCATTAAAATAACTGTCAATTTTTGGTGTCATCTTAGCAGGGCTTCTAGAAACTGCTACCAGTTGAGTCCCATAGTTAAGAAAAGAGTTGGTGTAAGCCAGGAGTAGCTGGTTTGTATATTCACTATGCCAAATTAAAAGCAAAAAATGTCTGGTTGTATCCTACACACTGTTGAGTGGTAACTCCTGCTGGAGGGTCTTTTTGTGTTAAAAAAATTTACTTTCTAGAACTTTGCAAAATTGATGTGAAGCTTCTGTTCCTCACATCACTCCATGCGATATATAAGTCAATAGGGATAAAGATGGTAGCATTTTTCCCAATTTCATACTGAGAATAAGCAGTAGATTAAAGAGCCTTTATCTTAATTGTGTGGCCAAATCACAAAAAAAAATTGCTTTACTTTTGTTATGATTCAAATTTCTTTTAATCTGGTGAAGTACAAACTTTGATTTTTAAGTCTCAAAGAATGTGATTCGGTACCAATTTTAAAAATGCCAATTGATTTATGTAATAAAAAACTAAACATTAGTACTGTTGGGTGAGCTAACTCAAGCATGTCCACAGCTGCCCTTGCTTCCCAGTTTGCTGTTCTGTGATTTCAAATGGTTGATCTGAACTCCTTCAAAGTATTGGTTCAGGGAAAGACTGCTCAAGAGCTTGAAACAGAAGGGTATTAGTTTGTCATCTAGTTCTGCAGCAGTTTCTGACAGAGTCGGGGAGTCCTGGTACTGAGCGTGACCCATTGCACAAGCAGGAAATGTGGCCTTGGCAGTATGCGAGGTGACCACTACTTCAGGGTGTATCACTTTTTTTTTTTACTTTCTGCTGGACCTGAGCCCTGTCTCCGGGAGTTACTGTCACCCACTTTCTTCTGTGCTGCTCCACAGAAGCGTACAGCAAACACAGCTTGGGTGGGAAAGCTGCTGGAACAGAAGGTGAGAGCTTTTGTGTTCTATTGACTTCCACCAGCTGAGAATTGTTCTGAAACTGGGCAGCTGGTGAACACACTTTCCACCCTTGGAAGCTTCAGCGTCCCAGTGAGTGTTTACTATGACCTCTACAAGAAGATACGAAGTCACTTTATTTCCTGATCTCATATTGACTTCTCCAGAGGTTGGTGTCCTTTTGGGCAGTTGGTTACTGCCTCTGCTTCAGGAGTTGGGCCACAGCTTTGTTACCATTATGCAGCCTTCCTCTTCCGCCTTGTCCTTTTTCTGTTACATGTTACCACCCCTGCAGATTACAAAAAGCTGATGTTTGTTGGCAGATGCATGAGGACAAGGGGGCACTAACTCTCTATTGCCTTTTCCATGTATGTTCCCTGGGGTTTTATACTTGAATCTGTTCCCTGGCTAGTGGATCCTGGAAATTTGTAGGTTACTTTTTTGAGGTTGCCAGTGAATGGCAGGAGGCTTTATGTTCTGGGGGAGTGAGGAAGAGCAACTGAGGCAGACAGGAGCGCTTTTTTATGCTGACCCCTGTAGCTCATGGGACAGAAGAGGAAGCACAGGGGATACGTGGAGTACAAGGCTGAGTGTTCAGGGTAATTCACAGCATCCAGACACTTCTTTGGATTTACTGAATCACACAGGAATTCTGACCCCAGGATGGGCCAGAATGATAAAGCAGAAGATAAGGAAAGAGGAGACTGGTGCCCTTTATGAATATAAAGGTGCTCTGAGTTTGGCAAGGTGGAGTAGGATACACTGAATGCTTTTGAGTCCTTTCTCTTGCTCTCTTCCCAGGTTATATTCCACAGGTGTTGCGTCTCCAAAGTACTGCAAGTACATTGGACTTCTGTGTTTCCTTGGAATATCAATATACATGATCACTGGGAAGAGGATCAAGTGCTCTTTCTGCTCTTATTATTATTCTGCAGCTTTCAACCTATTTATGTGGATGGTTGAAAAAGGAACAAACTAACCCCCCAAATAACCTAAAGCAAAACAGAAAACAAAACTGGTTAAAGGAATGCATGTGCCAGAAGCTTGTGTTGATAAATTTAAAATAAGGAGGAAACTAAATATTCCAACGTTAGCCTTACTAGCCTCTTGTTGCTCACCACTACTGAAGTTAAGGTTTATTTTTTGTCAGCATTTGCTGAAGAAATATATACATTTATTTAACTGGAGGAATTCTGATTTATTGGTTTTTTCAAGGTTGCTCTTTATCATATGAACAACTGTTGGCTGTTCCCCCCAAATTCTTAAACAATTCTCTGAAGGAAAGAAATGCCTGAAAAGAAAGACCAGAGGGCATGATTGCCATTTTGCACTAATGCATATTGGGGCAGGGAGGGTAGCTGTGGTGAGTGGAAAATACGGTATAAAACTAGGATAAAATAAGAGTCCAGATCAAAATTGAAAGCAAGCTGCAGGCCCAGACAGATTCAGCTTTTAATAGGACATTTACATTTTCTTGAGAATGCTACCAAGATTTGGAAAGGACTGTTACAAATGTTGGTTCTAATAGCTTAGATTTGTGAAAGAAAATTTTGGATTCTCTTTTGTTTTTCTTTTTATTTGGGGATTTTTTTTTTTTTTTTTTTTTTTCAGGTTTCCTTCCCACTTTTTCCCGCAGAGGTGGTATCTAGGGAAACAGTACACCGTTCTGGTACTTCTGGATGGTTTAAGCTTCTGGGTGGTTTAAGCTTAGCATCTGATATCAGGGCAATGGGCTGCTTTGAGAACATAGCTAGTGGTCTATTTGCTGTTTTGTATTTCCCTTGCAAGGACATCTCTGATATTCTTGGTTATATAAGGAAATGTCAATGTCATCTCATTACCATCTCTCTATTAATAATGAATATTATGGATGGCTATGTAGAAACATTCTGTGGTAAGCTGTACTTATGCTAAATAGGATTGGTTTAGATTATTTTATAAACCTTCCTTTAGTAGCATAAGGAGCAGCTGCTCAGATACCTAGCTAGTTTTCTTAAATATTTTGCTTATAGTGTTTACTTCATGTCCATTACATAGTATGAAGATAATTCAAATGATGTTTTAGGATGCAAGATGATCCACCAGCAGTGAGTACAGATGGTCTGTTATTGAATTACAAAGTAACAGTGGGAAGGCAGGGACAATAATTGTGGTATTTACCTGCACAGGCGCCAGCAAGCTGTTCAGAGTTAGTTGTGTGTGAGGCAGCCTTACTGTTTTGCACACTAAACGTTATTTTTCTGTTCACTTACTAGTAATCGGGAGGCGAGTAAGAAAAAGAAGCTCTTTTCAGGATGAGTTAGCATAGATTAAGAGCCCATTAAGGGAATTCTCTGAGTGTCTACTTCTATACCAAAGATTCCAGACAGTATATAAATAGCTACAATCAAAGCTAACAAAAGATCACATCTTTCATGCACTAAAGATCATAGCTATGTATGTAGCATCTCAGCTACATATGATGTGAGCGATTTCATGCAGGAAAAAAAAGTGAAACACATGCTTTGCTACAATTTAGCACAGTATCTAGCAGATAAAATACGTTTTTGTCCTTTTTATCATTTTTGATACATTCTCATGTGGTGTGCTTTTGTATTTCTAATCTAACTGCAGTATAGATAAGCACTTCACAAACATATTCATTATAAGAAGGATGAAATGAGTATGTAGCGATGTATAGGTATTACAACAGAAAGTGTAATTATTTGTACCCAATTTACAATTGAGTAGGAAAAGAACTATTTTTGACTAAAGATAACATCTAAGCAATTAGTTGGGAAGATGGTCTATCACTTCATTTTAAATATATTTTGATGACTGTGTCTTACAATTTTAATCCTTTTTATCTCAAAGTTTAGATAGAAGTGAATTACACAAACTCATTTTCTTTTTAGCAGTCTGACTACCTGTTTGAAAAATGTCTGTGGGAGAACAGACTCCCCAAGGCACTTTTCAGGATGTCTTCTATGTTAGAAAACAGCAGAAAGCCTGATCACTCAGTAGTTTTTATTGACTGACTGCTTGTGCAGTTCTGTCTCTCGTGGTGGATGGAATTTTGTCTCAGATTCCCGTGAGTTTGCTCAAGTGGCAGAATTATGCAGTCCCCTTCATTGTTAACAGGTGCACCCACATTTTCTCTATTTAAATAATTCATTGTGTTTTGAAACTCTTTTTGTAAACAACATCTGACAGTACAAGACTGCTTGTATTCTTTCTGTTCTTTGCTTAGAGATGTCACTCAATCACACATTTGATTTTGTAGTTTAAGAATGAATTTAATATTAAGCACATGCCCCAAATTCCACTTTGTATATAATGTGTTGAGCTAAACAGATGCATTTAGTATGTGCTTATGTGATTTTATTTCATTGAAACCACAGTAACTAATATTTTACCCTAGATTAAAGCCTTTTGTTTTACTTTATTGTCTCAAAAATCACAATTTAAGGCATGAAGACTTGGAGAGGATGATCAGTTGGATGGCATGTTAGCTGTGGCTAATGACTTTAAATGGAAGAAGCTTTTTAAAATGGTGGAAAATGACTGATGTAAAATATAGCATATTCTTCTCGCTTTTTTTCTCATAGTCATAATGCTCCCCCCAAGCTACTGCAGATGGTTACAGTCTTTTTTCAAACTTTTTTTTGTCTTGCATTTCCACAGCATTAGGCTTGATTATTTCTGTTGAATTGCTTTAGGGAACCCAACATCAACACTCATTTGCAATATCCAAGTTAGATGATGCAGTATGATAGTTTGCTTTCAAAAAAAGGTCATTATTGTTTCTTTAACCCTTCATGTAGGAATTCTGTAGCCAGACCTATTATCAATAACACCAGTAGCTCCTTTTAGTAAAGGGAGGCTGCTGTTGGCAAAGGTTTATTATAAGCTTTCACGGTGTATTTAGCTTGTATGTCTTTTTCTATATTAAGATAATTCCGTACAGTATTGAATACTGTTTCTATTGTTCATTTAAAGATTAATATAATCTGTCATTTCACATTGTTTCATTTGGCTTGTTTCATAGAATCATTAAAAAATTCAGCTAGAGCAGACCTATGAGGTCATTTCATTCAGCCCTAGAGTCCATAAGCAGAAGTAACTGTACAACTAAATTATTATTACCATTAAGTAAAACGCCACTTTTCAATTCAAACTTTCGCTGCCACACATATTTGATTAGCTTGATTGTGACCAATTTGCATCTTCTTTCTCATATGTAACAGTATCAGCAGTAGTGCAGTTTTAAGTTATTCTGCGTCAACTGTGTTTCCAACTAGTAGAGTGAGCGATAAAGACATTACATCATATCTCTTTCTGTCCTCCAGTAAATTATTAGGGGGACATGGAATTCATATGAGCATTAATATTTTTGATACTTAGCCAAACCTATGTTTTTCAGTTCTGCTGTTTTAATATTAATATAATCATTAAGTAGTCATAATTGTTTATAATAACCATTGTTGGAGTGGCACTTTATTCCCAACCCTTTATAAACTCCTAAAAACAACCCATAGCTTGATGGCCTCCCAAATTTTGCAAACTTAGTCAAGGCAAGCAAAACAATTTGAATTTAGCAATTGAAGGAAGGAAAGGAGGGGTTGTTGCCAAGGAGAAAAAAGGCAGTATTTTTAAGATAATAGAATTTTTTAAAAAACAGTGCTTTCAGAAAGAGAGAATGGAGGTATGATAATAGCTAGCAAAAAAAACCCTCCAGAAACCAAGAGGGAAAATAGTAAGTTTGGTATACATGGAAAAATATACAACCAGGAGAATGTCAGGTTCAATGAGAGAAGAAATGTAGGATAAAGCTTGTTTTGGCATCTTGAAGTGTTCATATTTTCAAAACAGTTGTTAATAGTAACAGTACAATAAGCTCATGAGCGTGGCTGCTAAACAAAGTATATGTACTACTTAAGCCGTGACTTTGTCTGTCGATTCAAGAAGAAATCTTCCTGAAGATTACAACAGTTTTTGTCTTGTCTTAGGTCGTAGTATCAGAGAGAACCTAAAAAGATGAAGGAAGAATTAGTAGCACTGCTGGTGAAAGGACAAGGAAAGAGCTGCTCAGTCTTGTTTTCAGCTGTATCTTTATGTCATCACACTTCAAATGTCATGTGAAAGTGTTAATGGAAAGCCTTCTAATACATAGTATGCTACTCTCTTATTCTCTTAGTTATCACAAAAAGGGGTTTGGCATTTGCTGGATTTTTCCCCACCTCCTTTCTCCTTCCTTCCTGAATCACATTTTGTTTCAGGCATCCAGTATCAGTGGTGCGAAGTCTTATCCTAGAGACTGTACTTCAGCTGTCTGTACACACATTAGTTGTGGCACACTGTCATATCACAATCTCCAGAAGTCTTAAGGCTTCTTTATATCAGCTTTATGCAAATGCTCCGTGTTTCTATGTTACTGTTACTACTATTCTCATCTGTGTAGAATTTTCAGTGCTTATCATTTCTAGTAATGCAAATTTCAACTTGAAAGGGTTTCTTTACGAGGAACAATAGCTGATATTTATAAGAATAAAAAACCCTCTAAGTTTATTGTTTGTTTTTTTCTCTTAAGCTTTACATTAGAGTACATATATATTACCTGCCAAGTTTATACTTATAGATGTGCAGTGCTCCTTCTGACACGGTGCTCTTTCTACTTGTGATTTGGGTTATGCAGATTGCTAATAAGATTGCAGAAAATGAGGTTACACTTGGCATTTCTTTTATAAATTGTAGTTGTTGGTACACTTCATATGTCTGTATTTAGATTTTTCTGTAATGTTAGGTTGTTCTTTAGCATGCTTCCATTATCTGCACACTTGTTTCAATGCCTTTGTACTTTACTATATAGAAAACGCTGTTGATGGCATAAGTCTCTGTAAATTTTCCAGGTGACATTCAGATTGTAAGGCACCTCCGGAGGACTTTACTCCAACCCCTTACTCAGGCATTTGTCTTTCATGTCCCAGAAACATGATCCAAGAGGACTTACTCCATGATTTTCTGTTGGGCTGAAGTTAAACTGACTGGCTTCGCTATGACATCAGCCAGCTCTTTCAACAGCCTTGGATGTGGTGCAACAAGTCCTACAGACTTGCATAAGTAGAGTTCTTACAAGTAATCCCTTACCTGAACATTAGTCACTGCTGGTAATTCCTTACCTCCTTAAACCCTGCCTCAGCACAGAGGCCCAGGAGCCTCAGCAGTATCCACTGGTGCTTAATTACCCACCCATTAAACCACAGTCCCATGTTTTCTTTGTTTAACCTTTTAATGTAGCAGTAGAAGATCTGGCTAGCTGGTTGATGACGGGCAATGGCTTTAAGTTGGGAAGGGGCAGATTTAGATTGGATATTAGGAAAAAGTTCTTTACTATGAGGGTAGTGGAACACTGGAACAGGTTGCCCAGGGAGGTAGTTGAGGACACTTCCCTGGAGATATTGAAGGTGAGGCTCAATGAGGCCCTGGGCAACCTTGTCTAGTTGGGGGTGTCCCTGCTGACTGTGGGGAGGGCGGACTAGATGACCTTTGGAGGTCCCTTCAGGCCTGGACCATTCTCTGATTCTATCCAGTGACATATTTTGGTCAGCCACTTGCCCCATATTGTCCCCATACCCGCAATGATAAACATGTAAGGCAGGCATGTAGGAGTTATACTTTAGTGATGGATGGTGTGGACTTTTCATGTTCTCCCACATTGCAAGCCTGGCAGTTTGAGTTCAAACAACCTGCGGATCTCAGGGATGTGCTCCAAATAAGCTGGAGGGTTCAGTGATGTGCTCTTATCTGAAGCCCTGTTTTTATGGATTAAAGTCTGCCTCGGTGACCTCAAAGTATGATTATTGTTCCTGGTCTTCAAGAAACCTGGCATCATCTTTTTTTGGCTTAATGAAGCATTCCATTTGTACTAGACTGTAGTCACAAGTTAGAAACTTGCTGGTGCTGTCACCGAGCTTAGCTTCTGCCTAAGACACTGGCAGCCCTCTCGGAGAGGTTAAGGCTTATAAGTAATATCATATTGTTGGGTCACCAAGTCACACCTGTGTTTTCCAAGAGTGGGAAGAGGTAGCCATTGGCTGATAGGCCAGAAGAGAGTTGAAAGTAATTAAGTTATAGTAGAAGAAATTAAGTTTAGCAAGGAGCAATTGTAGTAGAAGAAAAGGCAGGTAAAGAAAAGATTTCAGATCAGAAATGTGTGTGACTGAAGAAGGAACAGTTTAAGAACAAGTTGAGGACTCTTAGTCATTGGCAGTCACTTTATATGGTGGAGGAACCTCCGCATGTTTGCTGTGGTTTGAGAACTTTTAGTGGTGCTGGAGTTGCATGTGGTGATGTCAGCTCTATATGAGATTGGACCTAATGACCCACATCAAAGTTGTAGAGGACTTCAGTGAAGTACTTCTAGTTTAGTTTTTAAAAATCTAATTTGTTCACAAAACTGCTCTGAGAACTGAGCAAGCACATAGAAGATGCAGTGAAGTGAATCAGAGGATTTGGTTTTAGACTGCACTGTTTGTCCAAATGGGATTGCTAATGTATTCACAGCTTCTCTTAAAAAAGGAAAAAAAAAAACCAAACCATATTTTGTTTGTGTTCTATCGACAGCATGGAGAAATTACTGTTTGTTGTAAATTAAAATAAAAAACCCCAACAAATACAAAACATTTCTAATTAAGTTTTCCAGATTTTTTTTCTTAAATACATGTTCAAGTGTTTGACTTCCAGTGCCCTTGCTTTGCTTTTATTTCCTTTACTCTTGCATTCAGTGTATTGTTTCCAGTAATCTAAGCTGTTTAATGGGTTTAAACAGCTTTAAATTGCATTTGAATCCCAGGCTCAGATCATAATATGTGTGACTAAAAATCTACATTTATAGAAAATCTACATTTATAGAAATTTGTCTTTTTCTTTCTTTACAATTTACTGTACAAACATGAAGTATTTCTTTGTGGACTTAAAAGTTTACTAGTTTACTTCATTTATAACTGACATATTTATTCTGACATTTGAATTTCTTTGTTCCTATAAGAAAACAGTGTCAGCTGTGTAAGCTAGTTATCAAGAGACAAAAAGAGTGTTTTAAAATGAGATAGTAGTTCAAACTTGTTGAGCCATGGCCAATTCTCACTCCTTGTCTTCTTGACTTCATGTTCTAAGGTAACTCGTTTTGTGTTACAGTAGAACAAATGCTGCTCTAAAATAAAGATTGGGGTAAAAAAAAGGAATTAAATCAATTTTCTGATCTTCATAACTTTGCTTTTCCCCAGTCCATGTAATTTGTTTGATACTTTTTCTTTGTACAGACTAATTAATTGTTTGCAAAGCACTTCTTATGTGTTAAATAAGTGCTTAGTATTATTATTACAAGTATATTTATTTGCAATTCACTCATTTAATTGACCTCTATTTTGCTACAGCTTGTAATGACAATCAATTAAATCCTTTTTCAGCCTTCATTGATCTTCTTTCATCCCACACTGTGTTTTCTGACTGTTTTTCATCTCACATCCCTTCAGAAGATAGTAATAAATCTAAAATCACTCAAATATATTTTAACTCCCCCTCCTTTTCTCAAGTGAGGCACAGAATTGGAAGATTTTTACAGTATTTCAGCTATAGAAATTCAGAATAAGCAGACGTATTCCAGGTCTGTACAGCTTAAAGAATGATGACTCTAGTCAATTGAAGTGAAATACACCACAATTGAGATATTTTATCAGTGTGTTTGAGAACAGTGCAAAAAACAGGTGTTCTGTTCTCTTCAGTGGTAAAAGTGAAGTAAAATAGAATCATAGAATCATAGAACCGTTAGGGTTGGAAGGGACCTTAAAGATCATCGAGTTCCATATGGGGAATAACTAGTCAGTTCTATATTTTGACTGCAACACCCTACAGCAGAAATAAATTTCTAAGAAATATTTTTATCTCTTCTGTCATAATTTTTTTTTTTTATTTTTCTTATTTCGGTACTCCTTAAAGTGTCAGCTTCCTAATACCCATCATGGTATCCTCAGCAAGACTCTAAGCTTATTTAATACTTATTTTTTTTTTTTTTTAAAAATTAACTCAGTTTCATGGGATTCTTTTCCATAGATTTGTGCAGGTGATTTGCCATTGATCGTAACACTTCTAAAATCTCTTCCCTGTGATACATCTTCCATATTGATGTTTTAGACAACTCATTTTCCAAGATCTGTTCTGCATTTAGTATATGTGACCTTGCATATTACTTGTCAAAGTAATTAACTTGAAGCATATTGGTTTTACTTTTAATGGCAGAATCCCTTTGCTATAGGGATGCCTGTTGTATCAGCTATGTTTATTAAAATGGAAAGTCCCAACGATGCCATTCTTTTTCTGATACTTATTCTTGTGAATTATTTGGAACGGTAAAAACCTGCTTACCCTACATGATGGGATATATCAGAATTCCATGTCATGAAAAAGAACAGGATCTTGTGAAGCTGGCTAAGAGCAAAAATGAGAAAGGCCTATCAAGATGAGTGAGAAACACACAAGAGATGTGGTGATTGAAATATCAGTGAGTGAGATAGATTTTTAAGGTTTCTTTCATCTATGATCACATTCCAGAGTTACAAGTACCTCAGAAAATCACAACTAAAAAACCATCCTGCCACAGCAAATACCAACTGGCAAAGGGAAGAGAGGGTAAGCCCAGAGATCTTAGATCAAAAGTATGGAGAGGTTACTTTTTAAGTTTGAGTTAATGATTCAGAGATCCTTTCTGCATCTGACCTGTTAAATGAAGATTAATGACGTTATCTGTAAAAGATATTGGATTATTAATTATTGCATTAAAATGCATTAAAATCTAAGTCATTAGGAATGATAGGTGCTGTTTCTAAATAGCTGATTTCATAGCATAATGCACATAATCTGGAAGAAAGTATTTAAACAAGAAAAGGAATAATAATTGGGAAGCAATTAATTTTCAAGGTAACTAGGAAATAATACTGGTTATAAATAAACTGGGGTAGAAAAGAACAGCAGCAAGAAAAATGCAATCTGAAGGCAGTTTAAAAATATGTATATATTTATGTGCATGTATACACTTTCAAATAGGTAAAGTTCAAGCTACTGATGTAAATACAATCAGAAGGAATCTGAGAAATTTATAGAAAAGTTAACAGGTGGTAAGAATTACAAACAGGAGTGTAATTAGCTAAGTTAAGGGAACAAAAAATGGTTTTTGGAGGATAATAGGAGTTGATATTACATAGCATGTTTACAGTCAAAAAGTTATTTCAATTAACAGTTTTTTTTAAAAAAACTGTTCTTATTGCTACTACTATATAATTCAAAGAGGAAATAAAATGATTGCTATTTAATCGGTAATTTTAGAAGCAAGATATACTTCTTTTTTGGTTAAATTCAAATTGTGTTAATAAAGATGACAGTAATGGTAGAACAGGCTTTCCTAATACAATTGATTTGATATTACCTCTCTACTGAGAAATCAAAATGGCATGCATTAAATAAATAAAAAATGGATATATGATGAATTTCAAAATTATAAGGGAAAAGCTATCAAATGCATTGGTGTCTAGTGGACAGCAAAAAACTTGTTGCTTTAGATATTGCAGGTACCTTAAGGATGAATACTACAATTCAAAAGGACTTGTTGGTAAAGGAGCAGACTGGTAATTTTACAGGCATTTTCAGTATTATCTCAGAAGGGTTAAAGAACAAGCCATATATCATATATGTATATCGATATATAGATATATCTTTGTATATACAAAGATTTCAGACCATGCTTAAAAATACTCAGCTTTGTTGTGGAAATGATTGGAAGTCGATGGGACAATTCCTAGTGCGACTCTGAAGCCAAGAGAGATTACTTAGTTGGAGTGGAGTGGTTATTTTAACAGTATCTTTGGTTTAATTCAACTCCTACAGAAGTATACTAACCAGTTCTTATGTGTCAATAGTTCAAGAAAGATGCTGATAAGCTTATTTAGAGAATGAGAATGACCAAAGGTCTAGAAAACTTTTCCTGTGGTGAAAGATTCAAGAAACTTGATTTGATTAGCTTATCAAGGGGGTGTTTAAAGGTAAACGTACCTGCCTAGAAAAAGATATCTGATAACAGGGTTAATCTGCAGTACACCAGAAGTAAATCACCCAAACTCTGGAAATTGAAGCTATGAAAGTTCAGACTCAAGTAACAAATTGTTAATGGTAAAGGTAAATGAGGTTTGGTAAACCTTTGTAAGAATTATCATATATATGCCATCAAGATTATTCTACTGTATGGACTGTATTTTAAAATGAAAATGCTTAGTTCAGAGAAACTTGGAAGCGAAAGTGAAGAGAGTTGCTTGTTACAAAACTCCAGTCCAACAAACTTGAGAAGTAATATTAATAAAATCTCAAATGTCGTTGATCAAAATAATTTTTATTACACAGTAATCCTTCATAACAGAAAAGGATTAAGTTCACTAATTTACAGCAGTGCAGCTTGTACTTAATATAAGTGATGCTATGCCAAGCTAGTGCAAAGATCCACCTACCTTAGTATCCTGTCTTCAAAACCAGTCATAAGCACGTGTCTAGAAAAAAGAGTACAAGAGAGTAAATATGTATGAATTTTGGATGCTTTTACCTTCCTGGACCAGAAGTGATGCACTTTGAATTTTTCTCCTTTAAAACTCACGTCCATTTTTATCAGCTACGTTATCCTAAGGACTTCCACAGCTTCACTATGTCTTGTCAGAAGAACCACCACCTTATTTTGAATCAGCCACAATTCTGCATTTGATGATCACTTTGTCTTGTATTGGAAGAGGAATTCCTTATTTACTCTTCTTCAGTGATATTTTGTTTTCACTATCTCCTATCTTTTTATCTTGCTTACCTGCTCTTCAAAACGTTGTTCTACATTTTTGAGCTTCCTATTACTCATGTTATGGTCTCTCATCTTTTGAAAGAGGGGAATAGGTCTGAATAGTAATCAAGTGAGTTTCCTGACTGCTTACCAGTAAGAAAAAACTTGATCATCCTCTTTGAAATATTTTCTGAAAAGTTATAAAGAGCTCAATGTTATAAAGACCTCAAACTTGTATCACAACCCAAGAAATTCTTTTTATGGAGCCAGAACCTACCTCTTACAGAGAAAATAGACTTCTGCAGCCACAGTAATTTCTCAAAACAGCTGAAGGCTCAGAATCTCAGAAAATGAGTTTTGATGCATTCTATGCTGGCAACAGATAATTGTGATATTTCATAGAATTTTGTTTTCAATGCATATTTAAATAGTCTAAGCTAAATTTTTACCCAATGCAATGATGTTGCTGAAATCACTGAGATGATAGATGACCAAGGGAATGTTACTTAAAGCCAGGATCAGCAAAAAACTTTTGATTTGGATGTTAGGAGGAAAAAAAGTTGTGTGTTGAAAGCATGGATACTCTCTTCTGTCATTTGTCATCTTTGCCAGTGTACATGGTTGTATGAGAGGAGCACTTTATTACTCATTCTTTCTTAACTAGGACAACTCATAAGGTTTCTCACTGTGGCAACACATTCAGATTAGAAAGGAAACGAGCACTTACCATCTAACACAATGGTTTTGTAATGATTCAAACTGAGCTTCTAAATTGTCTTGTCAATTCCAGGTATAAAAAATAAGTGAACGTGTGCTGAAATTACAGAATAAGTACAACATACACTGAATGCACCAAAGACCGTATTGAAAGTCTCATCTCTATATTTTACCAAAATAATGTTTGAGTCTACTTGGCTTTTGGTTCAAACACTTCTTTTGGCAAAATTATTTCTGCGGGTGGTGAAGAAAATGAGAAGTGAAGAACACTAGCAAAGAAGGCTTTTGGTTGTCTTGAAACTAGCAGGGACGCAAGAGTGACAGAATCTCTGTTATTTCAGAGTGCCAGTCTTCTGCTGGGGCAGATAACCTGGCTGGTACACAAAAAAAGGTTGAGACAAATTCACATGTGTGAAGATTTACTAGCAGGGATCTGTGGCTGATGGCACATCTTGACTCTAATGGTAAAAGTTACTTCTGGGGAAAAACGGAAAAAAGAAAAGACGAGAGGAAAGGAGATGAGAGAGAAAGGGCAAACTCCCTCAGTGGCCAGCTGGGAGGAGAAGCACCAGGGTGTACCCCAGGTGAGCGTCCTTCCCTGTGTATCCTCTCTACTGCAGCAGGTGTTTTCCCCCATAGTATTTTTCCCATGGTAACTATGTAGGTTTTTTCAGGACCCACTCAGACTCCCAGCTGATTGTTCCCACGTATGATGCTGTTAGCACTGACTGGGGCACGATTAGATCAGCAGAAGGTGCTGCACGCTGCTTGGCTGTTAAGCTCTCTGCACGCGTATATTGCTCACCCAAATGTAAACCAAGAGCTACAATGAAGGGCTAGGAAAAGAAGAGAAGGAAGGAGTGACCAGTGGCAGTTGCTTCCCTTGAGAACCACCACAACAACACTATTGGGGTTTGCAGGTACAAGGCCATGGGAATAACAGCACAAGAGCAATTGCATGAGAACAGCCAGGGAAAAATACTGTCACAGAGGCTCTTGAAAATACTCCCCTGGTGCCTTGGGTGAAAGAGATACAGAGCGGTAGCTAAAGGGCTCTTAGCCTTACAAAAGGTAAGGCACCAAAAGCTCTGTGTGAAAATGCCTCTTAGTCTTTGTCATGAACAGATGTGTTTAATGTATCTCTAGTTGTCTGTGAGGTGTTTTTACCCTTCTGAAGCCTAGTTATGATGTTTTACAGTCACTTGATGCACTTGCTGATACTTGTCCTTGAGTAATGTTACGTTAGCTGCAGTAGTATTCAGTCATGAGATAAAACCGTCTCTTGGTTTGAGCTTGGTAAGCTCTATAGTTTTTTCTTTAATATATTATTTTTTCCAATTTGGACATTGATATTTATTTCCATATCCTCATTCCACTTGATATCCTCTTTTTGCTCCTTCCTAACAGTTGTCCTTACTAAAAATGGAGTGAACTACTAATTTGTTTCTTAAGCTGTAGGTTGATTGCCTTTAATTTTGTCCCCAACCTCACTACGTAAAATCTTCTGTGTTCATTTCTGTATTTAGTAGTTGTATCCCTATTTAGCTATTTTGAAGTGAAAATGAAATATGTCTTAATGGTTACTGACCAAAGGAAGTAAACTCTTTTGAAGGATATTAAAAAAAGCATAGAAAAAGAGTTTTAAAACTTAGTGACTTAATTTCATTTTGATTTAAATCAAAGAACCATGAACAAGAACATAAAGCATCCTTTGTATACCACAATCGATATTTATGCATACAGGTGTTTGAAAGATGTAGAATACCTAAGAGAGAACATTAAAGAGGGCAATTTAAATAATTCTTTAGAACTTCAAATAAACACGATTTTGTTTTTAGATTTTACAAGCTGAATTGGCAATCTTGGCAAAGACAGAAGTGAGAATTTTATCTTTTTATTCCACAGCAAATGGTAGAGAATTGATAAGCCTGATGTGTAGGGCTTTTTGTTTTGAGTTGTATTTTTTTGTGTATGTGTGCATACTCAGTACAGGTATTTTTTGCTTTTTACATGCATAATTCACAAACTGCTGTGGGGATTTAACCAAATCCAAACATGCCTGTACAAGACAAATAAATAAATAAATAAACATTGTTTGGTTTTGAGCCAGTGAGTACATTAGGAAGTTTACATTTTGAATGTGATGAGAGGAACAATAAATCTTATTAAGAATGATGTTTTAACTCTGATTTTTACAGAAAATTGTCTTATTGCCAAGGTGTTTCGGTCCATACAAAAAGAATGCGAAGCTTTAAAAAGAAGGCAAATCAAGGCTGTATTTGTCCCCTTTGTAAAAGATTTCTTATGTTTTTGTAATAAAAAATAAAATTTAATAGGCACTGGACGAGATTTGTTCATTCTGTATTAACGTATTTTATTGTTGATTTTTTTCTTCTTTTGGGAATTCAGGTATTTAAAATTACTCAAGAAAAGAAAACGTATAACAAGGGAGGGAATGTAGTCTACACTTCAGTTAGGGAAGTTGTTTTTCTAACACTTTTGACACTTCTACTGAACAGAGAACTGATGTTCGCCATTGAAATCAGAGCACAAGATTGTTCCTTTAATCAGGCTGTTCCCAGTGAAGATCTGACTTGGGGGTTTGCTCTGGATCAAAAACTTGGTAGCTCAGCTGTTTATATGCAACATACCAATCCAGAAAGAACTCCAAGAGAACACTAGATATGCATACATATGAGTTTGTCCCTGAAAAAAGACAAGCAATGGAAAGAATGCATTGCTATTATAGTTGCTTTCCAAACAGGGGGATAAAGAATAATACCAAAAGGCCTATTCTTCCTGCAAGTGTCACACTTTACTATATTCAGGCTAGTTGCCCAGGATAGATTGATTTGATTTAGGTATTTAAAATTGATTGGAAAATAATATAATACTTCCATTCTTAAGGATTACATACTGTTATGAGGTTCTTGTTGTTCTTTTGTCATGTTATAAAATATGGTATGTATAATCATCAACAAATGTAACTATGGGTATTATAAAATCACGCTTTAACCCATTCCATCTTTGGGTTGTGTGATGAATTACTCATTTAAACCAGTCCATTATACCTTGGTAGTAAAAAATTCATTCAAGTTGATAATTATAGGAATAATAGGAAATTCTGGCAGGAAGCAAAAGCAGAAAAAAGAACAGTGAACACTGTTCAGTAAACACTGAACAGTTGGCAAAAAAAATGTATTTCTGACAGCTAAACACAGAATAGGGATAAAGACAGGCAACTCTTATTTACCCTGTTCCCACAAATGATCTCATAAACACAACAGCTTAGCAGGAGCTTCTCAGTACTCACAGTAGGGTCTAGCTGGTACCACGAACATGCTGCCCAAGAGGCCGTGTGAGGGCACAGTCAGCCTCTTTGGCTTCACTACAAGATGTTCTGAGTGAACCCTGAGGTAGGACTCCAGTTACAGTGTATTGCAGTGTTGGATGCTGGATAGCATCCTCTTGAGCAGAATGACAGAGGTGGAAAGACTGTTTTGTTGTTTTTAAATAGAAAAGAAGGAAATAGAAATTTAAGAGATAAGAGTGTGCAAAAGGAATGCTGCAAAAATAACCAAGTGAGAGAAGAAAGAGAGAGAGGAGAATAAGCAAACTTTGGGTTTTGGTCTGGGACTCATCTCCAGCAATGTCAATGAATGTCCTGTCTTGACTCCGTACTAGTCAAAGTTGGCAGAATTCTCCAGCAGAGGCAGATACAGGAGAACACAAAAGTCCAGAAGCAGCTGCTTCTTATGCAGGGAAATTTTCTCTCAGAAACGGGAACCAGACATCATGACAGTATAACCTAAGCCACAAATGCGATTTCAGTCTCAGATGCAGAATGCCAAACAATCAATAAAGTCAAAAGTTACACTAGACTTAAAAAATTGCAGGCTATGAGTCAAATATGATAAATAGAGTTCATCTGGGAGAACACCTAGAATTTAGTATACCAAAAATCAGTTCTATAAGCAATAGTATGAAAATACTTGATTTCAGAAAAGAGACTGAAGGAAAATGGAATGAGGTCAGGAAAACTCCATAACGTCTGAAAAATCCACATTGGAAAGTAGAGATATTTAAAAGTGCTGAGTAATCTGTACTTGGAAGTCATATTGGAAACTTAAAATATCTGAAAAAGGAACAGAAATAATTGTGGCTTAATAGAATTAAAGAACACACCAAGAACAGCAAAATGCAAAGAAATACTGTTATTTAGTGTTAGTGTTGAAATAAGCATAAAGAATGAAATAGGAATCAGTAAACTGATGGCAGCAACTATGAAAAGTGGATTTTCTAATTGGAAGGAGAGGCCAAGAAAAAGAGACACTAGTTACCGGACAAAGAGGTGTAAGTGTGTATTGAACGAATGTTAGAAATTTCACCTAAATGTGAGGAGGAACTTCTTTACTTTGAGGGTGGCAGAGCACCAGAACAGGCTGCCCAGGGAGGTGGTGGAGTCTCCTTCTCTGGAGACATTCAAAACCCGCCTGGACAAGTTCCTGTGCAACCTGCTCTAGGGGGACCTGCTTTGGCAGGGGGGTTGGACTGGATGATCTCCAGAGGTCCCTTCCAACCCCATGTGATTCTGTGATCATTAAGGCTGAAGATGTGATGTGAGGTGGTTTCTTATTTGTAGAGGATAAATATGGATTTATTGCAAGTGAGTATTGGTTTTGAGAGGAGAGGGGCTAAAATCACATAAGAAACAGTCCCACAATCTAAGCAAAAAACTAGACCTGTAGTAGCTCATAACAGTTACCAAATCTGTTGCTGTGGTTTGACTTGCCATACGAGCTCTCTCTTGTGTGTAAATCAGTAGCCTTGCTAATCAGTAGCCTTACTAATCAGTCATCTGTCCGTGTTCCTACCTACCCTACCTTCTCTGCTCATGTACAGTTCAATGTAAGTGCCCCTCCGGCTGGTGGGAGGTATGTCAAGGTAAGTTTCTTGCCCTGAAAGTATTTCTAGAAATAGCAGAAAATTATTGGCAATCCTGAATAATTGTAGTGAAATGCAACTCAGGAGAAGAGTTGTAAAAATCTCAGGCACTGAGAGGTGGTCTGAGAATGAGCCTTCTCATTTTCTTTTCTGTTCTAACACTAACTCAAATAGCTGTGTCCGCTTGTGGAGATGGACATGTGGAGAAAATGTGCCAGTGGGCGTGGGTATCTGTTGAGAATGTGAGCCAACTTGCTTACTATCTGCAACTATATGGTGCTAGCAAAAGATGCAAGGAACAAATACAGAAATTCTGTGCAAAGACCTGAGATGCGGTACACTGAGAATAGATATAACCTTAATTAAATACATACACAAACTGCAAAGTATCTCATGTTGAAAACAACCCCTGTTCAACTCTCACTTGATGGTATGATGATTAATTAAATATTTGATACAATGCTTGAGGTTTCTTAGATGGCACAATAGTTATCTGAAGGGAGAGAAAAATGAAGAAACAATATCCCAAAGCCCCGATTGTGAGAAAATCTTTGGAAATCTATTTTAAAGATGCAGCAGAATAACACTAGTAAAACAGTTTGATAAAGGATATCCAGCATGAATTCAGGCAGAAGAGGTCATGCTGAACTAATCTGTTTGAGTTCTTTGAAGGTATTAGTGGTAAGACAGATAAGGAACATTTAGAGGATGTAGCATCCTTACATTTCAAAAAGAATTTGACAGGCTTTCACATCAGAGATAAATGCCTACGGAAAGAACTCTGGAGTAGGAGGTAAATGAAGATGTTGGTAAAAAATTATTTGAAAGCAAGTAAATGGGAACTGTGTGAATTTCAGAGAAGCAGAATGACATTCCTTTGGTCATTCTGTTTTATGAAACTTGGACAATAGGACTAAATATTACATTATTAATTTTTAAAATGGTTGAAGAAAGAGAGCAGATGTAACTCAGGGTTATTAAATCAGTTGCTCAAAACTTGAGTCACTGGGTTTAAGATTTGGCAGGAACCTATTTACATTCACACCCAGATAATTTCCTGTTACGTGGTCACACCACAATTGTTCACAGTATTTGCCTTCTTTACTGTATAAAGTGTCCAGTGTTCACTTGGCTATTCAGTAATTTGCTTTACCTTCATTCAGCCTCAGGTTCTAGTAATTATCACCTGACTTGTGGTTTGAGATAGTTGTTTTTTGTTGTTGTTGCTTGTTTTTGTTTGTTTGTTTTTTCCTCATTGGCTTTTCCATGACAGTTTCCAACAGCACACACTGTACTACAATGAAGGAATATAAGCTCTGTCTTTCAGTGATGAGGAACTGAGGCACTGAGCAATTACAGTCAAAGGTGTCTACTTATTTTGTATTATTGGTTTGTGGTGCTTAGAACATGACCTTTTATTGTACTTAATTTATATATTCAAAGTGCAACTTCTGTTTACTTAGGATGAAGCGTTGAGGGTCACACAATTTGTGATGACTCCCTCTGAAAAACTTTAAATTTATTAAAATTTAAATTTAAATTAGTCTAGTACAGCATTTGACTGCCTCAACCATCTAGCTGTGCTGTCCAGTCATGCATTAAAACTGAAGGACTATAAATTATAACTTCCTCAACAAATAAGGAAGAAAATAATCTCACTGACTGCAGAATATACCCAGTATATAAGCTCAACCCGTTCTTTGAAATAGGTGGTTTTCCCTTGCTAAAAAAAAACAACCCAGAACTATTACAATTCATTGAACATCTTTTGGTGGTAATTCCTAATTTTGAATGAGTTGCTTTGCAATCTTGATAATAGCATTTGGATGTACCTTTCCTCTGTTTAGAGATGGGAAAGTTTTCCAAAGTTAAATGCAAATATATTTCAGTATGTGGCAACTGAATAGAGCTGGAACCCTCACGTCCCCTACACAGGCTTTTACTGAGACTAAGGAGGCAACTGACAGCAATTGCAATTCTACGCATAGATCAATGCTGAGGACATACGTATTTCTTAGGTATTTCCTGACAGTTGGATGAAATACTGGTGATGTCCAGGAGTGTATGGAGTCTTCCAAGACCTACATGGGATTATGTAGTTAGTGTGCACAGACACAGATCACGTAAGTATGATGTTTTTCTGTGCCAGGGAACTGTTCTCTCCTGGTATTAGGCAGGAGCAGTTTGTAAGTGGGACAAGATACCTTTTTCTGCTGCTGAATGAAATGCAGCACATCTTTTATCTTTGCCTTGTGGCTTGCCATTGCTAGTTTATTCCATTACTGCTTCTGTCACTACTTTCTTCAAAAGTTTGTTTTCTACAGGTAGCAGATCTTACTCAGAATATGAGATAATGTATTTGGTCTTTTCTGGTGTCTCTTGCTGATGTATTTCTCCTTCCTAGTATTAATTGCTATCTTTGTTTATTAGAAATTACAAATAGTAGAGCTTATTTGAGCTACTGGTTGAAGTGTAAAGCTTCTATTACTACAGTTCTGCCTAACGTAACTTAAGTAGTAGCATTTTCAAGCTTCCTGTTTTCTTAAATTGAAGTTTGAGGAAAAAGTCTGTACAGATTGTTTAGAGGGATTATCATACTTAGATCTGACAAACATAAAAGGAACCATTTTGTTTCTTTCAGAGAGGGTTTTTGTAGTATAGAACTTACTGAAGTTGAGTTTTTCGTGAAGCTATCTAGTTGTGCAGTATGGGAGCTGGGCTTTGGTTTCCTTCTCCTTCACTTTCCTAGGCGCATGTATGTGATACATGAGGGAGCGTAAGAGGTTTTCTTCATCAGAATGGCCCAAGGGAAATCTTAAGCAAGACAGGAAGGTAGAATTAGGAAAGGCAGCAAGTACTCTTCTCTTTTCCCTGCCAGAAGGGGCAATAACTAGTGTGGAAGAATCAAGCTAATTCCTCTTGGTGTCAGTGTAGTCCACTTGAGTAAGAAAGGCTTTCAAGTGATGAGGATGGAAGAGCACCACTCTGCTCTAAGCACTTCAGAGTTTTCAGTGGTAATTTTGGTTCATACTCAAATGTGGCCAATAAAGAGATGTGTAAAAATTTTCTCAAAAATCTTGATTTATTCATCCAGGTATCTTGTGGAGACATAAAAAAAATTAGGTGAAAAGCAGAGGATTTCTTTCTGGAAAATTCCCTTTTAAAGTAGCATTCTGTTAACAGTAGTAGGTACTAAAATTGTTAAGGAGAGGGTATTTCCTGACCATTTCTCCTGTCGTTTTTTTTTAAATGTTCCTTGAATTTGATACGTATCATGCCTAATTTGTATCTAACACTATAATTTGGCAGGGGGGGAAACATTTTCATGTTGTGAGGGTGACTGAGCACTGGCACAACAGAGAGGTTGTGGGGTCTCCCACCTTGGAGATACTCAAAAGACATGATCCTGGGCAGCCAGCTGTAGGTGGCCCTGCTTGAGTTGAGGGTTCAGCCAGGTGACCTTCAGAGGTCCTTGCCAACCTCAGCCTTTCTGTGACTCTGTGGAAAGTTATGAAAATCAGTTCATCTACTGCTGATTTCTGAAACGGGATGTAACATTTCCTTCTGTTTCAAAAGATAATATGGTACAGTTTTTAAGTGTGTAGTAGTAAAAGCTCTAAAGTTAGAGCCATACACTTACCACTGAGAATGAGCTTTTTTATGTATTGAGGAAATGAGGAAATGGTAACTTTTGTTTTCACAAAGTCAAAGACACATTTTCTGGTTACTAATTCTCCTGTTACTCCTGTATAGTTTGCATAGATGTTTGCATGGTAATGTGATATAACAGCTTTCAGTTTCTACAATAAGAAAATGCTACTGTTTCTTATTTCCCAATAAAAACTGTTGGATATTGCATCAACATCTGTTTCAACTCTGAAGTTCAAGCCCGACTGGAGGAAAGCATTTTTAGCGTTATGCTGCTTAAAAGCCATTCTGCTTATCTCTGTTGAAATGTTGTACCTGTCTGTAGACTGTCTCCTTGGAGTGCCACATCTGGAAGAAAGAGATTCTCTTTCATATCTTTAAGTTGAATCTGGCTAACTTGAACTCTGTTTTTAATGGGAGCCCTTTGGAACACATATAATAAAAATGGTATATTACATTGCTCTTATTTTGTCAGCACAGGAGGAGCAGGAGATAGAAACATATAAACTAAGTGGGTCTCTTTGTTGTTTTTCAGAAGCTTGATTTCATCTAATTGTTGGTTGTGATTAACATTGGGTTTAGGAGACTAAATAAAGAGATCACTTTTTCAAGCTTCAGATACTAAGTCATGGATACCCATTCCTTGACTATCCTCTAGTCATATCTTTTATTGTAAAATCTTTATCTGTCCAACTTAAATTCTGTTTCTGTCTTTGCAATGAGTTCTGTCGTGAGAGAGGTTATTCCCTGCAAAATACTATTTTACTGCAATATGTAATGGGCTAAAGAGGGCATGATTTTTTGCACTTAGGTGGTTTATGTATCTCCTGGTTTATTTAATGCAGGATCTGAATTAGTAAGTAAACAAAGGATTCAAAAGCCACAAAACATTATTTTCTGGAAAAAAAAAAAGAAAAGATTCTGTATAAAGCATACAAGTACTCAGAAATATGTTAGAATTATGACTGTTTATATACTGAGTTCCCTTGCTTCGAGGCACATTTGCTATGAATTTTTCCCTTGGGCAACTCATGTTTAACATTCTTAAAATTACAAATTGGCAACAGAATGCACAGAGAGACAATGTGCATTTCTACAATAGACATGAATCAAAGGTGTCAATTGTAGGTGTTTGAAAAAAGAAAAACAGATGTGGGATCATGTTGTTGCAAGGATGGATTAGCAACTTGAAAGCCTTGAATATGCTGTTGTTACTGAATCTACAAAATCTGTTGTGTTTACTTTTGGGGCTGCCTCAGGTGTGCAGAAAATCTCTTAGAAAGTTCAGTTGATAAAATTGAATCTTTAATTTTTCTCCATATTTGGTGTACGTTATATTTATTGGACCTTCAGTCTTGCAAAATATTCTCTAAAAGACTTAGTGACAGACATGCTTGGGTCCTAGAAGTTGAGTCATTAAGAGATCATCTTGAAGATTTGGACAGTTTGACCATTTGTTTTTTTACTGTTGAGTTCTGTGCTCCCATGTAAGGAAAGCTAGTATTTCTCTTAAGTTCTCGTGATAAAATCTGTGAATGAAAATTGTCCCTCACATCAACATTTTGATGAGTCGGGCTTGACTGAAGCTTTTTTCCAATCAAAAGATAGTACTGTTAAATAAGTATTTGTGTTGTAATCATCCAGCTGGAGTTATTACAAGTCTATTTCAAGAATTAGTTGTGTAACAAATTTTAGGGTAGGAGTTTGGGGATTTGATTTGGTTTGTTGGTTTTGTTTTTAACAAAATGGACAAAGCAGGGAAGGGGAAAGAAGGAAAGCAGAGAGTGAGAGAGGGAAGGAAAGGAAAAGAAAAGAAAGAAAGAAGTAGGGAGGGAGGGAGGGAGGGAAGGAGAGAGGAACTGGAACAATCAGAAGCCTTCAGGTAGTCACTGTTCTGCAGTTGCAGTTTTGGAATGCTTTCATACAGATGGTATTTAATTTACTCTTTCACACTGTTTCCAGATCTTAAAAAAATGTCTTTTGCCTTACTGAAAAAGATGTAAAAAAAAAAAAAAAATCATCTCCTTCCTTTGTCATTTTTCCTCAGTAAAAACAGGATGATATCTTTGCAGATTTCAGACTGTACCTCTGTTCATTGACTCATGTGAAATGAGTGTCACATCCTATATTCATTCTGGTTTGTTCTTCACAGTTTATTCAGGTTGTTAAAGTTCTGGAATTCATTGCTAGTCCTCTGGTTCTTCATATTATCACAGGACAAAAGGAATGACCTCTATGGGTGATTTCATTTTATTGTTGTTTTCTACATGGGTTGATGATGGCAGCCCATGGGGCTGAGACACTAAAGCTTAAACAGTAAAGCTCTCTTCAAGGATGAAGCAGTAAAAAGCAAGGCAATTTTTTCTTTCTTTATGAATAAGGAAAATGGTTAGACTTGATGAGTTTTAGCAATGAAATTGGTGAGCTGGAAAACTTCAGTCAGGTGAGAGGGCCTTCTTCTCTAGTCAATTTTTGGAGGCTGCTTGATGGAATCAGTCTGTTTTAATAGAAACTGAGAGTGTAGAAGAAAGATTTTATTGAGTATGTCATCTTTGTGTTATAAAAGAAACTCTTCTTGAAGTTTAGAAGACTATTTGCCTCTAGGGAGTCTTTGGAAAATAAGAGGATTTTTTATTTTTTAATAGAGAAAGTCTTTAGGAAGATTAGAAGGAAAGCTGACTTTTTCAGCAGTCCCAATTTTGATTTTAGAAAATTATTAGCTCAATAACTGCCTGAGGCAGGAAGCCAAATTATTTTGCTGTGTTTCAGAAAAGTGTAATTACAATATTTATTTCCAAATACGTTTGTTAGGAAATAAATTTATTAATGTCCTTCAAAGAGAGAACCAAAACTAAGGTTGGTATGAACAGGTACAACTGTTAGTAACCCCATGCTTTAAAAAAACTGAAGAAACAAAAAGCATGTTGACTAGACAATACTCTGTTGTCTTAAGTGTCATTTCACGGTACACATATAAATGGGAAAGACTGACCAGATAGAAAAGTCAACTAAAAAAAGCCACAACAGTAATTTACTGGCCAATAGCACAGTATTGCCCTTTTTCCATTGATAGAAAAGAAAACATTTACCATATACCTTGGAGACAGAAAGAGAATCATAGAATCATAGACTGCTTTGGGCTGGAAGGGACCTTTAAAGATCCTCTAGTCTATCCCACCCCTTGCCATGGGCAGGGACACCTCCCACTAGAGCAGGTTGCTCAAAGCCCCATCCAGCCTGGCCTTGAACACCTCCAATGATGGGGCATCCACAGCTTCTCTGGGCAACCTGTTCTAGTGCCTCACCACCCTCACAGGAAAGAATTCCTTCCTAATACGTTATCTAAATCTCCCCTCTTTCAGTTTAAAACCTTCGCTCCCCATCCTGTCACTGTAGGCCTTGGTAAGAAGTTTCTCTACATCTTTCTTATAAACCCCCTTTATATATAGAAGTGGAAGTGAATAGTGGCTTTCGAGAGTGGAACTGTCCGGAACATGAGTGGTTGTTAAAATCAGTGGACGTTGTCATTCAGAAGTAAGAAGCAAAACCAGTATTCCAAACTTGCATGCCCATGGTAGTCAACTGAATAAAAGTTGTGTGAATGAAGATAAGCCCCTGAATTGTCTGTATTTCTCTTTTTTTTATTATTGCTTTAACTGAACTGAAGACTCTGGCTTGTAATTGTACACCAGTGCCCTAGCAAAGGCCCTGGTCAACTTCCCCAACAGATAACCTGTGTTTAGTTCTATCTCATTGCAACCCATCATTATTTAAGCATTGAAGAGAAGTACGTTCAATAAAACTTCATTTTCAAAACTTTCACTTTTTGTTGAAAGCGTGTTAGGCAAGAACACTGCTAGCATTTAAGTGAGGACAGTTTTTGATTTATTCCAACCCATGTAGATATTTAAATAACTGAGTTTTATTTACATGGGAAAACTTTGTCAGCTGTTAAATATTGAGATGACTGCAATCAATGATTTCTTTTTCTGTAGTTGGGAAGAAAAGGTTTGTTGCAGTAATTTTCCATGCACAGGATTGTTCTTGTGACCAAGGCCAGTGTTCCAAAAGTTGGGCAAAATTTACATAACTGTCTTGTCACAGGGCTTATGTGGTGTGAATCAGTTTAATGTGTTTTATTTTAGGAGCAGTGAGCTATTTTTATCAGGTTTTTCAAATGTATGGAGTTTATTGGCAAAAAGTGAGAAATGTACCAGTAAGCCAGGAAACTTGAGAGTTTCCCTGCTGAGCTTAATATAAGAGCAGTTCTCGCTCCACAGGGGCGCTTCATTTTCTGCTAGCTAATGTCCACATGGTGGGCTTTTTTTCATTTAGTAAAGAAGATATTTTTAAAATCTGCTCTAGAGCCCATTAACAATTGCAGGAAAGCTTTTGAGCTCATGCTAGAAGTAAAACATTTACTTAAGTGCTTTCTTGAATCTGAGCCTTAAGTGCTGACCCCGGAAATACGGATTCTAATTTTACACCTGCAGGAGCTAGTGTTGCAGGTGGAGGTTGCAATAATGTCTAAAAATAAGTTAATGTTATTATAAATAAGCCACATCTATTACAGGAATAAGGAGCAAAACAGAGCTACTTTGGGCCATCCACTGCAATATCCAGTAACCTTACATGAAAAGTCGCTGCAAGGGTCTTAAAATTTAGTGGTCTCAGATTGTAATGTAGCATTTCTATGACACTGCTGAGGTTATGCACTGCCTGGCTAATTCTGTAATGCATGAATTATCTGTCATTCACAGAGATATATTTTTCCTGGTCAGTAAGAATTCACTTGAAATATTATGTAATAGTATTTATTTTCCTGGGAAATTTATTTCATTGGAGTATCTTTTAAACCTGGAATTGGGACTTTATTTCTTAAATGCCTTTTAAACACCTTTAGTGTTACATAATAGCAATTTAAATTTTCATACCGTTTGCTGGCCTTGAGCCATACACTTAACTAGTCTTTACTTGAAATAGTATTTCCTAATATTAAAGAAATTTTAATTTCTTTAAATATTAAAAAAAAAAATCAGATATCTTCTATGTTTCTTTTTCTGTTTCACTAAAAAGGTTTCAGTGTGGGTTGGGAGGACCATTTTCTTCCTGGTAAAAGAAAGCTGCAAGATGTAAAGTACCTTCATATCTTCATGTAAGAAGTCTGCCACAGATTCCTTTCAGTTAGAATTATCTCAGCTGTTACTCGTAATTATAGAATATATAGTTTTCAAACACAAATCTAGTTATTTTTCTCTTACAGAGGATCTCATAAATTACAGGAGGATGGCAGTAATTAACTTGAAGGGGGTTAAAATTAGTGAAGGGTGTTTTCAATAACAACTTTTCTAACTTGATCTTCTAATTTTATCATAAAAAGTATTTCAGAAGCCAGTGGAAACACTGCCATGTGTGTTGGTTTCCTAGTACATACGATCTACTTTTAAAGTAATGGAGTTAAAAATTTCACACTTGAAATGTCTTCCAGTCCGTTGTGAAGCAGTTTCTCATCCCGTGACAGGCCACTCTATTGTCTGAAATCCCTTTGGGTTCCCAGTAATGGCAACAGACAATATTCGTGGTCTGTTAATCACTGAGATGCCAATTCAGAATATAATTAGAAGCACTTTAACATACCCTTAAATCCCAGTAAAGTCAATTGAAACTAACTATGTGTTTAAATGCTTTGTTGCAACAAAGACTAAAAGAATGAAGGCAGGCAGGCTGAATGCTTTGTAAGTTTCTCTGATCTGAACAAAGTATTGCAAAAACAACTGAAATTCTTCCCCTCTCCATTTCCATTATGAGGTTCAGCAATACAAACCTCAACTCAAAACATTTACTCCCCTTTATTTCTTTATTAGCCTAGAACACCGTGGCTGGTTTCCTGGCTACCAGCTTGTGGTTTTGTTCTAATAAGTACATAGCACACCTCTTGGCATCTTCTAGCAAGGATAACTGATAACTTTTCTGGTGCAAGAAATGGTCGAAGTGTTGCTGTTCCAAGCAAATTTTTCCCTTCAGTGATAGTGCATCTGGACAGTCTGTCGTCTTTCTGGACTCTTGTGGGGCAGCACAGATGCACTAGCTAAGTCAACTGACCACAGCTTGCGGGGATAGAATCTGTGTAGGGGGTGTCTTACTTGGTTTTCAGTTTTGGAGAAATTGCAGTGCTTCAGCTGTGGCAGCTGCCATGGTGACCTCATTTTTGTACATGCATAAACATATATGCTATTGACTCTTTTCTTTCTTTTGGTGGAAAGAGTGAAACAATACACCAGCTAGTATATGGTATAGGAAGATACTACACCAGGCTAGGATTCAGCAGTTGTTGAGTTATTTAGGTCTTGTTACCTAATAAGAAAATGGTGAAAGTAAACTTCCTTACCTAATGCGTAGTGAAGTATTTCCATAGTTTAAGAGTTTCGATATCCCAAACTGCAACCTACCACTGAATTATAAGCCTTTTAAACAGAATCCCTTGTATATGATTGATTGTACATCGAAATAGTGAGTACCAACCGTCTTTTCTGAAGGAGAATGAAGTAGAAGAAGAATTTGAGAGAAAAATATTTTGCCAGTGCTGAAATTGAGCTAGGATTCCTACTTTTCCCTCTCAGCTTTGAAGATAATGCTGAAAGAGCAGTAATTATTTGCAATTTTGCCTTTTTGTTTTATGGACCCTTGGTTGCAGTCTCTATCTTGACCTCCAACAGGAAGCCATGAGTCCAGCAGCAGCTCACTTTGGAAAGTGTAGGGATGCCATCTCCCAAGTGGCTGGTATGATTTCCCGCAGCAGCAGGGGTTAATTTGAGCTAATCTATTGGATGCAATTTAAGACTATCTGATCTGGTCAAAATGCAGCACAAGTTAAACTTCTTTGCTTCCTGATCTCTTGCAAGTTGAGTGTCCTTGCAGTTCTCTACCTGAGTGCTTCAAATGTAGTGAATGAATATTAATGAAAACTTCTGATGAATTTAAATCATAGGAAGTGTTTGATCATTAGATTATATCTTTGAAAAACTTCAGTTAGAACAATGAGAAAGAATTCTGTGCTGAAACTTGATCCTAAATTTATGTATATTACTTTTATTTCTTATTATGTTAGAAGGTCACTAGATTTCACAGAACATGTATTCTGCAGTAGAACTGTGTTTTTGTAAAGGATTTACTGAGAAGTGTCAACAAAGTTCCTTTCCTTTTAAATTAAAATTAGTTTTATTGCAATTGTTAACATTCAGCTGCAATTGCTTTTTAAAGAAAAAAATAACTGTGGTGAATTTATAACCATATTAAAAAGGTGGTCGATAATTTATAGGGTAAATGAAATCTGGCTCTTCACAAAGGAAATGAAAATGCTGACTTTGTGCCAATTCCTGCCATCTTTATTCACAGTGTCTTACACCGTATTCCACATTAAAGCTCTAGCTGAGAGACTTGGACTACTTGCCTAGAAAAGCAATTACCTTTATAAATGAAGATGACAGAGTCTGTTCTTAAATAAATATGAATAATCCTTCCACCGGTCCAGAAAGCTGAACATACAGGTGCCTGACACAACAGTTTGTTAAAAAAAACCACCCTCTCTTCATTCACCATTTCAAAGAGTTGGATTAAGCTACGGTTATTTTCATATTTCTTGCTCTTTATTCCTGGATTTAATTCATAGGTAAGTAATAGGTATTACAACAATTTAGGATGAATTTTCTAATTTTTGCATGAACGAATCAGTAAAATAGTCTTTTCAAATAAGATAATCCTTTGCAATTACTGTTGCAATTAAAGTTTCATGAAATCAGCTGGACTTTTTTGGATACTTTTCAGTGCAGACATTTTGTTCCAGGCAAGAATATTATCCTTATTTGAAACAGTAAAAGATAAAAGTACGTAAACCCACAATAGGTTAAGTTCTAGATGAAGTGGTACTTTCTGTGTATCCTGTTTATGGCTTGGCAAAATATGTCAAGACTTTCATATCCTATTAATCAGGTTATTTTCATTGATTCATCTCTTGATTTAACTATTAATGAAGATTTTCCTATTATGGAGAGGAACATCCAAAGCAAAGCACTTCCAACTATATGATATTTTTTATTTCTGGTTTTCTCTTAAAGGAAAGAGAAAGATTAAATGACAAGGCTTAACCCCTCATATTTTTGTAATTCTGCACTATGCCCAAAAAGAAATGAACCAAATTTCCCAGAGTTTCACAAACTTTTGTATCTTTTGTCCATATTGTAATATATTATCTTTAGGTAACAGGATCGTCTTGCCTGAATTCAGTTGGCCAAATTCATAATGGAGCAATTTCTAAAATAAAATAAAATAATATTAAATTATTGTTAACTGAACCTGTGGCTGACCCATACAGATCCCAACATTCTGCAAAAGGATTTCATGAACACAAGAAAGCCATCGCTAAGGTACAGCTTGCAATATAAAAAATCCAGTCATAATATTGTGTTGGTACAGATGTCCTACCATGGCTGGAAAATACAATTCCCCTATCTCATTAGATACCATGTTAGGAAAGAGAAAGAGTTTTTCCACGTTTCTTAAGACTTTAACCTGTTTCCCTCAAAGCTCGAGATCTGCCAGGCACAAATTTGAAATTCACTGCTTGGCACTGACTGCACTTTGGCTATACCATCTGCACTGGGCACCTCTGTGAGGTTGGCAATGCCCAGTAAGATGACAGTCTCACAGACTAGTGGGCAACCTGCCACATCCACTTGGGTTGATCCTGCTTGGATTGTGAATAATCAGTCAGTTGTCACCAGCCTGGCCTTTTGAGAGCTCAGGATGACAATGCAAGTCACAGAGGCAAAGCCAGAATGGGTGAGCTTACCGATACCAGGGCTAACAACTTTATGGAGTCCTGAATATCTAAATCTTAAAAGGATCTAAAACCATCTCTTTGCAACTGCCCCTTCATTTTCTTTATGAACTCATGTGTTAGCTTCCTTAGCAGACTTTGAATTTCTAGGTAACCTGATACCTGATCTTTAAACACAAGAAAAAATATGTGTAAGTATATGTGAAACTTTCAGCAATATCCATTTCTTCAGCATAAGACTTGTTCCTTGGTACTGGAACTTTATGTTTCCCATCCCAACTTGCCTTGTCAACTGAATCCCACTTACGAACCCCTTCTGTCCCATCCTGTTCTGTCTGCCCTTTATCCCTTTAGATGTAAAGGGGGATTACATGGGGACCTCAACATCCCATACAACAATCTGAAAACTCGTAAAGCATATGAAAATATTTTCATTAAAATCACAACCATAGTTGATAATCATTGAATGTGCTGCCCAACACTCCAGTCTGCAAGGACTCTGGGTGAACACCAGTAAATTAAGGAATCGGAAGAATGGAGACATCACAGCCAAATTTAGTTTTCAGTGGAAAAATTCCTGCCTCCTGGGTCAAGCTTACTTGTTTTCAGTCTTACCTTAAGCTGTATGTCCGAAAGATTTTAAAAATATCCTAATGGTCCCCAAACATGAACCAGCCACCTTGGGTAGCTTCAAGTTACATAGATGAATGCAGAAGGCAGTGACGCAGTTACAGAGACCCATAGTGGTCTTTGTAAATACTGTACCGTCACGTACTGCTCTTTCTTCTTTTCTTTTACTGTTTCTGTACTAATTGAAAGGGAAAATGCATCCATTTATCACCAACATCAGCTGTTACATATTTTTTAAGCCATTGTATTTCACCATAAAGTCCCTGAAGGGACAGTTCTCACCACAGTTCTTTGTCTGGGAGAGGCTTCAGTGCACAGAGGCCTCGAAAAGCTGCGGCATATTTCTGATCATAAGAATGACTGAGACCTGGAACTTTCTCTCAGGTAACTCCAAGGCCAGAACAGCAGTCCTTTACTTGGCTTAAAGCTGTCAGTTGTGCCTGGGCTCTGGTGTCAGGGAGCAGCAGGAGTAAGGTTGCTCTCCGAGGATTAGCAAGCCAAGGGTGGCTACAATACTGCACGGGCAGTGCCCTCACCCAGGGTGCAATCCCGTGGTGCTTCAACCCAGCAAGCAGAGTGGTGATGCTAAACAGCTCCTACTGGCAGCTCGGACAGGACTAGGGACCAAGGTCTGAAGGCCCTAGTTGAGCTTAAATGGAGCCCCTGGACAGAGGGTGTGGGTGAAGACCCCAGGGCCGTTAAGCCTGATTTAGTGCCCTAAGGGCACTGATATCTGGAAGCCAATGAGCTTTTTAAAGACAACTCACTGCCCTTTGTCATTGCTCCCCTTATTCATCTTTGACTTCAGAGATGGCGATAAAGTCTGCTAGGAGCAGGAGAAAAAAATACTTTAAAAGCAACTACTCTTCAGCTCAGAAGAGGGAGATAGCGTCCCTTAAGCAAAGAACTTACTGCCTGGATTAGGGTGGACTGTTTCTAAAAGAGTGTAAACTAGGACTGTTTTTGAAACAGCATATGTTGGGTAGTTTGTGTAAGGTGATCAGTCTGCCAAGCTGGGCTGGACACCCATTGAAATGGGTCTCATAACCCGAATATCACTGTGTTTTTACTGTGCCAGGGAATTATGGAGAACATGTTGACCTGAAGCATCTTCCTTTGTGCCACTATCAAGGCAATTGAAACTGATTGTATCTAGCAGCCAAACCAAATTCTGAACTCCATCCCCAGCAGTAGCTACTGTAGCTGCTTTTGGTCATGAGAGCAAGTACATTGCAGAATGTGGGTGCAGCCCACCAAAACCACAGAATGGGGGTCCAGGATCTGTCACTGTTGGCCAACATTTGTACTGTATGCTATGATAGAGCATGTTCTTTGTGACCCTTGTCTTGAGAGTTGTCTGCCAGGGCCTAGGTGGCCTTTATGTGCTGGAACCTCCCCTGTAGCAGCTGCAGTCTCCAGCTGAGTATCTGTTGTTGACTCCAGTGAGAAGAGACGTTGACAGAGCTGCCATTGAAGAGCTGCCCATGCAGAAATGTGCCTTGTAGTCCTATGCCTCTGGCCAGGAAAAACCCCAACCCAGTGCCCATCCCATTATCTGCACTTAGCTCTGGATTCTGCATGTCCCATTAGGCAATCTTTCTAGGCAGTCCATTAGGCGTCTCCTCAGAAAATATTCCCTATCAGAGGTTGTAATAAGCTGTTGTATCCTTGTCCCTGTTGAGAACTTGGCTCAGTAGCCAAGGTGCTCTGGGACCAGTCTTTCCCTTTCTGCCAACCATTCTCTTCAAATTAAAAACACTAATCAGACTGATGTTTTTCCTGCCTTTGACTAATTCTGTATGGCACAAGATGTAAAGTCTTTAAAGTCTTGTTTTGGCTAAAGAGGCCAAAAGCAGACTCTACAGGAGCTGGAGTAAAATTCTCCATCATCCCTCCCACTGTGTAATCCAGTAAATATGATTTTGGCACTAGAAATAGAAAGCCACAGGCTAGGTGCTGACCTGAAAGTGCAGGGTCTCAGGACATGTCTGGCCCTGCCTTGGTGAGAGCTGGTTTTAGCGATGGCAAAAATTGCCTGTTGGCCACATGCCTGTAGCTCCCCTGCTCTGAAAGCACCCAGGGCAGGAGACTGGCACCCCTACATAGTCACTGATGGACAAACAGCCCCCCTGGAGTGACGGGGCTGGGGGAGGGAAGTATGCAGCTCCCAAACTTTGCCTCGGAAGCAGGGTAGAGGTGCCATGCTGTAGTAAGAAAATGTAAAATAGCCCAAGCAGATGCCAAGACTTAGAAGAAGAGACCCCCACTGTGAACACTGTACTGCTCTCAGCAAATACCTCAGGATGTCCATAACTTGTGTATCTCTCCCCCATTCATCTTGAGGAAGACTAAAACCGTCAATGTTAGGATGCAGAGGAACATTGAAAGGGTGAGCACAGCCCCAGAGGAAAGCAGTAGGTTTTCTTTAGACTGTTAAGACTTGTAAAACGATAAATGGACTAACAACATTTTGAGTGTAACTCCCTCACTGTAGCATGTCCAGCTGCAGCAGCTGGGGACATAGACAGTGTCATCCAGCTGAGATAGAGAAGGGCTGGCACTGGAATAGATTCCTAATGCAACCTGTTTTTCCTGTCAGGACCCCTCTCAACTGGATATAGATGAATTTTCAGCCTGTTGATACTCCCCAGTCCTCCCAGTTTTATCAAATCAAATATTGCAGCCTAGCTTTCAGATGCAGTATTTTTGCCTTAGCAATTTGGGCTCCCCTTTTTTGGATATGTTAAGAGATTCAAAGCTATCATCAATATGCTGAATGGCAGCATCCAAGCTGTAGTTGGATGGTAACAAAAAATTGGACTACAGATTTTAAACAATATGGCAATCTGTTGATTTGTAATAAAATAGATTTTAAATACACCACAAAATGGATCCAAAAGTTCTAGTTTTTCTCATGGATAGCAAATGTGATCTGCCATCTATCTCTTCTCCTAGCTTTAGGCTACACAATAGGCTCAAATTTTTACTGTTTAAAGTTTGCCCGAGCATTTATTTAGAAGAACATCTGAGCTTTTTTAAATTGATGGAACTAGTTATTGTAGTCATTGCTGTCATAGCTATCATGAGATATCTCCTTCCTTCCTCTTACCTCTATGTCCTTTGTTGTCTTGAGGGCAAATTGCAGTGATGAGTAGCTGCAGATTCTCTAAATTAAAGCAGTTCCAGCAGGAATGCGATCTGTGTGCCAGCATTCCTCTAGCAGTTTGTTTCCTTTTCTCAAGATACAATTTCAAGTGACCTGTATCGTTGGTTGGCTAGGGTGACATGACATATTATCTATTCAGGAGGAAACTGTGCTTCATTAAGTTAGCATCTTTGTTGACTATGAACTCCATTTACTATGTTAGTAATTATTTCCCAAGGGCTACTTCACCATTGCTTGGAATTTTTCCTGAATTAATCTGCTGAAAAAAGCTGTTCTAATTGCTTTAACATTTCAACAGTCTATGCAATGGATCCACTTTAAAAGTTCATTCAAATTTATAATTATTACCACTTCAACCAGTATTCTCTATTTTGTGCATTTACAATGAGGAAATGCCATTGGTACTGATAATAGTATTAACCCTTACAACATGTTTGAACTGTAAGGAACTATATAGATGAAAAAATTTTTTATTAGAACATTTTAACTGAGGGTCATCGACTTGGATGCAAAATTTTTCCTTGAATTAAAGTATACCTGATAAATAGGGCATACCTTTTTCATTTTAGTATGACAAAAATAATTAACAATATTTCTGTAGATAATTTTCTTTAACTAATTTACTGTATTGTTTACTGTTTTAATTGTAAAAATTTTAATTGACTTCAATGGATTTCACTTCTTTCTGATATAGGATCAAAACTCCTGTAAGAGTAGTTTCTGCTGCTTCTTGCTGATGCGTTCTTCCAATTTCTGTGTGAGCTCCTGAGGGCTCCACTTCGGCAGAATACTCAGGTGGAAGAACAGTTGGTTCCAGCATATAGTAATTTCTTGTTTGTTTGCTCATTTTTAGCAGCCGGATTAGTCACTGTAGATATTGACTGGAATTTTTTGTTAAATTGACCTCCTCTCTGCAATCATGTAGGTCTCCTGTCTAAAAATCAGTCTTACAGTCGAACTTTATAACCAGATTTTTTTTTAGCCTACAGTATGCTACTGTTGTGAAGTAAAATACCCATTGACCTTTTCAGTGTTGTAAATAGGGAATTTGTTGTACATAAAACCCTCCCAAGACAAAGGTAGGTTTATTGCGTGCTACAATAAGAACTATTTCAGCCAAGGAAAAAGAAATGAGAAATGTAAACCTTAGTGTTGCCAATTTGACCACATAATACAGAGATATGATAGTCAGCAGCGGTATTGAACATAATGTTTTCTGTAATGTTAGATAATTTATTTCAACATGAAACAGATTTCTTCTGTTAATAATTATGAACAACTTTGCTCTCATCTTTGGTCCACATAACACTGAATGCTTGAAATTCTATCTACTTAAGCATATAAAAAATTTGTCCTTCTGAGGACAAGAAAAAGAAATTACGTTACACTTCCATCCTTCTATTTCCAAGCAACAGTGTCTTCAAGTTATATTTTCTGAATCCAAAAGCAAGTAAGATAAGCTTCACTGTTGTCCTAGCCTAATTCAGTTCCATTCTTTCATTTGTTTGTTTATTTTAATTGATTTCTTGACCATTTCAGCTGATGTCATTATGTGACCGTGTCCTGATGAGTCTAACTTATGCAAAAGATTTGGAGTGAGATTTATGAGAGCGGAAAATAATCATGATAAATCATGATAAAAGTCTACTGGTATTTTTCTTTAATTTTTGCTTTAATTTTCAAGTCTATCTTTACTGTACAACACAAATTTAGGCTTTGTTTCTGTCTTTTTTATACATGTATAGTGTTGATCATTACTGTGAACGTTTTATGGATTAAACTTGGATCATCTCCAACACTTTGTAATATGCTGAATTTCCATAAGGATAAAGGTTTGTTCCATTAAGCTAATATAGTGTGAGAACAACATTTTAATTTGTAGTATTTTCCCTGAAAGAAGTGAGAAAGGAAGCTGAATAACAATATCTTTGTAAGAAGTCTTTGTAGAAATAGAGTGAGATATGGGTGAGATACAGAGTAAAATGTAAGAGGTCTCAAGGAAAGGTGGCTTGCTGTATGCCGTTCTTTTAAAAAGGTTTTGATTAGAGTAGGGAGCAGCTGCACTTACAGGTGTTTTATCTTGTGCATATGTGGTGAGTGGGCAGGCCTGATTTGTAAGGAGAATGCCTGTAAAGTGAATGTAAGAGGTGTGACATGCTGAGAAGAGTGAGGAGGGAGACCCTGAAGAGCAGAAATACTTTGGTCTGAAAGGTTGTTTGAATTCTCTAAACACTGGCTTTCACACTCTTTTGCCATTGTAAGGGCAAAATATTTCACGTGTAAGATCCCGGACAGAAGTTGTCTAAATTTTCAAAAAGCTTCATTCATGGATAGCATACTTTGCTCTTGGTACAGTCAAATCTTGAAAATGGTGCCTCATAGGCACAACTGCTGGGTTTATTACTCAACACCTGAAGGACTTAGCTTTGTATTCTTGTTTTCTAATTCAAAATCAAACTGTTAAATTACATAGTGAATTAGTGCTTAGCAGTCACAAATATGAAGGGAGAGAGTAATTAACAGAAAAAGGAAAAACCTACTATGGTCAAGGTGTCTTAGCTTCAAAAAAAGTGTTGCCACTTGGTTTATATGCATGCGGGAACCTAACTTCATGCTGCATTCACTCTAAAGGTATATACTTTAAACCTCTGCTTTTTTGTACTGATACTTGATGAAGTATTGCATGACAAAGGATGGAACACATACTATGCCTTTGCTAGACTTAAAGGTCTTAGTAACGTTTTCTACACTCAAAAATTAACTCAAATTTCACTTGACTGAAAAAAATTAGGCTGGAAAATACCTTCTACAGATAAGTAGTAGGTAATTTGGGGAAACAAGTCGTAAAGAAAAATTTAAGCCATTTAAATTTTTCTTAGTATTGATAAGTCCCGACAGGTGCTTACTGCATTTTAGCTTGTCTGATGAGAGCTTTTTGAGTATTTTTCTGAATATCCTTCATTACTACAGGCTGCTACTACTGCAAATATTACTACTACTACTACTACTGCAAATCCACTAGTATTATGCCAAATAAAGTACCTGGGGGTTTTAGCGGACATCAAGTTGACCATGAGCCAGCAATGTGCCCTTGTGACAAAGGCAGCAATTGGTATCTGGGGCTGCACTGGGCAAAGCGTTGCCAGCAGGTCAAGGGAGGTGATCCTTCCCCTCTGCTCAGCACTGGTGAGGCTGCACCTGGAGCATTGTTCTGGGCTCCCCAGTACAAGACAGACATGGACATACTGGAGAGAGTCCAGAGAAGGCCCACCAAGGCAATTAAGGAGCTGGAGCATATAAGCAGAGGTTGGGAGGGCTGGCATTGTTCAGCCTGGAGAAGAGAAGGCTCAAGGGGGAAACTCATCCATGTATATAAACACCTGAAGGGAGGGTACAAAGAAAAGGGAGTCAGGCTCTTCTCAGTGATGCCCAGTGACAGGACCAGAGGCAACGGGCACAAACACAGGAGGCTCTTGTCTGAACATCAGGAAACAGTTTTCCACTGTGAAGGTGACTGAACACTGGCATAGGTTACCCAGAGAGGTTTTGAAGTTTTCCTCCTTGGAGATACTCAAAAGCCATTGGGACACAGTCCTGGACAAGTGGCTGTAGGCAGTCTTGCTTGAGCAGGAGCATTGAACCAAATGACCTCCAGAGGTCACTTCCAATCTCATCCGTTCTCACCAGTCCTGTGAAAATGCCTGCCATGCATGGCTAGGGCCTGTATCTGGTCTATCCAGGCGTGTTAGCTACTTGCACTGGGAGAAACATTACTCCTTTTTTATGATTAGCATAATTTAGGCAGCTGACATTCTAGGCACACGAGCAAAATCGTAAAACATACTGTGAGCTAACAAACAGTCATGATCTGTCACGAATTCCCAACAAGAAAAAAAGGCTGACTGATGAAACTATTTGAAGCCAGCATTTCATGGGCCCACCTGTTCTGGCAGTGTCCTTTCACTGGAGATAGAGAGTAATTTTCTTGTTACAACGGGAATTACTATGAGACCTCAAAAGGTGTGTGGCAAGATACCATGCTGTCTCAAGATAGCTATTTTAGTCGCTTGACAGAGTGGTGTAATCAAAAGATTATGCGGTAACAGCAAGACTGTTGATGCATGTGCACTGCCACCACTTACTTTATGTTCTTGATAAACGATTGAGCAGGACAGCCTACGGGGCCGGTGTGCACAGTGCAGCAGGATGCCCAGATCTGGTGATGTGGATTGAGGACAGAACTTCTGAGCTTTCATGCCTGCTGTTACACACTTCTTTTTGCAGGTGTGGCTGTTACTTCTCTTCTCCCACTTGTAAAATGGAGTATTTTCTTCCCACAGTGTTGTAAGGATTAATTAGTTGACATTTAGAAAGAGTTTCAAAGAGTAGAGTTAATAGGACAGTGTTAAATCTAAGACTTGAGAGAGCACAATCTATTTGTTTTTTATCTAAGCAATCTCACTGGTGTCAGAGAGCCAAATTCCTTTTCTAATCTAGGAAGTGGAATCCTGGGAGGTGAAAAACCTCTGCAGCTTGCATTTGAAAATTTCATTTAAAATCTATCTGACCATGATTTCTGAACCGTGGCATGGTGAATTAAGTAAGGTAGCTGCATATGTCTTGAGTTTCTGTTCTGAGTACTCAGCAGCTCTCACTAAAGTCAAGAGGAAATGTGGAAAGTTTTTTGGTTTGGGGTTTTTTGTTTGTTTGTTTTAAATGAGGTCACTTAAACAGCTGCTTCAAGTGTGGATTTAAGAAGCTAGCTTTGGTTATCTTGGCTTGTCAGAATATTAAAAAAATTAAGAAGGTCTTTCATTATATAGGGAAGTCATAATGTGCCTTCTCTGAAGACTTCATCCATAAATAAACTCTTGTAAGCAGGACTTAATATTAATATCAAATGAATAGGGTCTGCAGCTACAGCAAGTGTTTGAAAGGCAAAGAGTGGCATCAATAGGCATAATTCAAATTTCATTGAAATCGGTGGAAGAAAAAAGTATATCTTTTTATTAAGTTCTGCATTTTAACTAGAGCTTTACAAGCACATATATGCATTGATTAATTTTAAAATTAAATATCTAACAACAATGTTCAAGTACTTTTTAATCAATCTTCTGAATCATGCTTCTGAAAAGTCAGGTTTATAAATAAAGTATAGATGAAAAGAGGACTTCATTAGAACGATTAAATAGCTTTAGTATGTAGGGCTTGACTGTGGTATCTATGCAGAGCTTGTGCGAATAACAAGAATCCCAGAGGTGGACTCTAACGCCACAAGAGACATCTTGTCTTCCCGGTCCATCAGCAGAAACCCCATGGATGCAGAAGCTGTCTGCTCAATGCCCAGGTCTCCTGTGACTACCAATGTAATGCACACCAGGGTGAGCATACTGTTGGGATTGCACAGAAAGTGCAGCCTTCTGTGCCGCTTCCCCGGCCCTTGTGGATGATGTGAGGAGAGGAGAAGCCTGCCTCTCTGACTGCTGGGCCCCCCCATTAACCTCCAGATTGTTTCGTTGCAGCTGTGCTGAAATGTATTCCATACACCAGCTGTCAGCCTAATGTAACTTGAAATGGGCTGCTGTAATAAACCATTATCAAAGCACTTGAGGAGAATGTGAGCCTTGACCTTATCTGGATAATTATCTAATAGAGTGCACAGAATGATCCCTTTAATTGGTGTTGTCATCCTTTGCAGCCATACTAGAATGTGCTGGCTTGGGCAGTTACCCATTCCTAGGGTGTCCTTGTATTTTTAATACCAACATCTCCGTTATAGTTCTGTAGCTTTTGCTATAGATGAGAATCACACAGGATTGATAAATGAATTTATTGGGAGCATTCTAAAAATGCTGCTATTTAAGTTTTTTGTTAAATTGATTCCAGTCAGTTCTTGCTGATTACTGTCTTTTAGACCATGTTATATAAGAAATCGCTAACCAATATAACAAGCTTAGGTGATGGTCGGCAGGTTGTCAAAATGCAGGTCTGCTTGGTCAAGACATGTTTTTCACCGCTTCATGACCCACTGACACCATATGAGGTGTCACCTATTCTAGGACACATATTTGCATATTTTGCTTATCACAAAAAAAACCAATTTTTTTTTTTTGCAAAGTAGCATTCAGCAGTACATCTGCAACAACTAAAACAAATATAACGGTTTGGTGAATGGGGGCAAAGAAAAGGACTCAAACAATTTCTCATTGAGTTATTTTATTTAAGAACTTTGAACAACGTTGTTTTTTCATGTGCAAAGAAGGATTTTCTGAGAATCTATATACAGATGGGAGGGGTGTGTGCAGTATTTAAGTCATTCTTTTCTTCTCTTGTGTCTCTCAGCTGCTTTTCATTGCAAGTTTATGTAGTGGGAAAGAGAATAGCACTCCTTCTTAAGTAGCAAAATACATTATCAGTTCCAATTACAGGAAATCACAATTTTTGGACCATGAAAAAATTCTGCCAGTGTTCATGTGTTAGTCATATAAATATACTTAACTGTAATTTAGGTAGAATGTAACTGAAACTTAATCATAAATCCAGTTTACCATCTCTGTAAGAAGTATCTCATAATCTGTATTGCTGTCATGTTTCCGGTCCATAGTGGTTTCAGAAAGGTCAGATTCTGGAAAGCAAGATTTGTGGTTTTAATATATGCTGTTTTCTGACAATACATTGGACACTGGAACATTTGAATACTGAATAATTATGGTACTGAATTAATACTATTTCATTTTTTGCCTTACCTAGAAGTCCTGCTCTAGCCTGTACTCTTGGACTCTCATCCTCGTATGTCTCTCAAAATCAGGTGCCCAGAAAAAACCAGATCATGTTCTCACTACGATGTTTATGATTTTTTTTTCGTGCTCTAAGCAATTTTTTCTTCCACAATACATTATGAAAATGCTCTGATCATTCCTTTATGCTGCCAAATTTATGTCAACTTAAGTTACTTTTAGTTACTTGCTATATTTTCCTAATGAATAATTTAATCCACTATATTAATACACTGAAATATTAGCAGTTTTTCACTTGCACCCAATGAGAGAGAGATTTCAGATGTGAATAGCAACTCATATTTCAAACTCGAGAAGAATGGAAACTGAGTGCACTGCAGGTCTTTAAAAATATTTGTTGATAAGAAAGGCCTTTGATTTTTTTTTTTTGCACGCATATCAATCAAAGTACAATGCAAAGATTGTAATTGTTTCAATAAAATAACGATTTAAAATATAGTGAACAAACCCATTGTGCCAATGCTGTAAAAATAAAGTAACTGTATGAACAAGTACTGATGTAGGTCAATTCAGCTGCTTTCCATGTTCATTGTGACAGTTATTGAAATAGCTGGAGGCAGAGTGGTTACTGATACACTATCCTGTATTTAAAGTTTTAGATGCTATGGCATCAAAAGCAAGACCACTGGGAGTACTTAAAAAGATATTGCTGATACAGAGGGTTGAAGTTCATCCTGAGAAAAGAGATAATGATTATCATGGATTTTGATGCTGAGACACAGTTGACAAGGCAGTAGATACTAGATACTTATGTGAATTTTTTTTTGTTATTACTGTTATGACACTTAATTTGTCTGTTCCCCAGTTCTCCACACTTGCCTACTTAATGGGATGCGTAAGGAGAAATGCATAAAAAATGGTTAGATACTCAGATATTACTGTGACAGAGATCATTTAGCCCCACCTAAATCATAATTCTAAACTTACTTGTTACATTGATTAGGCAATCAAGGATGAACATTGCCACATTAGGTACTGGGAAGACATAAAGTAGTAAAGAGTTCCCATCCTATCCTGAGCAGTGTACTGGTCACACAGTAAAAGCATTTGTAGCATGAGGGGTGCACCAAACAAGTAATAGAAGAAATATTGTGGAAGTTCCATGATCCTGTTTTTTTTGAGTGAGGAAGTAGTTGGATGGAAACAAACACTGAGAGGAACAGAGATAATGGCAGAAAGGAAAAAAACCACAGGGTGGTAAAAGTGTGGAGAACAGTAAAGGAACAGGGAGTCAGGGCAGGTCTAGTCTATTTTGGCTAGTACTGCACTTACCATTTGGCTTGGTTTTTCATGCAATTTTCCCAGGAGAAAAAGAGGGGAGAGAGTTACAAGAACATTAGTGATTGTTACTGGACTATATTTTTATCTAATGGAAAATGTTCATTTTTTTTACACAGCACTTACTGAGGAATAAATTCATTTGAGAAATGGACTCTTTTTTTTTTTTTTTTTTTTTTCACAGGCCACAATTTCAGGAGTATTAAATAATATATGCCTTTACCAGCAGAATTGGGATATTCTCAGAACTGCTTCTTCTGTGGAAATAAATATTGTAGCTTAGAAACAGATACACAGGCCCCTAAAATTCGTGCAAATCTTCTCACTTCACATCAAATCTGATGCCTAGGCAGAAAAATTTCACATTGCTGCAGATTTGTATCTCCTTGATAAGTAATCCAGTGTGGTTGAAAGGTTGCTTGGGAATATTGTAAATAAAGGGCATGTAGCAAGACCTTTCAGCCAATGTTCTTAGTTAAAGGTGAGAAAAGGGTAGGTTTCATGATGACTGATTAAGTTTGGAGTTGCACTATGCCTGCAACGTAATAGCAGTTATCAGTAGTCAAGATGGATTGGGAGTAGTATATTCTGTTAATATTATTTTAAAAGATCATGTTCTTGACTGCAGCTCTTTCTTTATGACTGTTTTTTTCTGAGAATTGTTTTCATTTTTATGGAAGTGTGAAAAGTATTTCAAACATACTGTCATGTAACAAATGTGGGTTGCAGCTTTACTGTATTTCATGATCACAGCTCTAGCCTCAGCATAGGCAGGTGTGCTAATGGAGCTTGAAACTTTTGGTGAAGGCGCGAGTCCAATTCCATGGTGTGCATAAAGTGCTGGACCCCAAAAGCAAAACCAAACCTGTTTTTTTCTTTTGTACCAGCTATTAGTTATGCTGCCTTAATCTTGCAGCTTTTTGGATCTTCATGAGCCTTCTGTTGTAAGATAAAAGCAAGATGTAATTTGACATTGACTTGACTTTCAGATAACTCAATTTTAAACAGCAAGTAGGTAAGATTTTTTAAATGCACTTGAATAAAATTGGTGCTTTGTGCTAATTCTCATTAGAGGATTAAACTATAAGCACTTTATGAAGTTACTCTTTATTCTTTATAAAGTTATTTTTGTCAAGCTAGTTTTAATTGACAGAAGAAAAAAAAATGGAGGAATTCAAAATAGAGGAAAGCGCCACTATTCAGAAGCTTCCAACCAGGAAATTATTTGTCTACTTTGAATTTAAAAAAAACAAGGACTCTATACAGAGAGCTTACTGCACAAACTGTGTTCAAAATTCTTTTTTTCTGGGCTCGCTAATAAAAAAATCACCTGAAACATACTTCAATTTCTTGGGTCATTATTCTGTATGATATGAGAATTTTGAGTGTGAAGAGGGCAGGATTTATTCATGCTTCTTCTGCTTTTTATTTCCTGCTTCATCTGTGAAAACTGGCAGAATTTGCACTGCTGATCCTGGTTGATTCCATAAGAGGGTGAAAATCTACCTATGTGCAACAGGGCAGTGAAGGGGCTATTGAAGAATAAAACAGCAAAAGCCTTGTGGTTTAGAGATAACTTTTTTCCTTTCCTTGAAAAAAGACTGTTGTTTTTCATATATGTCCTGGGCAAAGATAACCGGATATTTCATAGTAGTATCTTTTCTGTTGTGTTGAGTTGCGTAAGCTGTTTTTATCTTACCTTTTACCCTGCTGGGATAAAAATCACCTCGCTTCCATATCTGATTTTATGTCTAGTCCCAGTGGTCCATGTACTGTCCTGGGAGGATGAAAAAGAAATAGCTTCCTTTCTGAAAAAAAACTATGTGACCTGAGTGGCCTCAAATGGCTAAGGATAAGGGAACAGAGTAGCTCAGGAAGGAGAATTGCAGTGGCCGAGTGATGAGGCTGAAACTAGAAAGCTCTGTGCTTCTTGTCAGGAGGAGAGAAAAAGCAGGAGGAGAGAAAAAACAGCAGCGCTGGAGCTAAAAAAGCAAATGGTGACATTGGGAAAAGAGTCAGAAGGAAACTGATTTACCAGGGAAGGGAAACAACTTCAAATACTTGAATGTTGAATTGGAATGGGTTTGTGCTTATTTGTATTCCCACAAGGAGAACCTGAATTGTTTTATTCTAATAATAGTAGATGGCAGCCCCAGACAAATATTCTATTTAGAGAGCGGCAATCACCTCATGGAAAATACATGGTATATGTACAGGCATTAAAAACTGGGCCCAGTGAATGAGATAATTGTAAGCTAGTTGAAAAGTGATATCAAATGATAATAGCTATTATAATTAATAACTTGCTATCGGTTGCTATCGAGTTATTTCCCATTCGAAGCATATGATATATCCCTTTTCCACTTCAGTCACAGTGCTTCTTTTGTATTCAAGCTTAATAAACTGTTAACAGGTCATATAAATCTATTGAATTAAAAGATATTGTGTACAACAATTTGTTTTAATTACAAAATATCACATGTTCTATTTAACTGTGAGCTTAATGAATGGCTATTTAATTAAGGGCTTTAAATCAGGTAATCAGTTTGCATCACTGGGCAACAAGTAATCAGTTTATAACATGCAGTTGAACAGTCAAAAGGAGCAATAGGCAAACCTTTCTCCCTAGTGTTTATTGGCTAATTAAATAATCTAGACTCTGGGGTACATATAAAACAGGGAATAGAAGGTAAGTAGGAAGGATGCCAGAGGAGGTTGGTTGATAGGGCTTGATGAAGCCGAGGAAATGTGGTAGAGGCTTGTCATGCTGTTCAGTGTGTAAACTGTAACACTGGGTACACTACACCACATTTGGAAACAGAATGTCTTATACCTTTGCCTATCTTTGGAAAATACATTACAACTCTAATAAGACATTAATGAGACATTAAAGGTATTTATTGTTGGCTATGATATGAAAGAACACATCAGCTAAGATTTTCTCTTTGTGGTAATATTAAAATCCTTTTCATTTTTTTTTTCTGGTTTGTTTCTTTTTCTTGTTCTATCACATCTTAAATGATTTCTGGTTGAATGAAATTGATTGCACGTTTCTATGAAAAACCTACTGTTTACATCAGTACCTTTCAGAACACATGCAATAATTGAGTAAACTCACATCCTAAGGGTGAGGTACACCTTCTGAAGGTGTACAGTGAGGTAAAAAACGCTTTTCTGTCTGCTTAGTTGTCCTACCCATTTGTATTTATGTATGTTGTATGTTTGTACAATTGTTGTATGATTATAAACAACTGTCTTCATATGATGTCTCTGCTGTCATCCGTTCAGATTTTGATTTAGTAGATTTTAAGGATAAAGGGGGCCACTCTAATAATCCATGACGTATTTTGTAGGCCGTAAGATTTCAGCCAACATTCCTAGTATTTGTCTCCAAAGCTGTAGCTGACCTATTGAATCATTTTAGAAAGACAGTCAATCTAGAAATAGGAAGCGATGCATAATCCAGTACAATGCTGGGAAGTTATTCTAATAATTTATTTCCTTTATTGTTAAAGGCTTATATCTTATTTCTCCATTTGTTTTGCTTTCCTTCAGCTGAGCCTCAGTGAACTGTCAAGTAAAGAGCTTTTTCTTCTCATGTAGAGCCTGTTTATATACCATAACTAAAGCACTTTATAATGTTTCTTCCAGGTAATAATATAAAATAGGTTGTTCCTAAAGGTTCCAACTCAGAAGAATTGTTTGGGAAGTGCCAGTGGTTTGTAAAAGGTATTCTAGTTCAGCTGAGAGACCAAACCCAAGCATGATCCTTAGCAGAATATGGGGAAATTTCATGGATTTGGTTGGTAGCTTTACCATTAAGGCATTAGAATTCATTTAAAAAATTGAAATCTGGTACACACCACGTGCACGTGAATCAATTCTTTTTTGTTGTTTTGTTTTGTTTGTGTAGGTTATGGCAAATACAGGTTTTGCATTTAGACTTCAAGCATAAATTTCTTCTCTCCCCACCATAAAACAGCTAAGTGATCATGATGGTACATGTATGCAAGACACGCAAGACATACGAAATTATAAATAAGTGCAGTAGTATTGCATATATTAAAGTTCTTTTACTGTGCTCCTTTCTTCATGGCCAATTAATAAAGCATTTTTTTGCCCTTTCCTTTTCATTTTTCCAGGGCAGAGGAGGATGATGTTTTTCTGTGTAGGGGTTTGGAAGGGAGAATTAGGTTTTGCTTTACTGTTCTAGGTAAAACTTGAAAATATGTATTTCTTCATATCAACCTAACAATGCCTGCACAAAATACTGCATCTTTACAGTATGCTGACTGAAGAAATTGTTTTTCAACTTTTATAGCTATTTTAGATTGGTTCGTGTGTCTTGACTTTCTGCTCAGATTGCAATTTCAATTTTAACACATTCAATGGCTATTTGAGTGAATTATAGAAATGAGAAGAAATGAAAATGAGTTGGAGTCTTGAGTTTAGGTAAATCATGCTTAGACATAATTTAAAAACAACTGCAATTTTAATTCTGCTTAATAACAGCCTGACAGCATCTGTAATAGGAAAAAATGTATCAGTGATCGTAACACCTTTCACTGTCTTACTGGACTAGCGTTTTACAGTAAGGACTACCTATAGATGGCACCAAGAGTAAATATTACAGGAGCTGCTCAGGAAAAGTCATGGCTTTAGAATCCAAAATATTTATGATTGTATAGAAGCTGTAGTGAATGACTTTCTGAGATTTTTTACAGTGTTGTAATATTTTTATTAATCCTTATTGAAAATAATTTAAATCCTTCATCTGACCTCAGCTGAATATAGAAATCGGAGACTGGATTCAGGAGATATTTGGTCTAAATGGCCTTTGACTTAATTTTTGTCTTTCTAGTCTGTTGGTCTTTTGACAGTTCTGGAGAGCATACCTTCTCCTGGCAGTGAGCAACAACATCTCAAAGCTCTCAACTCCTGTGTATGCAGCTGCAGAAGTTGCAGGGCTATAACATTGCTGCAGATGTTCTTCCTTTCCCCAGCTGCAGCTTGGTTCTCCTGGTAAGCTAGCAAAATCTTTCTGGGGGAAGACAAAGGGGTGCTGAGTTATGCCGGGGTAGGTCCTGGCACTGTAATGTTTCTTAATGGCTTCTTTTCTCCCACTCTGTGCAATGAAGTGCTCTGGGACTTCCTGGGAAGCAGCATCACCCGTTGATGCAGCATGGCCTCTGGTGTCTGTGATTAGCACATGCATCATACAGTTTTGCTGTCAGTCTTTTTGTCCAAATTCACTCAGCATCCCCAGTCATAAAGCTTGCAATGCCAACTGGAAGCGTCATCATCATTAATAATGCTATGTTACTTTCCGTCTTTAACTCCAAATATAATAACCAAGAAAAAACTGTACAAAGGAGTCTATCCCAACATTATTCACCTTCATAAGTCAAAGTAACATAATTCACAGAACTTCTTAGATTTTTGCAATTTCCTTAGTTCTTTACTATGACCTCAGTCTTTACTTTCATTCATAACTTGAACAGAAAACGTGGTGCAAAACATGGAACACGGTGAATGGCCATTTGCCAAAGTCCTAGTATCTGGAGCTCATCTTCTCAGACAAACAGATTGTGTGTATAGATTGCACACTAGAGGTTTGAAGGAACTCTAAAATGAAAAAAAAAAAAAAGAGGATAAAGTTGAGGTACAAATATTTAAATCTATTTTGTGCATGGCAAATTTTTGACATTGCGTATCAACTGTAGTTTTACTAAGTACTTCTTCTCTGGCAGCACTGATCTTGTAAGTACAGAAAAGCTGTATTTTAATGTTTGTTTTTGAGAGACTGAGAGTGTTCGCAGTTGTTGAGGTCAGGCCAGAAGAGGCAAAGGAGGGAAGAAAGTAAAGCTTCACGTTTTCACGAAATATTACCTTCAGAGTACATTTCCCTTGTGATGTTGGCTTGAATACGGTTTTCATCACACCGATTAACTTACCTTTCTTACTGTGTATTTCATTATTTGACTCATTATTTGAGCAACGAAGTTTTCTATGCAAGAGAGAGATACACAAGGGCTTTTTAATTCTTTACTATTCTTCTGTGAGAGACTGAGTCCCCAGTAACTACCATTGGGGGGTTAATACTCTAGGAAAGCTTTGTACCTTCATCAGACAGCAGATTTTCTGGTTTGTTGGTTTTAAGTTTTTAAAAGCATAAAATAACCTCCATAAAATAAGTTTAAAATGCGGTGCATGGCAGTGCCATTTTGGTTGGTTGCTGATACAAATCCTACAATACCTAAAGCTATTACAGTGCTAAAGCCACATAACTTTCTTTTAAAAATGAAATGTTTTGTCTCTGAACAGACATGGCCTGACATGGCCTGTGTCATACTCTCATAGTACTATTCTTTGTGTCTCAGCCATTTTGAAAATAATAAATGTACTGTGCCATAAGTATTTTGATAATGTTTAACAAAGTTGAAAACATAGTCTGCTACTTTAATTGTATCATTGCCTTTATTTTTGTTAACTGACATTTACTAATTTAATTCCAAATTCCTTCTCACTGAAAGAATGAAAGTCATAATTGTTTCATTGTAACTGTAAGGGGATGTGTAACTCTTCCTAGCCATGATGTTTAACTGTTGAACTGTACAGATACATGTGACCAGCACTAGTAATATCAACTGAAACACTGAAGCAAGGAAACGATATGTTAACCTTCTAGTACCTACAGTAGGCATTAGCACCATGGGCATTTTGTGTTTGGAGAATAAAAAATTATTCTGGATAACAGAACAAAAGGTGAATTCTCCTTCTCTCCTACATAACTTCTCTCATATTGCAACAATCTTCCATAAAGTACTATATACTGTATTGGTACTTTTCACATATTTAGTTATTTAGTTGTCCCTGCCCGTGGAAGGGGTGTTGGAACTCGAAGATCTTTAAGGTTGCTTCCAACCTGAACCATTATATGGTTCTATAACTTATAAAATAATGGTAGAATTGAAAGGAAGTGTGTATTGTTTAATCTCGTACTTTAAAATTTCTTGTGTACATTTCATGTATTCTTTTTAATTATGCTCCAAGCTGATACACAGTTCTTGTGTATCAAGAAACATCTTTGTAAAGAAAAAAAAATGTATGAAGGTATTCAAAGCTTCTGTTTCCAGTGATATAGCAGAAAAACATATGGGCTACAAACAAAAATTCTTTGACTCTTCTATGCCACAGCAATTTTTCCTTAATTAGGTACCCAGTAGTATTCTTGGGATTTCTTTGTTATATGCCAAATCTGGAACTGAAAAATTACATGGCATTTTTAGGTGCAATAAAATTTAATAGGTTTGTGAAGTAATTATCTTGATTAAAAAGAAGAAATATTGCACAGTAGCTCTCTATGCTTCCATGTGAACTTTATACAATTTTAGATTTAAGAGAAGGTAAAGCATAGTTGCCCTTACTTTAGCATACAGGAAACTAATTAGAGAGGCACTCTAATAGAAACAGCAAAAGCTGTGAGAGACAGGGGAAAGAAACTGGAAAAGGCGGAATAAGAAAAATAGCTTCAAAATGTAAGGTGGCAGAGAGTCACGAAAAACAAAGCAAGCAAGCGCTTTCTGCGGCTGGCCTCGTGTTCAGTACTAAATGCTGCCTTCCGCTTTACCCACCTCTTTGGTTCATTAACGTTCCAGCTGTCATAAAGAGCCAGAGCCCCCAGAATAAGCCTTGCCCTTTGTGAATGACATTTACGTTCTTCTCCGTGATGTTCCACAGTCTGTGGTGTCACGTTCCCAAAATGTTTCAAAGCCCACCATAGACCCCAAAAAAGTATGTTTCTTGTGAATCGGTGAATGGTTTAAGGGATATAGCTGACATCTAAGACGGTGTTTCCAAGTTGTGATCCTGTTCAGTGAAAGACTACCCGTGTGCAAGGCAATACGCACACCTTGGCGAGCGCTTGCTCGTGATTTCCAACAGTAGTGCTAACAGTGAATATCCCACGGGCTGTGGGAGCTGTGGAAATAGCCTCACTGGGCTCTACACCCTCCTTACTCACTGCTTTCAGTTACATTCCCACAGGCTAAGTAATTTGTTTTAGTCTTATGAGGTAATTTGAATTAATCTTCAGACTGACTTTATTCC
>JAOXNO010000013.1:83442173-83454328 GCA_028565335.1 Limnodromus scolopaceus
CTGTGGTGTCACGTTCCCAAAATGTTTCAAAGCCCACCATAGACCCCAAAAAAGTATGTTTCTTGTGAATCGGTGAAAGGTTTAAGGGATATAGCTGACATCTAAGACGGTGTTTCCAAGTTGTGATCCTGTTCAGTGAAAGACTACCCATGTGCAAGGCAATACGCACACCTTGGCGAGCGCTTGCTCGTGGTTTCCAACAGTAGTGCTAACAGTGAATATCCCACAGGCTGTGGGAGCTGTGGAAATAGCCTCACTGGGCTCTACACCCTCCTTACTCACTGCTTTCAATTACATTCCCACAGGCTAAGTAATTTGTTTTAGTCTTATGAGGTAATTTGAATTAATCTTCAGACTGACTTTATTCCACTACTTACTGCTAAACAGCTGGCAAAAGACTTTTCTTTTAACTGAACCATTTCTCATTTTCTCATTGTCTTCAGTAACATGAAGGAGCAGAAATGTGGACATGATTATCGATTATGATTATCACTTATTTACATCTGCTTGAAATTCTGGATGCTTGAGAAGTCTGCTTGTTTTAGTCAGTATGAGAAAAATCTTTTAATTAAAAACCCATGACTTTTTGATAATTCTTTTTGTATGTCTTGCTGTACTAATGCAGTCTCTAAGAGCATGGTATTTTGAGGTGGTTATCATATATTCCTGGCTAGAAAGCTGTACTACCTACGGCTGTAAGTAGTATTATATTCTCTAAATTCTAAACTGGATTAATCTCTACATATCTTTTGCATAAAGATTTATTTTCAAGTATGGAAAAGGTACGTTAAATGGCTGTAACACTTTCTGTTCATATAATTTACTCCTGGGATACATATGGCAGCTGTGCATCCATACCACTGTTGCATAAACATATACTTGTTTCAGACCTTTTAAAATGCGCACATTTAACTTCTTTCCTTGATAATTTATTCTGAGTTTAAAAGTTTATTTGCATTGATTTTTATTGTTAAAATAAGTAAAGGCCAAGTTGCATGCTGTGTAAGCCATGAAGGTCTATTGGAATCAGTTCTTCTTTTGTTCTCCAAAACAGCTCCAGCTGACGTATATGGGATATGGCTGCATGTGAGTGGAAGCAGAATCGCTCTCGCTAGATCACGGGGAATGCAACCCAATCCATAAGTGGAAGAAAACCAGCATGTGTCAGTTCAGGTTTTTTTTTAGTTTAAAAACGCACAGTAGGCCTCTCTTTCTGCATCATGAAGGAAATTTAAAAAGTCATTTCCCCAAATGCATGCAGAATATGTCTCAAGATAATTTTTCCTTTTTTTCATGCAGCGAGCCCCTGTTCTCTGTCATGTCCTCAGCCGTAGTGTCCATATCTTCCTAGTTGAGAGAAATTCTGTCTGCCACTAGCAAAGCATGGAAAAGAGCTTTATCTATAGTAATTAGGCCATATTGACCACTTTGTGAATGCACCCAAAGCCAACTCTTTTCCTCTGGAGGCCAAGGGAAGGAGACAGTCTTCCCTGAGATATGGTCATTGTCAGGTATTTTAAAGATCTTTTAAGAGGCATGAGTTAGGGAAGATTTTAGCCATTCTTTTCATAAATGTATACAGCCAGGAAAGGTTCTCATTAGGAGGGTTAGCTGTCTTAGTCTAGTAAGACATCCTGGGAAATGCATTGCTACCTTTCCTTGCCCACTCCCAGCAGATATTTTGAACATACGCCAGTTTGAGCTCTTACGTGGGTCAACATAACATAACTTTGCATCTTCCAGTTTGTAGAGATAATGTGGTCTCAAATATCAAAAGTTCTTAGACCGAACGTTCTCTTAGTTATCATTAGGTAGTTTCCACTAATGTTTTCTATACAGTGAATCAGCTTGGTTTACTGGTAACTATAAACATCTCACACGGATGCGGCTACTCAAAAAGCTTGGGAACAGATTTTGAATTTAACACTTGCAGGCAAGGTGTAAAGGCTGACAGACGGCTCAGCATGGGTCAGGGCACGAGCAGAAACTCTTGCAAAATGCGTTGCCAAAAAAAGAAAGGAGGCAATAAATTTGCATCTCTGCATGGGAAAAGGCAACAACCAAAATCTCTTAAAATTTGTGAAGAGGGGGAAGAAAATAGTGTGGTGGAGCACTCTGCACACAGAAGAATAATTATGCATTAGGTCAAAGTTACTCATGGCTGACTGGGCAGGTAAAGATGGGATGAAGGATATTGTAAGCAGTATTGTCACCTTTCAAAAATAAAAGTGATGCTGTAGGACTGCACCCCGTGTGGGGAGTACAATGCTCTGCCCATGCTGTGGGCACCCTCCCGCTCCTCCCAGTGCAGCCCCAGGCCTGCTGCTCCCCGGTCGTCGCTGGGGCCAGCGCTCGGTGCCCCAAGCAGAGCTGGAATGGAGCTCCTGGGTCCATAGGTAGGGGTGCAGGCAGGGGTCCCCGCTGGGCAGTGAAGGTCTGGCACTGCAGCCTGGTGGTGTTGCAGGGGAAATGGTAGGTCTGGCTTTCAGGCTGAATTGAGGTGGTGGGCTGTTTTGGGGGGATGGGGGCTTCTGGGGTGCTGATTGCCCTGTGCCATATTTTGAAGTGTAAAGAGGCAATTAGAAACAAGTTGGGTTAAAGAAAAATAAACTGCTGCTGTTAAAGCTTAGGACACTAGGAGCAACAGCAACGTAGTCTCCAGTAGTGTGAACAGAAAGGGAAGTGTTTTTGCTCTCCAAAATATTGTTGAGTTTGAGGGACAGGCAGAGAGACAACATGCCAGCAGAGAGAATAGTGTGCTTGCAGAGGGTTGCTGAGATTTTTGTGTTGTTTCTTAAGGGAACTGGGCTTAGCCTGAAGAGAAGGAGGTGAGAAAAGTAATAGGGAAGGAAAAGGTAAAGGGATAGAGGAGGAAAAAGATGGAGCTGCAGAGTGAAGACAGTGCAGAAAGGATGTTATCTAGAAGTGGCATTGGTCAGTAAGTTATTAGAATGAATGCATGATTGGCTGGAGAATGTTAGCAGAAGTTTAAGGCACTTAAAAGGTCTGTTAATCACTGGCCAAGTTGCTTTCTCTCAGGCGTGCTTAACAGTTTCTTGGTTATTGCAGCAAATAGTTTTTTAAAAAAAAGTTCTACAGATAGAATTTGAAGCCTTGGATATTTGCTGTGTGAGTATGTGATAGCATATGAGCATACTTCCTTATCTTCCTCTTCTATGAAATCATTGTATTCTTAACAAAACTTGTGAAACAAGTGCACTGTGTGCTTTTTGGAGAAGAAAACCAAACCACCTCTATCTTTATCAGAGTAAGAGCCTAAACTAAAATCCCAGTAGCCAAGCAGTCATGACTGTCCCAAAGAATTCTCTGAAATACATTTATTTTGTGCCTGGTATGATTGCTATAGCAAGTGAAGGTTAATGTGCCTGTCACCCCAAAAAGAATGGTGGGTGCAGTCATTAACAAGTCCTTCTCTCTTTTCTGTTGGTATCAATAGTTCAAATACCTTTCTGAACATCAGATTCGTTCCCTGCTTTTTATCTGTTCTCCTTTTCTCCCCGAGTCTCCACGACTCCTTGCCATCAGGTTAACTTGTTTTCATTTGTGGCAATTATTCATCAATTTATTCTTAGAACTTCCACAGCCAATACAGAAACCCATTAAATCTATATAGCAGGTTAATCTCAACTAATAATTACTCATTAATCTTTCTGGAAATACACATTTTCTTCATCCCATTGCCAAGTCACAAGTCTGAGAAAAAAGTGAAGTATTTAATCTGTTTTGTAAAGTTTGTTAATGACAAATTCTGGCTGACAGATTGAAAAATTAGGTCCACTGTGTCGGGGTGCATTCAGTTTTAAAAAGTGATTAACTATATGCCAAGCTGTCAAAGAAATTTTGCATGAAAAAAGAGAAGTTGTTAACATTATGTCTGTGCCCAATGATTTCATAATATCAATTTTAAATATACATGGTAAAAAATAATTCAGCAGCCTACAGCCATTTTCAAGAAATGAAGTTTTGAAACTATCGAAAGAGAAGCCTGAAACAGCTCTTTCACTCCCTTACACCCTCCCCATATTTTTTCCCCTTGTATCTTTGACTTTAAAAACACTTTTATTTTCCCCCTAAAATTTTAGTTACATCTGCGTGTTAATTAAATTGAACACAGACTTTGGCTTTCCTAAAGAGCTCCTCCTTATTCTTGCCCTCCCATCAAACCAGGGCTGCATCCTGTGAGACTCTATTTTCCAGTGCAGCCGAATTCGCTGACAGAGGTAGGTCATAGCCTAGGATGATTTACAAGTCCCACACTTGCTAAATAATTCAACCTATTTTATGGCTATTTGCTTAATATCCCATTTCTGCAGAGTTGGTAAAGTGTCTGACAAAAGGTCAAATTGATTGTGCAGCTTCTCTCTTTTGAACTTAACTTCTGCTGCTTCCTGGTGCTGCTCTCAGTATATCTTCACTTCTGATTGATTTTCTTAATCCAAAAATTGATGCAAAAAGTCTTTTCTAATGAAAAGCGTGTTTGTCAATATTCTCCACTCCCCCTATGGATTTCTATTATGTTTTTATTTTGATTACTAGCTCCTGACCTGTTTATAGACTGGTTCGCCTGAAAACCCAAATCTTTGTCCTCTATACAAAATACCACATTGGCTCTCATCTTCTATGTCGCACCATACTCTTTGGTGAAAGGCATAATTTTGTTTTCAAGATCTTTTTGGGAGCAGATCGCAGCCTCATGTTACCAGACCAGTAGAGTATTTTTATATTCAGAACGAGAAGAAAAATAACCTGTTGTGAGCAGCAGGTCTTTATTCCTGGTCAGAGATGAATTCCCAGATAAAAGGATATATTTCTTCTTTGCTTTGTGACACAAAGTCAGACTTAAAAAGCGTTCTGCTTGTTCAAAGTGACTCGGAGGCTGAAGAAGTGACACTATGTAAGACTGTGTAAGACACAAAATGCTACTGTGTGCTTGTTCTGTGGATTCAAAGTACCCCTTTGGTTCTTGAACTCTTTTTAGTTTGATAGAAAACCCATCATAATGTTTGACTGTTACAAAGCTTCAGCATTGCAGATGTTGAACTTTACCTGACGTTTGTATACATCATACAAGATGTAGCAAGTGGAATTGGGTTACAGACGTTGTTTTGGGTTGTGGTGATGAATTATTTCTGTCACTGATCACCACACCAGCAATGGAGTACACAGCTGTAATAACACATTTTCACATTCCATTTGTTAGTTCCAATATTGATTTAATCTTTTTCTGATATACCATTTTTTCCCTGGGACTGACTTTCCTATTAAGTAAAGCAACTTTGAGGTTTCCTTTATTTGAAGAATACTTTTTAACTAAAAAAAATCCTATATTTGAAGGGAAGATGGCACACATTACCCAGTCCTCTAAGATTTTATACAACCGGGCATATTCTCTCACTAATTTTGTTTTCCATGGTTCTGTATTGCCATTTTGACAGGCAAGCTGTTGAGGTGAGATGAATTAGGAATGCACTTGTGACAGAAGCACCTGCCTTCCTTTCATTCCTTACTCTTGTGCAAAATAGTTGTCTCCTAGAACAGCAGATCTAACAACAGGGGCTTTTTCTGCTAATGCAGAAATTCGTTCCTCATGTGGGTACCATGCACCCCTTCTTTGTCAGTTCTTCAGCATAACGTTGCTAGTTAGGGAAAAAGGGCCTTTCACTGCCTGTGATGTGATGTTTATTTTTCTATTCCTTTAATATTTTGAGCTAACATTATGTGTCAGAAAGATGTGAAGTGAGGCTTTGATCCGTGAATCAGCATGGCTGATCAAATTTTGGTTGATTGGGAAATCTTTACTAGCAGCTTTTTGATGCGAAAGGGGAGTCAGTTGGTATCTTCTTATCTTAATGCATTGTACTCAACATTGCTGGGCATCGAGTGGATTTTTCTGATGCAGTGAACAGGCAACTGATTTATTCTGGAAGACTTAACCAGAAGTCATGCTTATCACTGCACCGATTTTCTTCTTGTTTAACTATAGCAGTTCAAGATTGTTTACAAATTACGGACTGCAAATGAGTCTCATTTGTGGTTATAGTAATACAGACATAAATGCACATAGACTGTAGAAATAAAATATTCCTTTGGGGGAGAATTTCTCCGATTTCTCCTATTTTCACTGCATAGGTCAACAACCAAGATTATCAAACAATAGGGGAAAAAATTCCCTAGCATCATGGCTTCTCTGCCCCCTTTTCATGCTTGCATTAAAGCTTTTAAGTAGTATAGAGTGCTAAATACTATAGAATAGCATTGACCATTGAGCTTTGTCTATATGAGACAGGTGGTGTGGGTTTCTTGAGATTAAGTTTAACTATCAGGCCTCGTGGCTCTGATGGTGACTAAATCAACAACAGAAGAAAATATGCAGATTACAGTGCTTGGAATATCCTACTTCTTTGTTGCCCCCTTTTTTTTTCACCCACCCCGTCTCTCTTTCTTTAATACAGTGCTCAGACCAGCTTTCTGTAACAGTGCTCTGCACAGACCAGGTGGTGTTGCAGACATCCATGTTCTCTCCGACAGACTGGGGTTATCTTCAGTGTGCCTGTTTAGGTACAGTTTCCACTGACGTTAACAGACTTTGTCCAAGATGGGTTTGTTTCTATTTTTGTAGCATTTATAGAAGGATGAGAAAGTGGGTGTGTGAATGGTCCCTTTTGGACAGGAACAAGGGAAAGAGGGAGTTACAAAAGAGTAATTGTAACTTCAGACAGGAAAGGAAAATAGGAAATACAAGTCCCCAAGGTCTGGGGGACAAAATACAATCTCATTTATTTTCTATTAATACTTCAAAATGTGGACAGCAGCAGAAGTAAGTACTCTGTATGATCTAAAAATCCTTTAAGGGTTTGCTGGTCATTTCCATCAGTATGAGAGGTATTTATGAACCCTATAAAAGGCACTGCTTGTCAGTCTAGGAATGATAAAACGTATTGACCCCAGATTACCATTTCTGAAAATGAAGCTGGCTGCAGGTAGTAGAGGAAGTGTTTCCGTGTTACAAATGGACATGTTAGTATACCTATCTCATAGCAAAATCATAATGTGTTTCATACGGCTTTTAAAACAATCAGCACAAAAAAAGCAATAGAAAAGAATTCTCAGGTATCACAAGCACAGGCTCCACAGTAGGAAAACAACTGAAAGAAGAAAAGCTGTTAGGTGGATAAATGTAAATTTTGTCAAAGGGCACAATCCTTTTTCTTTTTTGAGAATTCACCTGTATTTTTGATGTTTGACTTTATCTTACTTCCCTAGAAGATCACACTTTCAGATTTGGTTGTTGTGATGGATTTTAAAACACAAAACATGGCATACAGTTAGTTAAACTGTGTAGCTACTAGAAATCTGGTAAGAAACTTCCAATGAACTTTTTAAATTGCAAATCTTAATATTTTTTTTATAACTCAGAGAAACCACCACTAACCCAATTAGTTGGGATTTAAGTACAGTATTTCCAAAGGGTTGGCTCTCCATGGTAATTCTAATTGACCTAAATCTCTTCCTACTGGAATCAGACTGAGTTTTACTTCTAGTTTGCAGGAAGCCATGGAAGTACCCAACCTTTCTCAGATTGTTTTTTTTTTTTCTACTGTCTGACTTAAAAGTAGGTCATATTCTGCAAAATTCTTGCTGGGTTTTGAAAAACTTTCAGGAATACTTACAAAGCTGATACTAAATGGTCTTGGTAGCTCTTTTAACTAAGTTGGTTAGCAAATCTTCAAGTGCTTAGGCGTGATCTTTTCTTTCTTAACATTACTGAATTGGTTATTTCCTCAGACAGGGAAACAGAGTAAGTCTTAAAGACTCTGTGACCTGTAATATTTTTTTTAAAGAATTCTTCTATTCATCAGTGTTGCATAATATAAAGAGCAAAAGTTGGTGGAAGTAAATGCTATATACCACTGTCTATTCAGAGCCCAAGAAAGGCTTTCTTCAGTTATTATGCAAGAACAAAATTCCCTGTTTATGCTGTTTGCCTGAGCAGAGTATGTTATGGAAGAGAAATTGTAGGGATCTGCAGAGGCACCATGTACAGTATCGCACAAACCCCTTACTTGTTCTAAGTGGTTTTCCCCACGGGGTTACCAAATCAAGAGAGAAATGTGAGTAAAACACAATAAGAGATTGTGACATGGAACTGAGCTTCTGAAAAGCATCTGAGGTTTTGCAGTACTTGCAGTGCTATTTTATGGTAACTTCAATGTCACAGACCAGAAAATGTTAGTAGAGAAAAGGGAGGGATTCTTGAGTAATCTCTGTCTGCATATGTGTAGATTGTCAAGCAGAGGAATAGCTAAATAAACCCTAGCAAGGGTTTAATGGAAAAAAAAAAAACAAAACAGCACAAGCCGGTATAGAAACAACTACCCAATAATCCACTAAATATTTGTGTGATTTTAAATGAAATGATCCTATTTCTGCTTTGCACAGAAATTTATTCTGTGCATGCATTCTGTTGGCTCATTGGACACGTTAAGGAGAGCACAAACTAACCCGTAAGCCTGCCCTTAGTACAGCTGCCTTGAAATGCTTACAGACTTACCTCTTCTGAAAGACATAGATTTGAATATTGATGGGTTTTGTTCAAATTACAAAGAACCTACCTACTTGCTACACTCTTGATATTGGTAGGTGTTTTACGTGATTCTTGAAAAAACGGTGAAAGGGATGGGAATGTGCGTTTGTGCAGATTAATGTGAGGTTGTGGACGTTAGCAAAAAAACACTGAATTGTGGTTCAGAATTAACCATTTGTGTGCTGCACAAGCAATAGGAAAATACTGCATCTAAACTCCTTTTTCAGTATACCAACTTAAAGGCTTTTTTTCCTTGAGTAAATATTACTGGGAAGCCTAAAATACATTATAGGATTTCCTTCTACTTCTCCCTGTCCAAACTCTCAAAGTTTTCACAGCTTCAATATACAATAAGTCAAACATCAACAGAGCACTTAAGGATGTGTTCAATTCTAAGTGTAAGGGAATTTTTGTGATTCAGGGAAAGCACTTATTCTAACAACAGGAAGGGTATATGTGTTTGGAATGAAAATAGTTTTCTTCCACTTTCATCAATCAGTTTTATGAGCTAGGATCTCTTTATATAAAGATAGCAATCTGTACAAATGTCAAATTATTGAACAACTCTTGCATGAATATGTGGCAGTCCATTTTAATACCAATCATTGATCTTGGCAATGAGAGTGAAATCCCTTTGAATTTTATTGCTAGGTTAAGTTTCTCTATTAAGTAAACTGCAAAACTGTGTGTGTGTTGTGCACTGCTGCAATAGATGCCATGCCTATACAATACCTGTTTCCTTATTTTTTCAACAGAGCTTTCCTGAGACAATGATGCGTATTAGCACACTGAAATGAAACAGGATGGTCATTCACTGTTATTTCAGTGAAAGAGAACATGCTCAGACTGCTGTGTCATTAATTACCCCTTGGAGATATTATTTCATGTGGAGTAGATTTTCTTTTATTAAATTGCCATTTATTTGTGACCTTTAATTCATCATAAACAGTCTTCTTTCTACATTCTTGGCAGCAATGGAGAACAACAATAAATTGTCACATTGCTCTCCTTAAATGACAGTTACAGCTTGGCAGAGTTAAAGGAAGCTAGTAGGTTTGCCATTCAGGAGCTAAAATAAAGGGCTTTACTACGTAATTTTCCATCCTTTGCCCCCCAGCAAAATTTTTCTTCATTGAAGTTTTAGAAATATAGTTAACTTGGGTTTTGCCTTTCCCAAAGTTTTTGGGGGAAGTAGCCAATTACATCCTCCTTTTTGTTATTATTGCATTGGCCTCAGCAGGGATTTAAAAGTAGTTTCTGATGCTAAACCTCTGAACCTGCTTAGCTACTTTCTGTTTCTTCCCTGTGTCCCCCTTTTGGGGGAAGCTGAGGGCAGCCCCTGTGCTTCCATTGGCCCCGGGGAGTGCGGGTGAGCCCCAGAAGGGTTGGTAGAAGCCGAGTCAGCGGGTTTTTTTCCCCACTTCAGGCCCTGAAATGTCACTCTTCCTTCCTCAATGTGTATACCGTGTCCTGCAAAATCAGGCAAAACTGACCTCAGCTTCACTGTGACATTTCAAGAGGAGGGTACTGAAACGTGCACTGAAATTTTGTGGCTCCCAACCAGTAACGATAACTACTGACGATAGCAGGTGTTATGCGTGTGGTCATTGTGGCTCAGAAAAGGAGAGCGGCTCTTTGTAAGTAGAAAGGAGCCATTTCTTTAAGTTCTGGATTGAATATGGAATTTAAAGAAAAGGCTAAACCCCATCCTTGGAAAGGCTAGTTCTATCCTTCAGTCTTTTACCTAAATATTGGCAGCAAATAATGAAGGCTGTGTGCTAAGGCATTCTAAAAAATTAAAATGGGTATAGTAACCATATTTAGATTTGTTACAAACACTGGGATTATTTTGGAGTTTAGGCTGATGGGGTTTATTCACATGAAGCATTTGAATATGAAGCTCATCTTTGTGTAAAGGAAAGGGAAGGCTATTTTTCCTGATGGGATCTTTGTATAAAAAATAATCAAATAGTTGTCATGGCGCAGGTGTTGGTTGACCAACTGAAATGGGCAGAATGAGTGAGGCACTTTAGCAGGAAATCCTCAGAAGCAAGTTCAGTCTTTTTGACTTTAGCAGAATAGTTGAATTACTTAACCATTTGCAACAGCACCAAAGAACGACAGTAATCTTTTACAAGCCTAATTACACCTGCAGGGGTCTTGCATGGGGTGGTAAGAATTTGTCATAAATGTTGCTTGAGCCTCATTTCCACCTTTGCCATCTTGATCCTTGGCCCCAGACCCCTCAGACCTCAGGGTGCACAAAGAGCCTTGCTGCCTTCAGCGGGAGCAATCCCATCACAGGGATCAACATCCGGTTGTTCCTTGTGTTGGGCTTCCATTGGAGCCTTGGAGCCATCTGTCCATTTCGCCTTTGGCTTTTCACCTTGCCGTTTATGGCTACACACGCTCCTAAAAATGTGAGTGTAAGTTTTATTTTCTCGATGCCTGTGCATTTAAAACAAAAGTTTCATAGTTTCAGGTCATATAGTCTGTCCAGCAGAAGTTTAAAAAGAAAATTTAAAGAAGTATTCTCCAAAATACAATGTTTTGTATTAGAAGAGACTGGTAAGCTAAAGAATGTGGGGTTTGATTAATTAAGTGTGAAGTTACGCTCTGCTGAGATTCTCTAGTAGCATATGTGTCCCCCTGCTTTGGTGAGACCCCACCTGGAGCACTGTGTCCAGCTCTGGAACCCCCAACATAAGAAGGACATTGACCTGTTGGAGCGGTGCCATAGGAGGGCCACGAAGATGACCAGGGTGCTGAAGCCACCTCTCCTATGAGGACAGGCTGAGAGAGTTGGGGTTGTTCAGCCTGGAGAAAAGAAGGTGCCAGGGAGACCTTATTGCAGCCTTCCAGTACGTGAATAGGGTGGACAGGAAAGATGAGGAGGGACTTTTTACAAGGTCATGTAGTGATAGGACACTGTCACTACAGGATGCTACTACTACTGTAGGATACAAGAGGGTTAATGGCCTCAAACTGGAAGAGGGTAGATTTAGACTAGATATTAGCAAGAAATTGATCAATATGAGGGTGGTGAGACACTGGAACAGGTTGCCCAGGGAAGTTGTGGATGCCCTATCCCTGGAGATGTTCAAGGCCAGGCTGGATGGGGCGTTGAGCAACCTGGTCTGGTGGGAGGTGTCCCTGCCCATGGCAAGGGGGTTGGAACTAGATGATCGTGAAGGTCCCTTCCAACTCTAATCATTCTCTGATAGAATCATAGAATCATCTAGATTGGAAGGGACCTTCAAGATCATCTAGTGCAGCCATCAACCCAGCTCTGACAAAAAAAACATCACTCAACCATGGCCCCCAGCACCATGTCAACCCGTCTTTTGAACATCTCCAGGGATGGTGCCTCTCAACCCGTCTTTTGAACATCTCCAGGGATGGTGCCTCAACCACTTCCCCGGGCAGCCCATCCCAGTGCTTGATAACCCTTTCAGTGTCATTTTTTTTGTCCTAATATGATTCTATGACTTCTACTCTCAATTAGAAAACCTAAATAAATATACATATGTATGAAGATTGATCGGCATTT
>JAOXNO010000013.1:83454375-83483012 GCA_028565335.1 Limnodromus scolopaceus
GGGCCGGCGGCAGCAGCTGCCCCGCGGCCGGCGGGACTCGGGGCGGCCGGGAAACGCCGAGAGGGGCGGCGGAGGGGACGGAGGGACGGCGGGGGGGGCGTATTTTTTTTGTGTGTGTTGCCGCCTTCGTGCTTCCCACCGTTCGGATGGCCGGCAGCCTCCCCCGGCCGGATTTTTCCTCAAGTTTCTCTTTATAAGTGGTAAAAGGAGGAGAAAAAAAAAATTACGAACAAATAAATAAAAATGACTGGACCTGTTTGAGGTGGTGCTGCGGAGAGGAGGGGGGAAAACTCTACCACTCAGCTTTGAGGAGGCTTCCCGGAGCGAATGGTGAAGTGATTAAGGAGATTAATTTGCAAGCGGGCGACAAAGGTAAAGAGTTAAAGATGGATCGCTTGTTTGGAGCGGCGTTGCGATTTGTGTGTTTGTGTGCGGTGAAATGGGATATTTGGTGGAAAAGTACGTTACTTGTTTTAAACGTCACTTCTGAATGGCTTAAATTTTTAATTTTTTTTTAACCTCAGTGCTTTAAATGTCGTTATACAAGGGTATGTATACCGTAACAGCATTTCACGTGGACTTTAAAAATCTATCTAACTTGTGTCTGGTAGGTTTTGGTTGGTTGGGTTTTTGGTTTTTTAGCATAGTTCCTGACTGGGGGAAAAAAAAAAAAAAAGATAAATTGGTATCTTTGAATCCACTAGAGACAACAAAGTAAGAGTCACTCGTCAGAGGCAGTGTCTTGTTTTCCTAAAAGGTTGGGAAGAGCAGCGCTTCATTTGACTGTGGCTCATTCTTGTTTCAACTTGTCTAAAGCAGAGGTTTAAGAAAATCAGTAGTTCCCCTGAAATAAACTAATTTAATAATTGTGCAAAAATGTATGTTTGTTGATGTGTGCTTTGAGCTTATAGACCTGTTGCTTTGTACTTTTACCCTAGATCTTCTCAATAACTACTATGTACTCAACCGCAGTGATTGATATCTTTTTTTTTCAGATTGTATTCTTAAATAGGTGAAAAAGCTATATGCATCTCTTAAGTCTAGCCTTTAAGTCTTTAGCAAGCTTTTCAGGTAGAATTCTGTGTAGATGGGCCAGCTAACTTGAAATTCACTACAGAAAATTAGCGAAAACAGTGTTTGGTTGTGACCACCTAGTTTCATCTGGTGCTGCTTGAGTCCCAGGGAAATGTGACTGACTGTTCAAGGGATTAAATAAATAAATTTAATGTGGAAGTCAGTTATGTGAAAAAGTCCCAACAGCCTTTTCTGACAGATTTGTGTACTTGTTAACACTTTATTTACTAGTTTGATCTTTTGATTGAATTAAAGTGAAATCTCTCAAATGTAAAAGCAACCCCCTGTGTCTAGTGCTTCCTACAAAAAAAAAAAGTGTATAGAGCAGGTTGGTTTTACATCTTATTCCTGATGCAAGACACTATTTGGAAGTAATACTGTTTACTACAGGATTGCATTTGTCAGATTAAATGAATAAGCATGTACCCTTCGAAACAAACATAGGGCTCTGAGAGAATTTTCTTTTGCTATAATTGTAACTGTTAACTTTTGTTAATTAAATTTGGAAACAAAAGATTTTTCTGTATCAAACTAGTTTAACTGCTCAATCTTAAACTAAGGGCTGGTTTTCTTGTTTTGTTTTCTTTCTTTTTTTAAGAGCATTCCAGGGTATTCAGCATGAAACATCTTACTTCAGGTGTTATGATCCTTAATAGACCAATAAAACTCTCTTAATTGCTTCAAGATCAGGAACTAATTTTATCTCAAAAAAAGTTTAGTAAAACTAATTCGATGTTTGACTGGCATTCAGTAGTTTCAATGCTTTGTCGGGCTGATCTTAGCTTGTTCCTAGTGGATCCAGCTAGTTCTGTTAACTAATTCATGCCATTAGATTGAATTGAATAAGACTGCTTAATCCATTATGTGGCACTTCTGAGTTGACTGTGGTGTCTCAAAGCATGCTTAGTACTGTGGATTCTTTCAGTAGCTTTTTCCATTGCATGCCATTTTTTTTTGGTGGTTTCTGAAGTCAGGCATCCAGAAACCTATTATGTCCCTCTTCTCCCCTCGAAGATGTGCTGTGTAAAAATCCCAGTTAGTCTTAGCTGTGGGAAGATCATTACAGTAATTTAGAAACAGTTATGAAGGGACTTGTAAAGCCCGTGGTGATAGAGCAGTACCTAAAGTTTTAGCAGTTAATTCCTTCTCTAAAGCCTTCTGAGTCAAATGTAAAAATATAAATTCAGTGAAGTCCCTAATATAGTGTGCTCATGGTGGAACCTCCTGTGGTTGATAAATATTTCAAGAAGCTGAAAGTTAGTGATACATTTTAAATGCGTTGCTAAACTGAGATACTTCATGGTCCTTTGCATACACATTTGCATTATTCATTTGTGCTGTGCAGGTAGATAAAGGGCCAAATCTATCTTTAGTATTACTCCACTGATTTCTGAGTAACTGAACTAATCCAACCATACATGTACATCTTGATTTTTTTGGAAGTTCAAGGCAAAGTTGGAATTACTTCAGTGGTTTTATTATACAGGTAAAAGTTGTTTATGTACAAACTAATGAAGTTCAGTAGCTTAGGCATTCTTTCATTAAAACAGTTGTAAGCAGAAGGTATAATTTATTATTGCTTCTTTTTCTGAAAAAAAAAAATATCCCTGTCTTCAGTTGCTGAATCCTAAAGTGACTGACAGAAAGATATGATAAAACAGCTATCATTAGTAAAAATTCATTCTAATGACCTCCTGAAGTAGAAGATTTTAAGACACTTTTCTAAAGCACGATACTTGCTTAAAGTAGAAAGTCTCTCTGTGTTTTAGGCAGCCTTCCTTACAGTGGGTCTGTGATACTAAGCCTTGCTACATTTGTGTGTGTGTGTACATACACAGATACATGTGTATACAAACTGTACACATACCTGTACTGTAAATACATTAGGGACTTGCTTTAACCTATAGGGAGAGGCAGAGGTAGCAGAAAATGGTAAGCCTTGTCTAACAGCATGCATTAGATTTAAAACGTTGACATTGGGTAGGCCATTCAGATGGAAGAGTACAGAATACATTTGATGGAAGTAGCTATCCCTACACTGAAATCTGGTATATGAAGGCAATTCTTGGTTTTTGGAGGGGTTTCTTGACTTTATTTATTTATTTTTAGTAGAGATTAGTGTTGTAGGATATAATTTGAATAATTTTAATGAGAAATTTTAAATACTTCTTTTTGAGATCTAAAGAAAACTCTTAGCATGGGTGTTCATGCTGTTATAAATAGTTTCTGCCGGAGGTCAAGACCTTTGTATGACATTCTCAGAATGATCATTCCATTTATTGGCTTTTGAAAAAGCTAACCTGAAAATTAAAGCAGGAATTTTGTTTTCCCAGCCATGAGCACATGCACTCTGTGGGTGCAGAATTGTGATTCTCTCTGTCAATCTTGAGTGCTACAAAACTGTGCAGTTTTTAAGGATTGATCTGGAAGAAGTAGTTGGAAACACAACTACGTGTCAGTCAAGGTAAAGCTCTCCTTACGCACCCTGTGTCTAACCTTTCTAATTACAGTGTGTATGGCAGAGTTACTCAGCAAAGGCCCTTGATTTTGTGGCAGTGTGGTGGAGCAAATTGGAACCTGGGAGTGGATAAGAAGAACACCGATACATTTAGTATAGTATGTGGGAATTGTCACAGTTGTGTATAACTTGTATTTAGACCAGTTGGTAAAAATTTTTTTCTCAGTGGATTGAAACAAGGTGAAGCCAAATAACTCTCGCAGCTTTAGAAGTTGTTAGAGAAGCTAAGAGTTGCGATACCTCTCCTTTCTGTGCTAGGAACGGCTGTAAAAGTCTATTGAGACCACAATAAGCATTCATTGACAGTTTCTGCTAAAACTATAGAAGGAGAAAAGGAGAAATAGTATCTATTTGAACTTTTGAGTTAAGACATTAAATCATTTGGTGATCAACAGGTTCTCAGAAGATGTCATCATGTGTGTTGTGTTTTTTTTTTTTTTTTCCTAGTTGTGGCCTCAGTTTTCCTGGTAGTGATGAATACTGATAATTTTTGCTTAAAGGAAAACTTGTATCCTTCTAAATAATAGTATCACTGAATGTGGGTGCACTGTGTGTTATGATATTTTGATTGCACAATAAAGAAATTAATACTGATTATTACCATTCCCTTAGGGTTGTACACATGTTGTGTAAGGATATCTACATCTGGAGTGGCAGCAAATAGTTTATTTGGAAACTGAGGGCAGATGCCTTTGGTTTCTAGTACCTGCATGCTCTTGTTTTGGCACTTGCAGAGGGCTATTCCATCCGAAACATATATCCATTCCTTGTTAGACTTGCATGAGCAGTGGCTCGCAGGTGACGTTGGCTGCCATGGTGAGTAGGCTGCTTGTCCAGCTTGCAGGATGACCTGGCAGACTGTATGGGAAGTAACAGAATCTTCATTATGGCTTTGATCGTGCAGTTGCTCATTTCTATTTTATGAAACCACCATGCAATTGGAATTGGTGGTAAATCTGAAGTCTAGCATGGTTGTGTTAGCCTCTGCTGCTTGACTTTTGGTCCTTATTATTTTTTCTTTTTTTTAGTGAATTTATTGGTAGGCTTATTTCAGCAGCAACAGGCAGTTCTATTTTTGATTTCTTAACTGAACTGCGTTGGTCCAGTGCTGAGTTTGCTTTTCTGTGTTTCCAACTCTTTCAATTTTTCTCAAGTGCCAGATTTATGAATGTGCAAAAGGGACATGCCAAAAACTGATACATATTCTCTTGCATAGAGGATTAAGATTAATCCATCATCAATAATATCAAAGGGGTGCTGTTGACTAAAATATAGATGATAACATGAAAGTGAAGAAAGTGGTATTACACAGTTGTAGTTTTCTGCTGGTTTTTTTGCTGGATTATCTTTAGAAGGGTCACTGTTTTATCACTGGACCCAGTCTAGCATGAACCTTCTAATGCTTTTATCTTTTAGACTGTTGAAGCTGTTAGTTCACACAAGCTGGCTCTTAAGTAATAGAAAAGTTAGCCTGCTGCTAGAAACCTGTAACTTGGAAAACCTCAAAAAAATCTTCTTCTGCAAGACATGATTAATTGTTAATAAATAAAGATGAATTAAAACAAAAACAACTGTTAGCAGAGATTTTAAACAAACAAACAAAACCAACAAAAACCCAACAAACACTTTGGCATTTTTCTCTTCTTTTTTTTTTTTTTTCTTCTTTTCTTCAAGGTTGCAGTATGTTGCGTCTGCCCTGCCCTGATTTCAGATTAGATTTCTTTTGGCTCCACAGCTGACTTGCCCAGCTGGCTTTGGATGTGCTTAAAATTTAATAGCCAACTTTTAGGTTGAGAGTCAAGCATAGAAATGGCTTGATGTCGGTTTTCTGTGAGGAGGAAGTTCCCATCTTTGTGCTTGGGCTGTGCTCGTTTTCTTCAGCTCAGTCTGCACAGTGGCTCCGTTATTTTTCATTGTCTGTCTTTCCCTGACATTCAAGGCCATTATCTGTGCACAGTCCTATACTCATAGGTTATGGCTCTTTTTAAATCATTTCCCATGTAACCGATACTCACTCACATGGGTAAAGACTTATTCCTGAGTCCTTCAAAAAACTACTGTCAGCCCAAACCCTGCCATTAGCCAGGGAGAGGACAGGTCCTCAGTCCTCGTATGAGATTCAGTGCTGTTAGAGAGGAAAGATTGTGGCTGCTGAGTCAGAGGAAATTATTAGTGATTTGTCTCTTGTATTTTCTTTCTCTTTTTCAAATCAATAATATACAGTAAAAGTCAGAACAAGTTCTTAGATGCTTTAAAATGAGATATCAAGATCTATTGAAATTAGTGAAACTTAGCTCGCTTAGAGGAGGTAGGTCCGTGTTGTATTGCGTTATGGTACCTTCGTAGCTGTGGAAGAGACTCACCTGAGCTTCCAGAATTCATAGGATTGTTCTGCTTTTGCTGCAACTAAGTTAAATGACTGTTTTAAGTAACTTCAGACATAGTAAATTGAACTACATATTGACATACCCTGTGGAGGAGGTGAAATGTCACCAGCTTTATCTATGTAAATTGTGTTTGAGATCATTTGCTCAGAATTATGTGATTAAAAGAGGAAAAAAAAATTTGGCATCTAGATCAGATGTTGGTCCTTCCAACCAAAGGAAAAGGATGTTCTTATTTAAACAGAGCAGTAAAAACATATAGACAGTCTCAAGCAAAGATGAAGTCAGGAGGGGTTACAGATGCACCACATGCTGAATGAGTTCCAAAGCATCTTTCCAGTGTCCTTGTATGCATCTCAGTAGTAGGTTTCACTGAAATGAAACAGGTCAACAGACTGGGGAAAAGTTTATTTTTTTTTTCCTATGGACTATGGCAATACACTGTTTGGAGGACTAACAGTCCTTAAAAGTTACCGAATTTCCTTTCATGGATAAGCTCTTGTGATAACACCTTCCTGAAACTTGTGTCTTTAGGCTGTCTTCTTTAGCTTATCATGTCAGGACTCTTTTATTTTTTTTTAAATTTGTCAGTTTATTCATGTGTGAGTGATGACCCACATGCAAACACAATAGCATTGCTTCCAAGCACGTGCATCACACAAATTAATTTCTCTCTTTGCAGAAAATCTCACCTGTACTAATATTCTGGAGACAGCAATAGTCTACCAGTATATCAACTTATATTTATACCCTCACCATCTGAAAGACACAAGACGTCTCAGCCTTTTGAAAGTGCTTAGTGATGTTTGAGAAAAACAGGGGGAGTAACTGGCTATGGTTCCATTGTCACCTATTTTCCTGCAGGTGCCTTCGTTAAGACACAAGCGGTAGTGTTTCATAGGATAAGATGCTTACTGTTTAATTGGTAGCAAAATTCTGTGTATTTTGGACTGTATGCCATTGTTACTGTATGTAGACAGGTAAGTTACAAAGCAGCCACCCATCCCTTGCAAGTGCTCACAACAGCAGAGGACAGCAATGGTGAGCCAGGTGAAGTTTCCTCGCAGGCTAGATCTAGTCCTGGGAGCGCTGACTGGCTGTGTCCGGCATAGCATGTGTAAATTATTGGTCAATAAAATCACATTAAGGATACCAGGATGGTATGCTGGAGAGGATGCTGTACGGATTTTTGGATTTCTTCTCAAGTGGTTTGGGTAGATGCACCCCATGTTTTGATTCAAAAAATCAAAGGACTGACAAGGAAACAGTCGGTTGTTATCAGAATCCGTAGCAAGGGATAGCAAGTCAAGTAAAGGATATGTGTCCAATATACTATGCAAGCATAAAGCTATCCTTAGGGCAGGTGCCAAAATCATATTGGAGTTGTTTAAGTTTTCTCATATTTAGAGTGTTTCCATGGTTGATCAGTCCATTGAGGAAGTCTCAGGCAGTTGGGAGGGTGTCTGTTCTGGCAGGCTGTGGGGTGGCCTTGCTTCCACTGTGTCTCCTGACCCTGAGAGTTGTTTTCTGTGGCTGATGCAGCTTTCAGAAACATATTATTTTCTTGGACAGCACAGTTGCTTTGGTTTTCTTTACCAGGAATGAAGTTTGTTGCTTTGGGAGTAACCAAGTGTGGCAGTGATTTAGGCAGGGCCACACCACTTTCATTCTTAAACTTCTGCTCTGTGTGCACTCCTGCCATCCTGTCCTGTTGTGGATGAGGCTTGCTACGTTCTCAAAGGCTGCTCTGACGTCGGGGTGTCATTCTCTTATCCGATACTATGTATTGAACCATATGGTGTGCCTTTCATTAGGAATTGCATGAGCTCATCTAAAAGCAGAAGTAATTTTCTAACTGAATTCTAAGTTCTTTTTTTAGTTTTTGAAGTACTTAAAAATTGCACATATGGCTGTAGTAAATGCAGTACTAGAGATAAATGGACTCATTTGCTCCTAAACAGAAATACACACGCAAATAGTACCTGCGTGCACCTCAGTAAGAGAGACTTTATTTTGTCTGTATATGCATGCAGATTAAAGCGGTTTTGGTAAATTTCTGATTTGCAAACTTTTTTCAAACAAAGTGTGACTAATTTTTAAAATTATTTTAGATATTGAATCCCACTATTAGTTAGTGGGCTGCTACCAATCAGTGTTTTGAAGGCTTAAACTCTCCTGTGACGTTATTTTACTGTCAGTATGCCTTTACCCTATTTCTTTTTGTAGTGCTCAGAAACCATGAGGCTACTGCATTGGTTCAGCTCGGAAAGTCTGGCAGCAATAATCTTAACTGTTTCCTAGTCTTACTTTTTTAGTTCTTTGGGATCAGTGTTATACTGCCTAAAAATGGAAATGAGCTTGGATAAATGTAGAGGCAAGGTGTCCAGGCACTGCTTTCTGGAAATAACTAACGTCCTTCTGTTAATAAGTCATACAATAGGGATGGCTGTGGCATGGCTGCAAGACAAAGGTTGGCTGTAACCTCCAGATATACACTGGATATCTGTTTGGACAAACTCTAAAAGGCTTTATGGTTAAACCTTTTGTCCTACCAGGGCCTCCTGGCCCTATCTTTACATTTCTGTGATGGGAAACAGGCTGAACCTAAGTTTGAATTAATACTGGCTCTTGAAAAATAGAAACGCTGTCCGTAAAATCAGTGGAATTCCTGTTTGGACAGGCACGTTCTCCAGGCTCTTACAAAACCTACTTGTGCAAGTTTCTCTCTTTCCTTGCTTTAAACTTTCATTTTTAATGTCCACAGAACACTTTAAAAGAATATTTAGCCATTTGGTTATCTGGGGGGAGAAATCGGTTGCAAATTTGAGACAGCATAGGGACTTTGCGTTTTCTGATTGTTTTTTCTGAATGACCCAATAAGTTTATTTAAAAAACAAAACACAACATGGTATTCGATCTAAAAATGAATATATCTTGGAAGGGAATTTGGAAAAATGAAATCTGTACATCATGAAGGTATGTGATTCTGGGGATGGGAGCCCAGTCATTATTGTTTGCCAGCACTGTCCTTATTGCTTCAGGACACCCTTCTGTCATCACATTTTTTTATATCTCATGGAATTAACGCTCATTATGACTTTTGTCACTCACGCCATGCTGATCTCAGTTGAAATTTTGAAACACACACCAGTAAGGCGCAGTACAGCTGTGAAAAACGGTAGGTTTTGGGTTTGTTTTGTTTTTAAATTAAGTTGAAAACTGCTATTGAAAACTTCTTCTGAAAAAATCAGTTTGGCCCAATTTGCCAGAACATCTGCAGAATTCACGAACAGCTTGTTGCCTGAGCTCGACAGCAGGAGAAACTGTAGTCGATCAGTTCTGCCCTCTTCAGCAGGTGTAATACCAGTTGATGGAAATTGCAATACATGGTTTCAGGGGACATGTGGATAATGTGTCCAGATGATAGCAACATCAGCAAAGTATAGAAAAAAACATGGGCAGATGTTTGGCTTATTCTGTCTACATGGATACATGTATTTAAATTCACTCTAATGGAGTTTATCTACTGTCACATTGTGGTTTGCTCTGTCACGGAAAAGGATTTTATGGTAGGCTCCTAATCTTACAAAACAGTCCACCTGTTGCAGCAGCCGTATTTCGTAGTGTCTTAGCTGCAGATTTTTTTGACCTTTTTTTTTAAAAAATCTTTCTTTCCAAGCCTATTTAAGTGTTAGGTTTGTCTACAGTGAGATGAATTGCTTTGTGATTTTGGCATATAGCAGGCTATTCTTGCAGTGAGACTGGATACTTCAGACCTTCACAGATATAAAGAAGATAAATTACACTTTTTTCAAACTTCAACCTTTAAAAAGAAAAAAGCCTCTAGGTGTATCTAACTGAATGATTTTTCCTTTTGGTTTTGGTTTTCTACTGTGCATACCAGGAGTATAGTCAATTCTGAGATTACTGAAATGGAACTTTGTCTAAACTTGATCAATAGAATATTCAAATAGATCAATAACTATTAAAGGTATTTAGTCAGATTGTTAAATTAATTGTTCTTCAGGTCTGTTTGTGTATAAGTGAAAGTGGTGGTGAATCCTGCTATCCTGTAATCAGAAGGTCCTGTTGTCAGTGTGCAGATATGGCAGGAGCATCCCATGTCTATTATCTGCTGCAGGCCCTCCTCTCTTCATTCTCACTACTAGAGAACCTTTAAAAAATTTTAAATGATCACAGTTTGCAAATTTAGACTCAGTGCTTTGTAAGATTATTTCAAAAAAGTATCAAACTAATTTTGAAGCTCATAAGCATTTAAAGAAAAGGGGGTTTATCTGTTATTTAATGCAGCACGAAATTAACATCTGAATCAAATAGCAGAATTTTAGTCAATAAGATCCAGTGTCTATTATGAGGCCTTGTTATTCCATACACATAGTAATATTTTCAAAGAATAATTTTTTCTTCTTCCTAAGATGCTTGCAATGTTTCCCCCTGTTTTTCAACAAGGTATTGTGTGTTGATGTTTGTAATTAGATCATTTGCATACAGCAGTTGTAATTAAAAAGTTAACATTTTCAGTAGTTATGATGTCATGGTATCTGAGTTATCCAAAGCTTCCTCGTTTCTAAATATTTACAATTATAATTTAGGTCACACAGTTCTCATCATGCTAACCATTATTTTCAGTGTTATTTCTCACATGACTGCTTCTCAGGTTCAGATTTGTTTCACTGTAAATAATTTTGTAGACTCCATTTTAGTGGGATTCTAATGTAGAGTATTTTTTTTTTAGGTTAAACATAGTTAAATTTTCAAAATCCTTCTATCAAAGTGGTATTACACTGTTGTGGAGGGGTTTGCTTTTCCCAAAAAATATGTGGAAAGGGGCTACAGACTCTTTATATTCCAGTGATGCTGTCGAAGTCATCCCAAGCATTGTGGCAAACATCTCTGCCCACTTTTCATGAATGTATTCAAGGGAGGGAACGCTGTATTTCTTTCTGTCTCTCTCTCTCTTTCTGACTTTGCTCTGCAATGGACATGAGCCAAAGAAACGTCTTTTCTTGGTCAATGCAGTCTCTTGTTTGAGGAAATGAAGTAGAGTGACTACAGTCAGTGCATGCCATTAAATTATTTCTTTCATTCTTATTCCAGTGACTTTGCTTTTGGAAATCATATACACTTTGCCAGCCATGTAATTTTGAAAATCAGTCTTTACCAAACAGAAATTAAGCTTTAGGAATGGGAAAGTAACACAGTAATAAGAAAGCTCCCAATAGAGGTGAAATTTGGCTTAAAATCCTGACTTTGGTACACTAAATATGTACTCTTCCTTTTTAAGCCTAAGAGTAAATTACTTTATATGTTTCCCACACTTGCTAAATAGTATTTTGATGTCACATCTTGCTTGTTAGGTGGTTGAGTGATCTAAATACACAAGGAACGGACGACAGAACAGGCCCAGAAAATTAAGTAGTCTTTATTCTATTCCTACAGTTTAGCATTGCAAATGTTGCTGGTACTTGTGTATTCCAGGCTGCTGAGTCTACCCTGAATCAAAGGAGCCAGGCTTATTTAGCAGAGAGGCTTCTTGGGGCTATATCCAGTGTAGCTTCTCAGGTAGAGTAGGGAAAGTTAGTGTTTTGCACGAGGCAGGTTATTATTGAGATTGGAGAGTGTCTGTGAACATGGAGGAATGAACCTTGCAAGATAGGACAAGATTGACCATCCGTGATCAATTTAGAAAAGAAAATAATAGTCTCCTGTAAAACTTGTCACATAATTGAACATCCTATCCATTCCTAGCCCTCAGACACACCAAGAAAAAGTCAGAATGGGAAAGCTCGTAGGAGTTCTCTCTTTTACTGCAGAGGTATTTGGGCAGCGAGAGTAATTTTAATGACACAGAAAGTTATCTAATACTGTGTGCTGAGCAACTGTCTAGTCAATTTTTTCTGCTTCTGGGGTGACCTTTGTTTGCCTCAGTAGCCTTGGTAATGGTAGCTGCAGACAGGGGAATACCCCTTAATCTTATGCACTAGGACGTGCTGGGGGCCACCCAACTGGCAAGCAGCTTTGCAGAAAAGGACCTGGGGGTCCTGTTGGACACCAAGTTGAACGCAAGCAAGAAATGTGCCCTTGTGGCAAAGGTGGCCATCAGTATCCTGGGCTACCTTAGGAGGAGTATTATCAAAAGCTCGAGGGAGGTGACCCTTCCCCTCTGCTCAGCACTGGTGAGGCCACACCTGGAGCGCTTGGTCTGGTTCTGGGCTTCTCATTGCAAGACAGATATGGACATATTGGAAGGTGCCCAGTGAAGGGCCATTAAGATGATGCAGGAACTGGAGCATCTCTCCTATGAGGAAATACTGATAGAGCTGGGACTGTTCAGCCTGGAGAAGGCTGAGTTGGGGAATCTCATCAATACGTATAAATACCTGAAGGGAGGCTGCGAAGAGGATGGAGCCAGGCTTCTTTCAGCGGTGCCCAGTGACAGGACCAGATGCAGTGGGCACAAACTGAAACACTGGAGACTCTGTCTGCACATCAGGAAACACTTTTTTGCTGTGAAGGTGACTGAACACTGGCACAGGTTACCCAGAGAGGTTGTGGAATCTCTCTCCTTGGAGAAATTATTCAAAAGCTGCCTGGACACAATCCTGGGCAACTAACTAGCTGTAGGTGGTCCTGCTTGAGCAGGTGGGTTGACATCCAGAGGTCCCTTCCAGCCTCAATCCATCTGTGATCCTGTGAAGATGCCTGCTGTGCACGGTTTGGGCCTGTGGTTGGGGCTGATATGTTACTTCGTGGTTTGTAAACAGGATGGGGTTTGGAAGTGGCGAGGGTAATCTTCCATCTTTGATACGTTGTGCAAGCATAGACTACAGTTCCTGATTCTCATTATTTCAAGCTAGCCCAGATCATTCGGAAGTGTCATATTTCATCTCATTTCTGTCTCTGAGGCATTCAGCTGTGCAAATTTGACAAAAATAATCCCAACACACACAGAGTCCTGAGATGGTGAAAAATCTAGTTAAGAAGTTAGTACCATGGGTTTGGTGTTAGTTATTTGTGAAGTAAAAATGACGTCCCCTTGTGCTGTTTCTATTCATGGCAAGCACACATCTCTGCTACCCCTTAACCAGGGAGTGGCCAGAAATACATCTGCTACAGAATCGCAGGCAAGATGGTCGCAGAGGATCTCGGAGGGGAGGAAAGCCGAGTGCTTGCCAACTGTCCCAGATCTCCTTCTGCTTACATGCACGACTGGGCACTTGAACTGCTGTGAGCTGGAACCACAGCAGCTCTCATGAGACGTGAAGGGAGGTTTCCACGCTGTGTGGTGCTGTCTGTGCCTTTGATCCCTCACAGGCTGCCACTTTGTTCCTGCCCCTGATTTGTCGGAGAGCTTTGTCCGAGGAGGTGTGAGGGAGATTTGGGGGGGGGCTGTGGTTCTCACCTCCTTCCCTGACCAGTTCAGAGTGGTTTTCCTGGCGCTGTCATGGAAACGGTGCCTGCAATCACCGAAGAGGGAATATGTGTGGCATTCAGCCGCTGCCAGGTGTGGGGAGGAGAAAGCCTGTGTCTTACCCAGCCCAAGTTCCCACTGTGGGTAGAGATGGCAGATTTAAGATGGAGGGGGGCAGGGAGGAGAACAGATTTGACTTTAAACTGTAGCTCAGAAACCGTGGCTGGAAATCAGTTTGAACCCCCTTTCTGCCATTTAATTACCTTAAAGCACTAAGTTTAAATTTCAGTATACTCTGCCTTCTTTTTATTTACTTTGTCTTTCCTTTTTGATACTATCATATCACAAACCAGTCTGTTCTGAAAGGGCAGTTGGAGCTCATACCTGCCTGTTTTGTACTCAGAGCGAAGGGCTTTAGCAAGTCCAGTATACTTAATTCTTTTGTTCCGTTCACTGTATTACTTAGTGCAAATCTGAGAGTCTCTTTGTTTATTTGAAGACTCGATAGCAAAACTACTTTGTGTTTTATTGGAAGAATGGCCCAGATTGGCAGTCTCGATGATTTATGGATGAAAATCTGTTTTTTATATTAAAAACCTGATTCATTATGTTTACTGGTTTCTGGTTTGTGGCAATAAATGTATGTTTTGCTAATGGGAACAGTCATTGTTGGTTGGACAACTTGTCTCCCCCAATGACCATAGGTATATTCTGAAGGAAGAGTAAGAACAGGGCAAGAATAAATGATACTGTCTCCTAATACTCAAAAGCCACCTGTTTTCAGGCTTCCACAATCCAGTGAAGTTACGATGTGCTTAATAACCATCAAAAGCATGCCTGTTACATAAAGAACTGCCTTCTTTTATATGTTCTCAAGACTGGCTCCTATTCATTTGGTATGTCCTGCTGCTTGTTTTAGAAGAGCTAGTGAATATGCCATGTATGCCATTTTGTAGACCTCTACCATGGCCTCCCTAAGCTGTATCTTTTCCAGACTGAAGTTTCCCAAATTAATTGTTCCTTGTACAGAATCCATGTCATACCTTTGATCATCCTTGTAGCCCTTCTATCTTTTCAGTTCTGCTACATCATTTCAGATGTGGAAGGAGCTGTAAAATGACAGTGTTAATAAACAGAGGCCAGCTGTGGTCTGTGGAGTACTTTTGGGTCAAAATTGGAGCCATCAAGAGAGACCTCATGGTGTCTGCTACAGACCTGGATCAGGAAGAAGAGGTGGATGAAGTCACCTTTGGTCACCTCCAAGAAGCGTCAGGCCTGGAGGCCCTGGTTCTCAAAAGGGAATTCAACCATCCTGATATTTACTGGGAAAACAACACAGTGGTGCACAAGCAATCTGGGAGATTTCCAGCATGCATTGAGGACAGCTTCCTAGTGCAGTCTGTGCATTGGCCAACGAGGAATGGTGCTTTTCTCGACTGAGGGCTTACTAATAAAGACAAGTTTGAAGATATGAGTGTCAACAGCAGCACTGGCTGCAGCGACTGTGAAAGCGTAGAGGCCAAGGGGCTTGAGGAGGACAAGTGATAAAATAAAGACCTGGTCTTCCGAAGAGCAGATTTCAGCTCCCTCAGGGAACTGTTAGGAGGGATCCAACAGGGCTCTGTCTGGTAGGGCAAATAAGCTCAGGAATTATGGGATATTTCCCAATACAGCTGCTTCTTGAAAAACAACCAGGAGTCTAGCCTCCTAAGCAGGAAAGGGATCAGGCATAAAAAGAAATCAGCTGGGAAAACACCAAGCTACTAAGAGAGCTCAAATGAAAAAAGCAGCACTAGAACAGTGCGAAAGGGGGCAAACTCCTAAAGAGGAATATAGAAATACTGTTTCAATGTGCAGAGGTACAATTAAGAAGGCAAAAGCTCAGCTGGAGCTCTAGGTAGCAAGAGATAACAGAATAACATAAAAGTTTCTGCAGGTATGTTAGTAGGAAGCAGAAGTACAAGAAAGATATAAGCCTGCTGCTGAATAGGGCCAGCAAATTAATAAAAGATGGCACAGAAAAGGCTGAGATACTCTGCCTGTCTTCACAGGTAATGTCAGACCCCAAAGCTTGGTATGTTAAGAAGCAACAACAAAGCAAATGGCAAACCACTGGCAGTAGAGGAGGGTCAAGTGAGGGACTGTCTGTACAAATTGTACAGGTACAACTCCTGTGTGACCTCATAGGATGTAACAGAGGGTGCTGAGACAGTTGGCTGACATCATCACAAAACTATTCCCTAACATCTTTGAAGGGTCATGGAAGTAAGGAGAAATCCCATATATCCGTGAAAGAACAAATATTACAGCTATCTACAAAAAGGGCAGAAAGGTGGATTCAGGAAACTGCAGACCAATCAGCCGTATGTTTCTAGGAGAAGGTACGCAACTCACAGAAGCATTTCCAGGCAGCTGAAGGACACGTGAGGTTAGGATCAGTTTTGCTCCATAAAGATCATCTTCTTATTTACAGGGAATTTAATCTTCCATGTTGTGTCCTGCTTTTTCAGACTGTGAAAACATCCTTCTAAAATTCTCTGTTGTTGCTTTTCAGCTTTAGTCCCACATAATTATGTATTATTGTCAAACTTGGTTGCCCTGTTCACTCCTTGTTTTAAGTCCATTTATATATGTATTGAACAGTGTGGAACAGTGTGGAACACAGAACCGGAACTTCAATGGTGGACACCTTCAACTGTGATAATTTACCACTTATTTCTAGTCTTGACCTCTATTTAAGAAAGTGCTTTTCCATATAGAAACCTTCTGGATAAGTAGTTCATGTTTATATTGGTGCCCACTAATTCTTTTCCATGTTATAGCCTCCACTAATTTGCCTGATAAGACTATCTGGCTTGTTGCTCTCTAGTCCTGTAGATCTGTCTGGAAACTGGCATTGCATTCGATGTTTTTCAGTTCTCAGGTGCTACATCTCTCTTAAGCTATGTATTTTCTAGTTCCTTCAGAACTCATGTGAATACCATTTGATCTTCCAATTTGTTACTGTTTGTTTTGTTGATTTGTTTCAGGCCCTATTCTACAGTTTCTTCAATTTAAGGCAGATCCTCTGATAAGAATCCCTCAGCGAGGGACTTAGCATGGGAATTCCCCATGAAATAGTAAAAACTGTTCTGAAGGTTTCATTTAGTTTCTCTTCTCGTCAATGAACCCTTTTATATCCTGGTCACCCAGTGGGTCTACATGCTCTCCAGGCAGCTTCGTGCTCCTGATGCATTTGAAGAAGGATTTGTTGTTAGCTTTGATGCCTTGGGCTGTTTGTCCCTTAGAACCATATTGTGCTGTCTTGGTTTTTTATATTTAACCTGTTAGCATTTGTGGTCCTTTATTTTCTTCATTTGAAGATGATTTCAGTGTTCAGGAAGAGCATTTTTGTTTCTAAGGGCTTCTTTTGTCCTCCTGTTTAACTGTTCTAACTTCTTTTTGTTATGTTTTAAGCTTTTCTTGACACACTGCATTGGTCCTGTGCCTTGAATATGGAGGCATCAAGTAGTTTCCATGCTGGCACTTGGAACGCACACTTTTTGATTATTTTTTTTGTAACATATTTTCTCTTTTTATTTGGCTCATAATGGGCAGATTTCCCCCTTCTGTAGGGATGTTGGATCTGAGCACAGAATGATCGTTTAAAGAGTGGATTCTCAGTTGCAAGATGTCAAACCATCTTTTGTACATTATTTGAGACCAAGTCAAGAATAGTATCTTTTCTTGTGGGCATCCTGAGCGGCTGTCTATGTGTCATGACTTTCTATTACTTTTTTTTTTCCGGACTGTACAAACTACAGGGGTAATTGAAGACTCTCAGAACCATCACATTTTGTACCCTTCCTTCAAAATGCGTCTCTGTCTTGATGGACAGCCAGTACTGCCAACTCATAGTGTGTCAACCCATAAAAATTCTTTTTATTCAATGAGATTGTTTATTTAATTTGGTTCTAAGCTCTTTCCATGTCTTTGTCCATACTACAAATGTTATCCTGACTGTGTGTTCCTTACCTGTTTTCAAACAGGTAATTTTTAGACTGTAATTTCATTATGAAACCCTTTTTAGTTTGTTCAAAAGATGAGCTATTCATACCAGAAATTAGGAGAATAAGATCATAATGATACTTCTTAAAACTAACATTTTCCTTACTAATTGCTTTTCCCTTTCATAAGGTACAATATGAATCTGTTGGGAATTTCCTTAATCTGTGGTATTTCTGCAGGGTAGTCAGAAAAGGAATGAATTGCCTAATTATTTTACTAGTTCTCTTCTTTGTAATAAAAGAGGAAAAATTCAAAAGCATAGTTGGGGCTATCAAAGTTAACTGCTACTGCCACAGAATTATCTATGAGAGAAAATGTGCGAATCTTGAGGGTCTGCAGTCCTTGAGTTCCACTTTTTTTAGCTCATGATGTTTGAAAGCCTGTTTTTTTCCTTAGAACTTAATAGCAGAAATAAATGAATTATTTGACTAATCAGCATACTGTCTGCCAGAATACTAGAATTTTTTGTTTACAAACATTCCTGTACTTGTACCAAATTTCCTTGCAGTTTCATTGTAATCCTGTATTTATTTGAAAGTTGATCCCTGTTCAGTAAGTGTAGCAAACTGAATCTTGCAAGTATGCAGATAATCAAGCTCCTATGTTGTTAGTTGTAAGAAAAAAAAATCCTATAGGTATTAATTTGTATGCAGTAGCTTGCCCTAAAAAAAAAAAAAGCATATTCTGCTTTGTTAGTTAACTTTTGAATCCCTTACTAACATACTAATGACTAGCTCTTTAATAGCTACTCATGGCAATATTCGGATCTAGTATCCTAATTAATTCAGAGATTCAAGGATAATTGCAAATTATAGAGTCTGTTCTTGGATATGATGCACTATTAGACTGTGTATGGACTGAGAAATCAGCCTCTCTTACAAGGCAAGGAAAATCAAAAGAGAAAATTTTTCATCAGAATAATTTCTGCAATGGAGGAAGAAGGCACTGAAGGGACTAGACGTTTCTGATCTCTTCAACCATTCTGGACAAGTGAAAAATGAATGATTTATAATGTTGGCTCTCCATCTGTACATGATGCCTAGGATGACGTGTGTCTTCAAAACTCTGGGAGAATTAGTTTAGAGATGTATGAATAGGGAACCGGAGAACTCCATGAATAAAATGCTGGAGAAGACTTTAGATCTCTAAACATGTAGATAGACTGCACAAAAAAAATGTGTGTTATTAGTATCCACATTGGTGTGTACTGACACCTGTGTAGCTATTACTAGCATCTTGGCATAATGCCCATCAGACCACAGATCAGATTGGAGAAGAAAGGGAGGATAGAACCTGAGTATGTTATCAAAATCAAAAAAAGGTTTCTTAGTGGTTCAGCATCTAGAACATTTTTAGAAGTTTCACTTTTTGAAACCACATTGTTCCACTTGCTTAGCTTTTCATGTGTCTTTAAGCCATACAAATAATTTTCACATCATAATAAAGCCTCTTGCGGCTGCATCAGGACTGTGTTTTGCTCTTTTCAGAACAAAATTACCCTACAGATATGTATTGGAAAATCAAGGTAAAAGGTATCAGTTCACAGTTCTGTCTGATACATTAGGTTTGCTAAACATGCGAAGTAAGGCTCCAAAAACTACTACCACAAATGGAATTACCCCTTTCTTTTTCACTTAGGCATAGTAAATCTTTGTGCCTGGACACCTAAGAAATAAACAAGAATTATAAACTCAGGCCGGCATAACACTGAAGAGTCAGGGTCTGTTACTGAACTCCAGCTCTATTTCTCTCATTCTCCTTGGAGGAGATCCACCACCTCTGAGGCTTAGTTTGGCTCCCACATTGAGCTTTACAATTAATAACAGTAAGCCCTAAGGCAAGTGAAAGCTAGTGAGTTAAAAAGTCAATTTATCTCCTTAAATTGGTACTGAAGGAGGAGAAGCAAAGGTATGAGATGAGAAAGCTCTTAGTAGTTCGAATCCTGTCCTAACACTCCAAGGCTTTTACTTACACTTTATTACTTTGGAGACTGAAGTAGTTTGCATGGGAGGCAGTAGAATAGCACAGCAATCATGGTGGGTGATAAACCATTGGGAGTGTTGGCAAGGGATGCAAAAACTAGTGAGAAGGAGAAGAAAAGAGTAAACTAAAAGACTAAAGCTGAATACAAAACAGAGAGAAGAAAAAAATGGGATAAAAAAGGACCAGGCAATTTGTAACAGAAAAATGGAGATAATTTGAATAACTTTGGTGATTGTGCTAGAGAAGAAATAATACAATTTCCCTAGGAACAGAAGTCCAGGCAATTGGGCAGTGTGCCTTTAGAGAGCAAGGCTTGCCTGTAACACACAGAGGAACAGGGCAGTGTGCCTGGGGAGCTGAAACATGCAACTGAATGCATTTGTGACCTCATTTGTATCAGGGTCCTAAAAATAGAAAATAAAATAGGGTCTGATTTCTATAAAAATTGTTAAAGGCATGAAAGGGACTTCTTTGAAGTAATCTTACATGAAAAAAAAAAGGAATAGTTTATTTTAAACATCATAATCAGCCAAACTAGTTCTTTACCCCTTAAATAATCCATATGCATAGTAGCCCAGGTGCCATGCTAATCTCTTGTAAAGAAGCATGGGATTCCCGAAAGCCTCAGATCAGGTGAGGGAATGAGCTAGAGAAATATAGGTTCAGGCTGATAAAATACTAGCACTTAGATCAAGTCTGATGTGTCTTTATGTAAGCATGATGATGATCGGAGAGTTTGACAGCCACTAATCTCTAATCTGTAACACAGATTAGCATAAAGCCTTGGAAAAATTTCCAGAACTCATCAGTTCTAGGATCATGGAAAAACTAGGTTAAAAGAGACACCTGGAGGTCTACTCCAAGCAGGTCTGTCTTCAATGTTAGACTTTCACAGTTTCCAAGAATGGAGATTCTACAACCTACCTGGGCAACCTGTTCTAGTTCTTAACCACCTTTGCTGTGTTGTTTGGGTTTGGGGTTTTTGTTTATTTGTTTGTGAGGTTTTTCCTTCTATCCAGTCAGAATTTCTCATTGCAACTCATGACTGTAGCCTTTGTCCATTTGCTGCATGCTTCTGACAAGAGCCTGATGTCTTCACTACAAACTGCCATTAAGAAGTAAAAGTCTGCAATTAGGTCCTTCCTGTATGTTTTCCATGCTAAACAAACCAAATTCCTTCAGCTTCTTCTTGTGCAACGTGTGCTTCAATCCCCTGTCTGTCTTGGTGGCACTCTGATGGTCTTGCTTCAAAATCTTGTCATGTCTCTTGTCCTGGTGGACCCAAAGCAGGCAGTGTACTCAAGATGGCAGCTTTGGAAGTACCACATAAAAGGGAATAATTGCTTCCTTGTTCTGCTATTGGTTCTCTTGCTAGTGCAGTGAGGTAAGTGGTTGGCCATTACCACCACAGGAATGCACTGCTGAGTCACAGCTTGTTGTCCACTAGACCCCTAGGTCCTTTCTGTAGAGGTGCTGTACTGTTACACGGGATTCCATCCTCTGTGCAGGGCTTCTCATTTTTCCTTCTTGAACTTTATGACACTATCATTGGCCTGTTCCTCCAACTTGTCAAGATTCCTCTGAATAGTAGTCCTGCCCTCCAGTGTATGAATTGCTTCCTTCAGGTTGGTGTTACCTGGAAACTGGCAGTTACATATAGGTGCAGTCATACCTATTAATTGTAAGTAGTTCAGGCTTTTTTAGTCTTAATTTATTTTTGACCTCCACTGAGATCCTGCAACAACATACCCATCACTGAGTTTTTGAATTTGCCACCTCTCTGCTCATCTGATTATTGCCTTGTTCTGAGCTTTTTCCCTCACCCCCATTATTCTTCAGTAAAAGCGAAGAATGAAACAATTGGGTGAAAAAAGGTGAGAACAGTATAAGTGAAAACACAGTCCAACAACAAAGACGTTAGAGAAGCTGGAAGAATTGAATGGTTCATTCTGAAGTGCAATTCTGAAGCTTCTGAGCAACATCCAGTGTCAGATGGATAGGGGCATTGCTAGTGATGTTTTTATTCTGTTTGAGAGCATCAAGAAATTCTGTTTTCTGTCTAGATGCAGAATGGGCTGTCAGGTCTGGTTTGTGTCTGATGCTGTCCTTAGGTTTCCACCAAGTTAAACTTCCCTAGATTTTGCTGTTTTCCTCAGGGAGTATGTGCTCCGACTTTACCTGCTCATGTGTGTCTGGAACAATAGGTTAAGAATAGTGTGTTTTGCAGTATGTGGAATTATGCATGATGCCATAGGATATGCATAGCAATGTACACATACTACTTGTGACATTAATCGAAGTACAGTTTTTTCTTGTTTAATAGGTTACGGCTAGATTAAATCCAACATTGTACATTTCTAAAGCCTGTGTAGGTTATGGCTAGATAAATCCAACGTTGTAAATTTCTAAAGCCTATGTACTTTTGGGATACTCCTATGAAAGACTTCAATCCAGGAGACGATTTGTTTGTTTGTATAGCTGTAATCAGGCTTTCTCCACTCATCTCACCAGGGATTCCCAGCCTTACCTCAGTGCAGTTATTTGTCTGTATTTGAAGATTCAAATGATCATCAGTGTACCAATTTGTATTTGTATAGCATATTTACAGTCAAAAGCTAAACACTTTTCCTTTTTCAATATTATGACCTTAAGATTCTTGGGAATTCAATAAATCCACAAGGCTGTTCAAGCTAAATTTAGATAAATCCGTTTTTGGTATCAGCTGCTTTTTACTATGTCTACTGATTTTGCTGTGTCTTTTGCTCAGCATCAATACACATCTGTCCGTGAGAAGATTGAAGGATAACTTTAAGGTTGTAAAGGACAGACATCAGCTCTGAATATGAGCCAATTTTTTTAACCTGGCTTACCCCTCCCAACATCAAAATAGGTCAGTACAGACCATCCAGCAAATACAAAGCATAAAAATAACCAAATAGCCTCTTACTTGTTGTGCCCTGAGCTTGAAAGTTCATAACCTGTCCGAAGGCTGTGAAAATTTCCGTCATGCTTATTCAGTTTCTGGACCACTATGAAATGTATGACCTTACTCAAGTTTCATTTAATGCTTGAAGTTTTGATGTCTGCAGAGGGTAGACAAAATATAAATCTCATACTGAAAAGGCAAATATTCCCAATTGCCATCTATGGAATAATGAATATTTAAAAAAAAAAAACCTCAGGGAAGTGGACAAATGCCACTTCTAAACAGTTCCTCCCTTTCCAAGCTGCTTTCTTGAGTGATTCCTCTGGATTACTCTTTTGATTATTTCTAATCTTTATGTGGATTTCCCACTCCCAAATCCTTTCTGCTGCTAAGGACTGCCAGACTGGTCACTTCAGTTTTGCAGTGCCTTTCATGAACACTTGCTTTGGCATCATCGCCCTTTGTAGCACAATCCATGAAGCTGCTCTTGACGTGGCATTACTTAAATTAATCTTGATGTTTCAATGTATTTTCTGCTGTTCTTCATTCTGCAATTGTCTTGACAAGATTTGCATAATCAGTGGGTCAGAATTTGTTTTTATTTCTGATGTTCCGATTAGCTTGATTCAGATAAATAATAGAAGGTTGTGAAGAAACACAACATGGCATGAACTGGTGAAAATGATTGTAAACAGAACAAATAAGACAAATGACAGAGTGAAGTTTAGTAGTTATTTTTATAAAATGTAAGCAAATACTATTTCTAGTTTCTGTCTTCTTGCACTGTGACAGCTGCTTGAAATCTAAACATATGGATTTATTCAAATATTAGTTGCTTTCACTGCTTTCCGAACAAAGAGAAGGAAGCTTATTAATTTGTTCTCTGCCAGGGCTTCTTGATACAGAGGGCTAGCAATCTCTCCTGACTCTTACTTGAATTCCCAAGGCAAGCTGGTGGACCTGCACTTTTGTCATCACATAAGGGAATACCTAACGCTGTTGTTTGTTAAATTTAACATAGAGGATAATTCTGAAGTAATAATTGCTTGGCTCTGCCCCTTCGTGTAGCCCAACCCTGACCTTCCATCTCCTTCCTTCCACCCCAACTTCTGATGGCACGTGACAGAAGACAGTTTAGTAAGAAATGGCAGGAATTAAATCAAGCTAGCAATGAAGTTACTGTTTACATATTCTAGCCATTTTCATGCATTAGAAACCCAAGATTATTTTTTTTTCTTAAGTAATCTAGCACATCTCTGATTTCCTGCTTGAGGAGGAACATATGCAGGACTGTCCTTTTCCAGTCATCTCTGTAGGGCAGGACTTGAAATAATGTGGGCAGTGAAACCAGAAAACATTAATTTCTACATCTTAAGAAGGGCAGAGTTCCCTCAATAAGGGACCAATTATTGAGAGACAGAGATGCTGCTTAAAATGATCATTTTAGGGCATTTGCTAGAGTAGCAATTTGTATAGTAGGACTGAAAAAGATTAGTGGAGGATGAGTCATGAAGTGTGCTGGGAAATGAAAGAAAGATGCAGTGCAGAAGAGAACGGAAAGAAGTAGGAAAGAAAGGTAAATGACAGAGTCAAGAGTAGAAAAGTATGTTTTGTAGACTAGAATCATAGGCAAAAATGTTCTGTAGACAAAGTAATCGTGACATAAAGATGTTCCTTTGGAAAATGCAGAAGTGTCTGGGAGGTAGTCAACCAGAGTGATTAACTGAAGGAATACAAAGCATAGAAAATATATAAGAAGATATACAATCCAGATAGCAGAAGAAAGGGAAAAAAGAAAAATAATCTTTAAAGTATTTCAATAAAATACCTTAGGGGAATTTCTATATTTAGTTGACTTAGGATATCATGGACAAAAGGAAGCTGAAGAGAGGTTGTTTGCACACTTACTAGAGTAAAAGGACACAATGAGCTATGCTTTTCTGTCTGGGAAAAGGCAAATGACAGCATGGGCAATTGGGAATGTTAGCTCCTGAGTCATTGATTCTTACCTTCTATTAGTAACATTATGGGGACAGCTGCATCTTCTCACTAGGCAGGTAAAAAAAGGTGCACTCTGCTAGGCCATGGCAAAGAACGTGTCTGACTTGCCTCACCTGGGATGGTGGGAGGTGAAGCTGGCTAGATGAAAATGCTAAGCATCAAAATGTGTATTGATATCATTGCCATGATAGAATCAAGTAACATAAACAATGGAACACAGTAGCTATTAAAGCTTTTGCTTTAATTTTGAAAGTAAACTTAATGGTCTGGTTTTGTTTGATATTTTATACTATCAAACTTTCTCAGTACTTACTTGCTTTGGTATAAGCATGCTATCATAGCAAATACTATACCACTTTGATTTTATGTTCAAAACTTTAGTAGTATTTTGGCTACAATCCTTTCTGCAGTAAGGGTATTTTATGCAAACAAGGCCAAGATTTGAATAATAACTCTTGGAAAGTTGATCAACAGTCTCCAGCTTTTCAGACAATTGATTCTCCTAGGTGAGAAACAAATGCTTTCTGTGATGTAGGCATATCTGAAACAAGTGATTATTATTATTATGTGATTTTTAATAGACCTATCTACAAACAACAACAAAAAAGACACTTCTGTATGCTACATGCAGAGAATATTACTAACTATGATTACTACTGCACTATTAACATTCAGTGAGCAGTGATGTTTTGTGCTTCACATCAGTCTGACTCTTGGTGGTATTCTTGTACTCTGGATAGTCTTGCTTGGAATAATGGATATAGAATTAAGTAGGCCTTGTTAAATAGTCAGTCCCCACTGAAGTATACACCAGCCATTTTGTGCTGTACTTAACCTGCTTGGACTTTCTCCCTTACTTGTAGTGCAGGACAAAGTTATTCCATGCAAGTAACAACAGAAACAACGAGGAATGGTCCAGCTGAATTAGGCAGAACAACCACCAGAATTCTTCCACTTTAGCTATGGTTTACCTTATTTCAGAGATAGGAAGTTTAATGCCGTCATTTGTCTCTGGCGGCTTGGTCAGGGGTTTTAGATAGCAGATAGGAAGGAGACTTTTGAATTCTTCTCTCTACTTCTACCATTTCCTCATTTATCTCAAATACTGAGTTCTTCAATTGCACTTGGTGGACGTAAGTCATGACCCAAGTCATTTCCAGTACTGTTTTTTCTGCTAGGCAAGACATTGCTGGGGAGTTGTTCAAGGGACTCACTTCCATTCCTCTGCGTTATGGGGAGGTCTCCCAAAGTGGGAGAAAGAGATAATGGGTGCATTTGTGTGGACACAGGAATAATTTAACAAGTGGAATCTCAAAATATTTCTCCTTCAGCCTTCAATAAACCTAAAGAAAAGGGGCAAGAGAGCTTTTCTATTTACTTGTGAAAATGACTTAATATAACTGACCAAAATGAAAGGGCGGCAACATTTGGCAAACTTACAACAAAGTTACAACAATTCTCTAAAAGTGTTTCAATTTTGTCGTTGATAAATGTACTGCTACCATATCTGGGAAATGTAGGTCTTTAAGGAATAGTGGGGATTTTACTTCTATTGACTTCACTGCTTTTTTTTTTTTTTCCCCTTTTAATTAAACAATCTCTCATGTATAAAAACAAAAGCTCTTTAGAAGTACATTTATAAGCTCTGTGGATAAATCTTATCTGGTGGGGCTGGTTTGGCTTCACTGACAGAACACAAGGAAATACATTCAATTAAAGGTAGGATTTTAAACATGGCTTTTGTCCAAAGCTACTTGAGTTTTCCTTCTGCACATCATTAAATGCAGAAATTAAACTATGTTCAGTCCATAACAACACGCCTTCAATTTACTTACTTCACTAGTGTGTACTGTGGTGGTTGTCTTCTTGAGTACAAAAGCTTTTGTCACCACATGATCGTCTGTAGAACTTATTTTCTTTTTTCAGTAACACAAATTGTTCTCATTTGTGACCATACTTGGATGTGTATGTTACTTAGAGGTCTACATGAACTACATGAACTATGAATGATTTTGGCATAGACCTAAAATGTTTTTTGAAATTCCATTCCTGATAGACCAGCTCATTCTTCGACATATATCATTAGAGTGAATGAAGGAACAAGTAGGTGTTACCACAAAAATTTGGACTGTGAATGTGTTTAAAAAGGAAAAAAAGAAAAGCTTTCCTATAAGATATTATAGTAACAGTTCTTGCGCAAGTTACAGTTTTATGTACTGAAATTCCTCCTTAATCTCAAGAGAAGTCAAAACAAATGGTTTCATTTATTTTTTTTCAGGAACTGCAGTTTGAGAGACTGACTCGAGAACTTGAGGCTGAACGTCAGATTGTAGCTAGCCAGCTGGAGAGATGTAAGCTTGGATCAGAAACTGGAAGCATGAGCAGCATTAGGTAATGTACGAATTGGTAATTTCTTTGTAATGTAATGCATTTTGTTGCTGTTACATATTACCGCTGAGAAGACTGATGATCATCTTGTAAAAAAAAAAAAAAAAAAAAAAAAAAAAAAATTATACACCAGGAAGCATGAGATTTTAGTAGAGCTTGAAATTTTCTTTTTAAAAAGCAGATCAAAATGCAAATTTTCAAGAAGAGGCTAAATTTTATGCAATTTGGTATCGGGTTTGTCCAGTAACAAAATAGTAGTCACATTTCCTGCTTTAGCAGGGGAGTTAGACTAGATGATTTCTAGAGGTCCCTTCCAACTCTGGCAATTCCGTGATTCAGAATTCATCGATTTGCTGTAGTCTGAATGGACTAACAGCAAAACTACTGTTTCCACTACCAATACAGCTGTAATTTCCAGCCAGAGCTTTTTAGCTTCCTATTTGCAGAGATGTACTGATAAGTTTTGTGAATGTGTTTTATCATAATTTCATTATTCAAGGTATTTAAAGCATTAGAGATAATTATTTAAAGCTGCCGCCCTGGTGTGAAAATGTAATGATAACATATGAGTCGCTCTCTTTGTTAAGCATTGTATTTCTTCAGTTTAAGAAATTGTTCTGGTACATTGTTTGGATGATGGCAAGATTATTTAAGAAACTGTAACAAAATGAAGCTGATCTCTTAGTCAGTTTGGTGCAAGGAAAGATTTTGTAGTTTTGAGCTTCTTGATACTATTTTCTTTTCTCAGGTGAACCTAATAAATGAAAGGTGATAGGACTTGAGTGTAAAGGATAAAAAAAAATGTTCTATAGACATATCTTCTGTTTTTATCAGTGGAAATACTAAGTGTGATATATTTTGAATACTTAAGTATGATATTCCAAGCTTAGTGCCAAGTTTTGTGTGATTTTGTGTAGAAAAACTACAAAAAATATCTCTCTCTATTGGAAGAAACTCTTCTTCAGTTTAAACGATTCAGACTACAATTCAATCAAATTATTGTTTTCCATGATAAGTAGGAAATAATTATTCAGTAGAATGCCAAAGATGCAACAAAAATACTGAATGTAACAGTTCAATAAAAATGGCAGAAGTCAGAAGAATATTTCACTAATTCAGCAGAAGCTATACATGAAGTTGACTTGAATATAAAAATTCTTAACAAATCAAGGGAGATTTTATCTTGGGGAGAATTAACTCCCTAGGATAAAATCTTACTTTATTCTGTATAATGCTCACCAGCAACTAGACTTATATGTAAGAGAAACTGTGTTACTTAGAATTATTTAAGCACAGAGTACGTAATATTTGGCAATGCAGTACAGTACTATATTTGCACCTTAAGTGCACTCCCCTGGCATTTTAAATTTTCATTATGGTATGATTGCATTTCAAAAAAGTATATGAGCTGTGTTTGTATAATACTATTATTTTAGGATTGTTCCAGCCAGAGACATCAAGGTTGGGAAATTTCTTCTTTGGAAGGAAATGTTTTCTTGGTGAACTTCTTTCCTGTTGGTAAAATTATATCATACTTTTGAGTCATCAGTGGTATCGAGGTCACTTTGCTGTTTCTTAAGAGACTCCAGTTCCTTGAGACGTTTTTAATATTTTGACTACTAATCTCTCTGTGGAACAAACGAGTACCTAGAATAACCAAGGAGATTCCATGCAAATTTTTGATGTCTGTAGTTTGCCCTACAAATATTTTAAATATGAGAGTTTAAAATTTTAGCGTTTCAACTAAAAACTGTTGGGAAATACTTGAAATACTGTTGTCCAGAAAATAATATTGAAAGTGCATAAGTCCATGGGACCTGATGAAATCCATCCACGGGTCCTGAGGGAGCTGGCAGATGAAGTTGCTAAGCCCCTTTCCATCAT
>JAOXNO010000013.1:83483112-83510881 GCA_028565335.1 Limnodromus scolopaceus
GTCCCTGCCCATGGCAGGGGGGTTGGAACTCAATGATCTTTAAGTTCCCTTCCAACCCAAACCATTCTATGATTCTAAAGCTTACAATTAGATAGCTGTTCTTAGGCTTGGCAAGTGATTTTAAAAGGGAATCGGTAACAATCTAATATTGTTTGTGTTTTGTTGTTTCTCCCATACATATTAAGTGAACTTTAATTTTATGTTTGTCTTAAAAATTCTGAATCATTATGGGAGTGGGTAGAACTAACAAATATTAAGTGAACTCAAATATTAGTCTTCTGTGCTGACTTTCTGGTGCTCATTCAGATTTGGGAATATTCTTTTCACATAGTATAGTAAGACAAAGACTTGGAAGACAATTATATAGTGGAATAATATGTGTTAAGAAAAAAGGTGTCTAACTTATAGTATTTTGGAGTCTGTGGGGGCAGAAGAGTCTTGCTTAAAAATGCTTTTTTTTTTCATACACGTGACTCCCTCTGAAGCTAAGCTTTTTTTAGACTTACCTCCTCTAAAAGAAGGTGAATAATTTTGTGTCAAATAGTAAATGTTTAAAAATCAGTTTCTTACTGATACAGGGTAATTTGAAGATTTTGCCATCTTTATTTTATTCAGCTACTGAATAATTAATTAAGTGTTTTAATCATGGTTTTCTGGTGGAACACATACTAAAATCAGAACTTATAGCTGTTATTACTAAGCTTTTATTGGTAAAGACCTTTTTAAAGCACTCTTTAAATCAATTGCATTTATTTTAAACACTGTCATCATTCAAAGTGAAATCCTACCTTTACATCTCCAGTGGAAGTGAATACGCATCCTTCAGTGATGTCACTGTTGTTTGATGACACTGAAGTTTATTATTCAGATGCTTTTCCTTATCGAGGAATAATCAAATTGGACTGATTGTAATCAGCATATTTTAATATTGGGAAGTTGGGGGTAGGGGGTTTGCCAATTTAAAATAATTCTAAAAGGATTTTTTCTTGTTAATATTTGTTACCTATGTCTGTTATTACTCAAGTATCTAAAACTAATACATGGAACAGCTATCCATATTTGCAAGTTTAGTCAGGCTGAAACAGTTTACAGTGATGTTTTCTGCCATACCTTGGTCTAAAATCTTAAAACAACTGCAGATGTACATAACAAGTACTTAGAGTACCTTTAATTTTGGAGATACCAGGAAAATTGTTCTCTGGTTTACCTCCTTTGGCTAGTAGATTCGTGAAGTCATCTTCTTTGTCTGAAGATTGTGCCCTTGGAACCGGGTTTTTAAGAACATGCTGAAGAGCTGTTATTTCTGGCTTCAATTTTTCTTTCTGTATTCCTCTTGCATATTTGACTCTTGGCCAAGAAGGAGCTGTGTATCCAGCTGTACCACGAAGCTCCATGTGGCTCAGTTTTCAGTCCTTAAAGACTTCACATATAACCTGTTCTTGTCACAGAAATTGAGATCCAGAAAGTAGCGTGAGGTGAATTTGCACAGCACAGTGCCACTCTGCACAGAATTGCGCAGCTGAGATCCATGACAGGAATCATTGCATCTTACACTGGTATAGCTCCATAGCTGCTAGCCTGGTGAGAGGCAGGTCTAAGTAACCAGGAAAAAATCTGGCATTTGTAGTTTCTGTGATACAAAGTGATATCTCTGTACTGTAGTTTGCCTTTAGATGTGCCAGTTTGTTCAGAAGATTAGCCAGAACTGACTGTCTATCCAAAGCTCTGATTGTGACAAGTGTTGGGCAACCTATGGGATATAAATGCTCAGTTCTTCCACAGAACCTTTTGCTAACCTTGAAGGAATTGATTTTGGGCTTGCGAGGAAACACCACAGCTTGAGTAGTGTTCATCATTTCTGTGCTGGCCTATCAGCTAGGCTCCATCAAAATACCCAAAATAAATACTCGTCATATCCTTGATCGCTAATCATGTTTTAGAGGGGTAGGGAACTATATTCACTCGGAATTGTACCAAAAGGACTTGAGTGCCTTTTTTTCAGGAACAGGTTCTTGGCTGTGAATCAAAGTTGGAATGAATGGCTTCTGATAAAACTGAATGAAATGCTTAGACAATGAAGCAGGAGGAAACTTAGGGAACTCTTCCATGCCATGGTGTTTGCGTGTTGGCAAGCTCTGAGTGGTTCATTACTCAGCCTGCTGAGTATTAAAATTTCATCACGCATGCTATAAGGAGCCTAGTTGTGTTCTGCACTGCTCCATCCATCTGGCTGAGCTGCTTATTGCTTCTGGGCCAGATCCATCACTCTGTCACTCCTGTCTGTACAGAGGGCAATTAGATGCCTGCATATCTTCGAGGTGTTCATTCTCTGATAATTTTAAGCAGGAATTAATGTGTTTCAAATTTATGAGTTTCCCATGACTGCATCATGTAATTCCTCAAAACAGAAGCTGATGAAAGTGAGTGGTGGTTTTTTGTTTGGTTTTTTTTTCCTTCCAGAGATTAAAACAAAATCTGCAACACATTTTGAAGACTCAGCTACATGTTTTCATGTTTTCTTTTGAAAGAATTCAGATGAAATAGTGCCATAGAACAGAAAGACTGAGCAGGCAAGAAAACAGATTGCATGCATGGTCATGTAACATATATGGAATCTGTGTCTTTACACAAACAAATATCCTTTAGACTTCATTGAAGAACTGTACTTACTTGTTAGTAAATCCTTAAAACTTTAAAATGAGTTTCTGTTTCACATTCTTTATCACTGTTTTATGTAAGCAACTTATGTTTGTTTACTTATTTTTTGATGGACCCTTACTTTTTGAACTCGGGAATGTAGCTCGAGCATAGCCTGCTCTTCTTTGAACATATATAGTTTGCAAATGGGTCAGGAAGTAGAATTTTTCTCAACTGAATTTCAACCCACCAATGAAATTAGTAGAAGAGAATTGCCGTTTGAAAATTTTCTTGAAAAGTTTCCTGAAAAGAATGATATTTGAGTATGAATGTCCTACGCAACATGCTAAAGTTTCTGTATTTTATAGGTAGCAAAAATATAATCTAATTTACTAGATCACATGGAAAGCTTACCTGCTTTGTATATGCTTTCTTCCATGTAGTTCTCTCTCTTTGAGATGCATATGTTACTCAGATTTTATTATTGGGGAAACTGATTTTCTCCTTACGAGGCTACAATTTTTTCAATTTCCCTGAAAAGACGTCCAGCAAGTCTAACTGATAAACCCATAAGATCCTTCATTTCAAGAACATTCAAGAAAGAGATGGAATGCACTGTGACATAAGGAGACAATTTCCCCTGTGTTGGTCAAATAAATAAATTGAAGTTATGAGGTTTTCCTGTACAGCTGTGGGTGTTAGATCCAATTTAGTCTACTTACTGTAGATGTATATGTAATATTGTAGATATTTAATATTAGGGGTTGAAAAATCCAGTAGTCAGTAGAGGTGATGGTGAACCTGTACAGGCTGGAGGAATGTGCTGAGTGGACCTTTATGAAGTTGAAATTTATAAACAAAAGCAAATGCATATTCCTGCATATGGGATGGAATAGCCCTATATGACAATACAGCCAGGGCCTGTCTAGATAGAATAGCTTTATAGAGAATGACCTGCAGGACCATTTCAACAAAAAACTGCATGTGTTTCAGCAGTGTGTCCTTGCAGCAAAGGAGGCCAGCTACACCCTGTAATCAGCAGATAAAGCAAATGATTCCTCCCTTCTGTTTGGAACTCATGAGGCTACATGAGTACTGTAACCAGTTTTGGGCTCCCCAGCATGAGAATGAACTTGCTCCAGCAGGCTAATGTCTGTGCAGGGCTACTAAGAAAGACCAGAGGTTAGAGCACATGGCGTATGAGAAGAGTCTGAGGGAACGAGGGGTTTTAGCTGTAAGAGGAGAAGGATGAGGAGGGGTCTTTCTCCTGTCTACAACAGGTAATGGGAGAACGTAGAGAAGACAGGGTGAGACTCTTCTCAGAGGTACATTGTGGTAGAATGAGACGTAACAGACACAAGTTGGAAAATGGGAAATTCTGACCATTCTGATCAAGTTTCCATCCTTGGAGATACTAAAAACATGACTGTACAAGACCCTAAACAACTTTGAGCTGGGGTTAGACTAGATGACATCCGGCGTCCCTTTGCACCTAAGTTTTTACTATGCTTTTTATTATCATTTCCATATAAATACTAGGAAAATAGTTGTATTATAATTCTATGTACTTTTTGGCATCAAATTCTTCAGATATTTCAGACAAAACACTCTCTAATCTGAACTAATGAATGTGTGGTTTGCTTTTGCCTGTGAATGTGGGTATTAAAAAAGCAAAGTTGAAAAATGTATTTTTAGTATGGACTCTGAGCCAGAAGAAAAAGACATGTTTCTATTATGTTATGAGAGCAGAACAGTTGTTTGTGTGCGAAGAGTTTGGTCAACAGTCACATTTAGAAAATATTGCAACTTTCAACTAAAATTTATACGCAATCATTATTGGAAAACCCTTTTGCCTGCGTTGTGCTTCTTTGTCAACTCAGCACGTTATCAGTTAAACGTATTAAACTTTTTAACATTGCTTTGGTTACAGTGATGTCTCCAAGAGCTGCTGGGAAGCTTCTGAATTTCTTAAAAAAAAAATGAAAAAAAACCTTTTATCAAATAGAAAGCTAACTTTTAAGAAGGAAAAAATGGCACAGCAGTTATTTCAGAGCAGAAATAAAAGGGATTAATATTTTATCATTACTTATGAAAATGCAAAGTGTAATTTTTGTACTTGCTTTTTTAAACTTAAACCAACAGCATGATATTTATAGTTACTACATTCAAGAAATGTAGTGAGATTTTTAAAAATTATATTTTTAAGATGATTGGCCTATCACCAGTGGACAGAAAAGATTTTGACTAAACTTTTGACAGCAAATGCTGTAGCACAATACATCATCTTGTTCTGGAAAGTGTGTTTGCTCAGTAGTTCGGAAGCTGAATATGCCTAAAATTTTGTCACACACTGTTGCTCATCTTCATTGTGGATTATGAGAAGCTTAACAAGTCATGTTTGGGTGAACTTTTGTCAACTGAATTAATCAAAAAGTTTATCTGAAGTAAAACAAGAAATGGCAGTAAAAGTAGGCAGGTTTTAGAAAATGTGAGTTTCTGAAAACACTCCTCACAAATAAGCTTGAAAATTTAGCTGTGGTAAGACAGCATTTTATGGGGGCTTTTGTTGGTTTTTTCCCCATTATGTCACAATGATTTTATGTTGCTATAATTGACCAGGTCAGGTGGAACCCTTTAGAAAGAAGCAGAGATTGCTCTACTCCTGAATAGCAACTAAACTTAGTCAAGAAGGGAAGATGTCAGAAAATTCAGGGTACAGCAGGCAAAGGAATTACAATCACAAGCAGGAAACCTCCAGTTTGTGTACAGACCAGCAAGGTATATGAGGGAGCAGCCAGTCAAACCTCAGAGTAATGGAATGAAATTTCTAAGGGCCAAGTAAGACTGCATAGACTTGCATCAACTCAAAACATTATTCAGTTGGCTAAGGCTGAGTGACAAAGCAAGGACCCAGCTGTGAAGACACATGGGCTAAAAAAAGAGCGGGCTATATATGGGCAGTCTTTACTGCATCTTATTTGATGGCAGTTCCATTAAAAAAACCCTTAACAGGTACAAAACTGATGTTGGGCCTTCAGTAGGAAAACTGAAATGAAAAGGTGGGCCATGCATAGAATGATGTTTTGAGGTGATGCAAATCTGTCTATGTTGATGAGGAGTTTTTGTCAAGACCAACCATGGTACTATCTGATACATTTCCAGATCTTGTATAAAGCTTATCATGCATTACTGGGTTTGTGGTAAAACAGAATATCCTGGTAAAAACATGTTGTAGGTTTCAAGGTAGTAGAAAGAAAAAACCCACCTTTCTTTACTAAGAAGCCAGTTTTCTTGTTGCGTAATTGTGCATCTTTGGTTATAATGCTATTAAGCCAGCATGAGAATGAAATGAGCTGAAAGGAAACATTCAATTAGATCAAAATGGTGGGAAAATGTACAAGTGTCTGTTATACCACAATGTTTTCTGTGAAGTCTTTGCATTATTTGAGTTCTTTGCTATCTGTAAAAGGCATAAATTAAAAAAGCCTGAAAAACTCACCCCAGACAAACAACAAAAAAACCTCAACAAAACAAAAGCGGAGAGATTTTCTTAAAAAAAAAGTTCAAGAGATGGTATTTTTGTTACATTCATAAGGACTTCATTTGGATAATCTTAGAAGAAAAGAAACTGAAGCGACCTTTGTCAAACCACAACTAAAAATGAACAATGTGGTTTGAATGCTTGGCCACTTTATTAAAGTGGGGGTTTTTCCCATGTCAGTTTTCAGTTTATAGTTTAGCTAAGTCATTTAGAGATCCTCCTTCCCCATACCATTCATCTTCTCCAACAACCTACTTACCTACCGTGAAAATCATTGGTGACTTTCTAGGTGTTGGATGATGGTCACTCTGCTAATGTGTCCCTGCTAAGTAATAGATGGAACCCAGCACTTCTGAAAATCAGAGATCTGATTCAATGCCTATAGCATTTTGGCACTTCTGAAATCTTTGCTTAGAAATAAGAATTTTGTGAAATACATAATTGTCAGGAAGCTGAATGGACAGATTCTGCTTGTTGTGACAGCTATTACGATATACCAAGCCTAATTTCCTACACCAGTTTGACATCAATAGTTGATGTTGCTGGCTTCATGTATGCTACCAAATGTAAGAGTGCTCAGGTCAGAGAACGTGTTTTAGAAGTAAGAGAAAGTGATCAGGGAAATGCTGATGTTAGTATTTACAGTAATCCTGTTTTACCTTGTACTGGCTGTCTCTTGATCTTTTGGCTATGAAATGTAGAGACTTGAAAGGTGATGGATTCTGTATCCTATTAGACTTGTTCAATAAAACAGTTTGAGACCACTACCAAAAAAGGAAGATTTGAAGAAAAGGTTCATTATAGGAAATAGGTTGTGGTTGGAACAGGTGGTACAATTCGTATTAATAATATTAGTTAATTACGTTGTACAGATTGACAGTTTATTGGATTAAAACATCAGACTTGTGATCTGATCATTCAGAGCTACCTGACACAAGACTGTTTCAAACAGTCTGTACACAGTGTTTGAAATTCCAGTATTTAGGGAAACAGTTAAAAAAGATGAATTGTTGGTACAGAAGCAAGAAAATAAACTAAAATCTTATACCACTTTTTTGTATTTCCAGTAATACAACATTTGTGGGGGCTTTGTGCTGGCTCTCCATAATGAGGCACATCAAGAAAACAGATTAGTCCTGTTGATCCTCTGCAGGGAACTAACTGGTTTCACAGTTTTGCAGCAGATAAACTTCTGTTGCTGAAAGGCAGATTTCCAGCAAATTTCCAAGCAATCAAGTCTGGTGTGATATTCTTTTTTACAATACATCCATATCTTTTACATAGTATCAAAGGTTGCATCGTTCACTGATAGATATGTCTCTGAAGGCACCAACTCCGACAAGACTTCTAAAACACCCCCTCCACAGATGCTCTCCCTCTTGTTCTGCTTTCCAAGTACCCTCCTGAGATACCACCTCCATGAGAGCAGTAACACTGTTCAGTCACGTTCAGCATTGCCAAACTCATTACACTGGCATGTTTATGAAATTAAGGTATCAGATTTTATTTTAATCTCATCAAAGTTACTGCAGAGAAGCTATGGCAATAAGGATATAGATATTTTTCTCTTGAGTGCTCTAAGAAATGGTCTTATAGGCTGAAAGCCTTATCTGGGGCTACCAGGTGTCACTCAGATTCTTAGTTGGCTCGTGTCTTTCATTATTTCTTCTATTTCACTAATACCAGGAAAACAAAATGCAGAATAAGGACAACAGAAAAACTAGAAGATACTTTAAATACTAACATTTACTGATATGTAATCCAATGAAGACTGTACTCCATAGTGTATTCTCTACCTTAGTGCACTTCTGGCATGATAAAATATCTGACAACTCTTTCCAATTACTGCATTCCTAGTTTTAATTTGTTCTTGCAAGCCTGCCACTTGAATATTGCACTAATTCAAAATAAACATGGAAACACTGATCTTAGGAAATGTAACGTTGTTAATGTAAAACTTGGTTATTTCTTATGGAGTGGGGTTCTGTGTTCAGACTATTTTTGACAAGTCATTTGTTGAAAAATTAGAGCAATACAGTTTACCATTTAGGACAGATAAGCACTGTAATAGATTGCCTAAGGAGACTGTAAAAACTATCATTTGAAGCTTAAGGACATGTAGAATATCTATCAAGAATGGGACACGAGTGACAAAACTATTTCTATACAGCCCTTCTAGCTTTTCTTTTTATGATACGTTGCTGGGCTCTGCTTTAATAATTTGACAATGTTCTTTTTGGCCCCATCCTTATTTATCAGATGTTGAAATGGTTTTGGATAGGTTTGGAGGAAGTTGAGATTGAGGATAATGCTGAGTGAATGTGCCTTGCCATTACAAAGTTCATGAATTTAGAGTGTTTGCAGGAAAGTTTGACAAAGCTTGTCCAGAAAAGTTCATTTTTGGTGCTTACTTCTTGTAGGTCAAAGGTACTAGATACCATTTTTATGGTATCTTAGAAGTAGCTAGTTTACAGCTGAGAGCAAATCCTGTAACGCGGTGGCAGTATTTAATGGCCATGGGCAACTGACATCAAACGCTGAAATGGAAGTAAGATATCAAAGGTGCTTCAAGCAGTCAGTTCTGAGGAATCATGATCAGAGACTGTAGTAGCGTTTGTCATTAAATATTGCCTGCTGGTTTGTGTTAAACCAAGATTTCAGTTGTTCCTTATTTGCCAAGCTGCACCTTCCAGATTATTTCCTTCTAAAGATGCACATACTGAGGTTTTGATGTGAATTTCAACTAATCATCATCATCATTGTTGTTGTTACAGATTTGCACCAAAAGGCCTTGCTATTAACAGAGGAACAAAACGCATTTTTGCACGTTACAGAGATAAATCCCTATTTTCCTACAATGTTTGTTGCTGTTTACCTAATCTGGTGTATGATAGGGCAGAATATTGGAGCTGGGAGGGCAGTCTCTTCAGTATTATCCTTCCCTCCCTGTTGTCAGGGTAAGGGGGGGTCCTTCCAAGTCCAATGGTAAGAGATCAAGAACCAGACCCCCAAGTGCATTTTATCATCCCAGTTACATGTGTCTATGAGTGGAAAAGTTGGGGAAAGGAACTTTTTTGCAAAACGTGGATGAGGCTTCTGGAAGAACCCAGATTCAGTCTATAAAGATTTGTATTTAGTGGTCACAAACCAGAATCAGAAGGTCTGAGAAATGAGGAGTGTGATGGAGCAGGATGAAGAAAAAGAAACAATGGCAGAGTCTAGAGAAGAGCAGGACAGGAGGATAAGGCAGAGGACTCAGGGAGTCAGGAGTCATATTATGCCCAACTTACAGTTGGAGGACTACAGACAGAAGTTGAAAATACCCATTTATCTTGGCTAGCTCAGTCTGAGAATTCTAGGACTAATTGCTGAAAACAGATCTTACTGGCTTCATTTGCTTCGATGAGCATTCACATCTGTATGTCAGTTCCTGATCTGGTTATTAGGATCCCTGCACATCTGGAAGGCTGCACAGAGAAACGAGAAGCAGAGGATACCTGACAAGGATTCAAACGAATGTTTACAACGACAGAATTAGGCAGCAGAAGTTGATACAATTCCACTGGATTGCCTTCAGCTATTATAAGCAGACAGCTATTTCTTTTCCTGATGCACATTTTGCAAGTCAGGAAACTCCATTGGTCCTGTAGACAACAGCGTCCCTCCGCACAAACATGATTTATCCCTAGAGCAGTTTAGAAATGAAACGGTCATGAAACAGAAGTTGTATAACAATGTGTTTGTACAAGCAGTAAGTCAGCATGCAGTCAGCTGAAGGCTTCCCAGAATTCCAGACAGCACCCCTGTCCCTGCCCCCCCCCGCCTTTTTCTGTTGTTTTGTTCCACAGATGAAGACAAAGCCTATCTCATTGCTGTTCTTGAGGGAAAAAAAAAATTTGATTTTGTGTTGAGTTGCAAAGAAATATTGTAGTCAGACATAGTGTTTTCTCTCCCTTCACCACCCCTACGTTCTGCTTTTCACTGTCTGAGCTTGTGTAGGTGACCTTGACTTCTGTCTTGAGCATCCTTTCTTTTGATATCTTTCTTCTTCTTCATTGTCTAAATTTATATTCCACCTAAGTCACCAAACCCTGCTATTTGCCAAAATAAAGCCTTTAACTCCTACTCTTGGCACTTCCTTGCTTTGGCAAGTCCTGATAACTTTTCACCAAGTGCGGATACAGGACTAGTTACTATAGTTATAGACTTCTCATCAGTCATAGCTTTTAAAAATGCACTCATCTCAACAATAGTAATTTCTGCTGTCACAATGAAAGTGGATCCTGTGTCTTGCTGTGATTTGTCTTGATACAAAACCATTTTGTTGAATTTAGCTCTAGTGTTTGATACAGGAAATTTAAGACTTTAACAATTCACTTTGAAAAGATTTGGGTTTTTTTTTTTTTCCCATGTCTTTTTTTTCCTTACTTTAGAAATTAACAGTGCTATTACTCTTAATTATTAGGTAATCTCTCATTGTCCATATGTGATAATTTGCACAGGGATTGGTCCTGATTTTCCTTTGGGTTGCCTGTATACTTTTTCTGAGGGACTGACATAAACATCTTAATGGTGCTGCTATGACTGAGATGGCTCTGTAGCGGAAACTGAGCTGTATATTCCTTGATAATCGAGTATATCGAATATCAAAAGTGCACAGGAAGTATTTCTGATATGTTTAGTTGAATTCCAGGAATGGCACGAATGAAGACAGTTCTGTTTCCACAGGCATCTCACAAATGGATAGCAACGTACTTTCAATGCCTAATGTTATATGCTCTCTAGGCATGTTGCCATTTCAGCAGTTAAGGAAGATTTTCTAGATTTTAATATGTTAAAGTTAAAGGGCCTTTTATGTCCCTTGTGCTTTTAGCTCATAGTAGATGTAGTCTCAGTTACTGCTAATTGTGAATAAATTTTCTGCCTCTTACTGGCTTTCCTCTACCCATTTTATTTTCACCTTGTTCCTCCACACTGCTCGTTTGCACAAAGATTTTAAAAACTAAGACTCTTGCACACCAGCTTTCTAATTCTTTGCTCTCTATAGGGCAATATTCCCCAACCACCCCGGGTATAGAGAAGGAAGATATAGTACAACATTTACATTCATATCTGCTCTGTTATCGTGAAACAACTAGATCTTTTTTTTTAAATAAACAAATTTCATAATGAGTAATATAAAATAAAAAAATTATTAACTGCATTATACCATCAATAGTTATATTTTTTTTTCATTTAAAACTTCTTTCTGCATTTTATTTTAAAAGTCTTCACCACAAATGTTATCATACAAATGCCTGTGAATATAACAGTAACAGGATTACCATCAAACTGAGTAAAGGGTGAAGTTTACCTAATTTCAAATATCCTGTGGAAGTTACCTTAAAGGTTCCCAACATAGCTACTCATTTTTTGACTGTATTCATGAATGGCTCAACAGGAGCCAGTGGCTACCATGAAAGGAATGTCTTTAGCTTAGATAGAAAATACTTTCTTTTGAAGCATATCTGAAAAAAGAAAAAATTATAGCCCCCCAATATTTGGTAGAAATGCTCTGGCTTCAGTGGGGGTTTCAGCTGGTTTCACAGCAATGGCATTCCTCCCCCCGCAAAATCGGGCATCAGTTTCAAGAGGACTAAGTCAGTAGCAGGTTCTGTGGATTCTGGGCAGTGTTTCTAGACCAGCCTCCCTGCTGAGTTACAGCAGTGCTCTCCAAACTTTTTTGATTGTGCACCTCTATCAGCAAAACATTTTTGAGCATGCACCCGCAATATATGAATATTTATTTATTTATAGATTATATACATGTACTACTGTACTAATTTACTGTGAACCTTAAAAAACATAAACAAACCCAGAAATTTAAAAAAGTTGAGATAAAAGTGAAATAAAGAATATTTTTTTTATTTTCTTTTATGCATTAATGGTACAAAAGTATTTTCATCTTGCACAATGCCTAGCGTATGCGCACCCCACTTTGTAGACCACTGGGATGGAGGAGTAGTAATCTCACAGTGGTAATAACTTTTCTGCTGAAGTGTCTGATTGAAACCTGGTAGAAGCAACCCTGCTTTAGATAAGGTCCTGGAAGTCAAAGACAGCAGCGTTGGCGAAGTACTTTGCTGTCTGAAAGCAAGGAAGCTGTAGGGCCGTGGAGGATAGTGCTGGCAGATGAGAGTTTCCCCTCATCTAGTCATCTGAGGGCTGCAGTCTTCCTTTCATAGTATCGGGCACTGTACAGAGAATGCAGCAGAAAAAGTCACACCAAAATTTTAGTTTTCTTCTTTCCCCACTTCTGTTACTGCCTTCTTTCCCCAATCTCACTCCATAAAAGAGAGACATCATTAATCCTTAACTTTTGGTTCAGGTTTATGGGTTTACTGACTAATAAATGCATGGTTATCTTCACAATAAATTAGTGTTGCACCTGGGGTTTAACCCCTGCTGCTTACTTGATCTTGCTCTATAAAGCCAAGTAGTTGCCCGTGCTGGAATATCTTCCCTTCCGTAAACTGTGACATATATAGTTGGGATGGTATAATGCAGTTTTTAATTAGTTTTTGATTTTATATTGCTCATTATGAAATTTGTTTATTCTAAAAACCAGTTTGTAAGTAGTATTTTAATCTAAACATGTTTAAAATGCTTCAACCTAATATAATAACAGCATTTCAACAACATTGGTCTGGGAGCATTAGTCTATATTGAGTCACTTTCAGTCAAAGCACTAGACTACTAGATACAGAACATTACAAGAATTTTCTTTATTAACTTGTAGGACTGATCCAATTAGAATCAGTGCTTTGTAGTTTGGCTATCCAATTTTCCTCTTCTAGTTGATTAACAGAAAGCTCTGGCAGGTCTTTGGAAATTCATGGCCAAATAATTTGTCAATTAAATGTAGTGCATGTAAATTGATAAATGTAGCTCTTAGCAGGAAATAATCATTGCAAGTTGCTGATGAGAACAGAAGACCCTATTAATAATTCAAAGTAATCATCACCTCCACTTTCTATCCTAGTCTGCTAAATATATTACATCACGATATAGTGCATTTTCCTTCATAGGGATGTGTAAGGGTCAGGGCGTAAGGGACTTTATATACGAAAAGCTTTTGGAAAAAGTTTTCTAGTTTTCTCTGTCCGGTACCTGTTAAGCCTATTGTAGAAATGAGCAAAGGAGATGTAGTTTATCACATGTAATGATATTTATGAATCAGCTCTTAAAAAGGGAGGTGTAGCTTATGCAGTAAATTGCAGAAGTCAGTCTGAAACAGCTTCTACAGCAGCATTTATGTTTCCCAGGTTTGATTTTTTTTTTTCTGATCTAAAAAAACCAACTTGATGTTAGATGCCAAAAGAGTAGCCCTCTTATTTATTCTTCTCTCATTCATCTCCCTTCTTTTCCTCTTGACTTCACTCCCCCCAATGTTTTCAGTTACTGCTGTAATTAGGAAGACAATAGTGTTACATTTGAAGCTAAAGGCTTTTCAAGGCCTTTACCTTCCTTGAGTCTTTATTTTTGGCTCTAATCAGAAATTATAGAAATAGCAAAACGTTGTATGTTACCCTCCTTACCGCTATAAGGGTATAGGAATCTGATTGTACAATTCAATTCTGTACTGCTTTTTAAATCCATGTAAACATTGCTACAGCCAACTTTACAAATAAAACCTTAATCTTATCACCCAGAAAATGAAAAATTAACAAAAAAATCATTTTCATGCTTTCTTCTTTAATTTTTACGTAGGTTTCACTTAAATCACCTAACTTTTGTCCTTCCTGATCAATATTGCAGAAAAAGGAAAAAAATAAAAATAAAATAAAATCCATTAGTGCCTCTAAATGTATTTATTTTGGCAGGAATACAGTGTTGCAGTGAGGCACTGATAGTGTGTTGCTTTATTCCTTTGCAATGAATTTAGATTACAGTTTATATTCAGCTTAAAAAAAAAGACCCCAACAACAGAAAGGGATATTGATATAGTTACAATAAATGCCCTTGTTTGCGTTATTAAGAGAATCTGTGACATGAGCCTCCTAACATCAATGAAGTTTAAATAAGCATGATTTTTATTCCTTGATGAGTAAAAGTTAAAGAAGGACTTGTTATCATGCATAACATAACCCTTTCGAGGTTTTGATTATTTAAAGCATTTGCTGAAAATGTAGGCTATGGATTGCTTGTGTTTTGTTTAAAATACTGAGGCATATACACTGTGAAGAGAGATAATTGTGGCTAGTCATTTAGAAAGATATTATGGTTAATGTAGAACTTTCTGCCTTAAATGCTGACTTTAGCGAAAAATATTTACCTGAATATGTTAAGAATCACACATCTTTAAGAGTGCAAGCAGCCTGGGGTACAACTTTTTTGATCTACTGTAATTCTTTTTACTTTATCCTGTTATAATTGAAAGCTATATTAAGTGATGCTAAGCACTAATAATGCTAAATAGACTTAACCTAATCCAATGATTAAGATAGGATTTTAAAGCTTTATTTTGCCTTTTTTTATTCAAATTGTACAGGAGTAAGTTGTTTTGATGTTACTGTTTTGCTGTTCAGAGTTCAAGTGCCTTGAATTTAGCTTGTGCAATATACCAGTGGGTGTCTTTCATCTAGAAGGTGCAAGAAGCATATCCTTTTTAGTGCATGATGTAGGATGAAGAGCAGATTGGTAGTTGAATCAGGACTGGTTACACCAAGACAGATAGTAACTGAAATGGCCTCGAGTAAGACCTTCCAGCCCCAACACTGCATGAGCTGGTCATGTTCACATGTTCTTGCATTACAGACCCCCACAGGCATCCATGTGCTTTAGTTCTGAGCTGCTGTTTGGTTTCTTATTCAACATAGTTGATGGTGTAGACAAGGCAGAATTATAATTAATCTGCTATACGCTTTTTTTTTTTTTTTTTATAAACCAATACTTGATAGTCTTAATGCAATGTTCTGGCTTTCTTGCAATCTAATATTCTATTGCTAATATTCTATTTCTATTGCTTCTGTATTTTTTTTTAACATTTCAGTTCTGATTTTGTTTCTTGTCATATTTATAGCTGTTCCTTCTATCCATCCTTTTCTCTTTTATTCGTACTAGAAAGATGTAGGTCTTTTGATGAGCAATGATCTATTCCATATGATTCAAAGGTTTTGCCACCCTGGTATGTAAGATGAGATAAATAATTTATTTTACTGGAGTGATGTCATATTCATGAGTTTCAAGACCCAGGGGCACTGAAGTCTTAAAAACTGTAATTCCTTACCAATTAACTCTCTCTGAAAAATAAGAGGTGTCTAAAACGACAGAGATTTCTTTTGCTCTGCTGAGCATCTCTGGTTCTCAGCTGAGGTAGGAATAGGTATGGAGCTTTCTAATCTATTGTCTTCTCTTAAATCAGAATTCTCTTCTCACTTTCTCTTTTGGCTTTTGGAGATGTCTCATTCTTTGCTTCTGCTGGAATAATCAATCACTTTGTGTCCTTAAGCTTTATCATCACTTCATGACAATGAAAAAGATGTACATAGCCTCCTATGTGTTCTGCTGACATACTCCATTCAGTAATGGTTCCCAGGTCAGAATCTGCAGCTGCAAGGCTAGATGTAGTAAAGTCTGGAAAAGATAGTAATGCTTTCATAGTTGCTTGTAGTCTGAGTGAATAAAGTACTTCCATGAAAGTCTCTCAGAAATATTACATGCTATAATTCTTGATAATAGTTACAAATAGAATACTATATGCAAACACTTGCACTTATTGCAGACGACACTTCATTCGTTCAGTGAAATGTGTTTGCCTTCCTCCCTTGGACTTCTTTGAATTGCTCAGTGTGAAAGTATTACATCGATGTTGCTAAAATTTGCAAGTACTCTATTCAAAAAATTAAGCCATTAAATCCGCTTCAACTGATAGTTAATTTTACTGCAGCCAAATCTCAAAGAGGAATACTGTGCAATGTGACTTGTAAGCGGGCAGGACTTTTAATGGAAGATACATATACTGCAGCTGGTCTTTAATTCAATGACCTCTCATTAATTTCAAAGGTATTGCTTGGGAAAAGAACTTAGAAAATAACCTTTGATTTCACCTACTTAAATTGCTAGTGGAACTATTGCATCATCCTTATGGAAAAGAACTATGGAAGTAAAAATAAAGATACTAAATGCGTGATTAAAAGTACATTCTGTAGATTTTCTTCTATATTGGTTTTCACAAGTTCGGCAATATCTACTTTGGTTTACTATGCCATTGTTAGAGGTTAATCTCAAAAAAACCTCCACCATACAACATTAGTTTGACATTGGTCCTTCTTGTAAGATGGAATTGCAAGAGAATGCAGAGGCTTTGAAAAGGCCAATACAATCACAGCTAAATTTAAACGATCTGTATTAGATTACAAGTTCTCTTTTGTGGAACTTCATCCCCATGAAAATCCGTAGGAATAAGATTTTGAAGAGTTTCAAGGCAGGCATTCAAGGTCATTTTCTACTGGACCATTTTTATATCAGAAAGGTAAAATCTTAATTGCTTTTCATAACACAATTTGTACAGAGATAAATATTGAAGTTTTACTTCTCTGTTGAATTGTCATGCTTCTTTTTAAAAGAATGGGGCCTAGATGCCGTGCCCCATGGAGACAAGTTGATTTCTTTCTTTTAGTACTTTTGTTAGATGGTCCCACGTGCAGGGGAAGGCAAAGAAAAAGCTTTATTTGTATGGAGGAAAGGAAGATTTCAGGGACTGAATGAAGCATTCAGTTCTGCCAAGGCACCCATTCTCATCTGTGGCACCAGCACTCTGCCAAGATTGTCACACTGTGATACCTCCCTTATTTTTAAGTTGGAGACTTTCTGAACTAGGATCTTTTAGGTCTGTGGGTTTGCAATATGATAACATGAAGCCTGATGGGAAAGATTCACCATTGACTACTGCTCGGAAAAGCTTGGCCTATTCTTTTTGAGCAGAAAGCTTGCAGTGAAAGAATTGGGAAGGGAGGGAAGGAGCAAGGAATGTAAAGTTTCCTTACTTATTTGACAGGACACTATCCACAGCCAGTGTGACTCTTCTCTTCCACTGTCATCTTGATGGCCTTCTGGTAACATCAGGGGGTGAAACTATTAAGAAAAAAAGATCCAAATACATGAGGACAAACAGATTCTTATGGGAAATATAGCATATAAAATGCCATTGTTTACTTTTTGAACTCAGTACAAAATGCCTTGAAATCCCAGTTTTGACTGTATTGGGTTTTTTAAATAATGCTAATGTTTAAAAAAAGAAATAGAGGGGAAATCAAGATTAAAACAAGCTCAGTACATTATTAGAAGTTATAGCAACCATAGAGATTTTAGAGTATTACTATAAGAAGAGAAATGTCTTACTGGTCAAATTCAATTTGTTTCAATATTGCAGCATGTGAGTTTTTTCATATTTCATCTAAGTTCATAAGCTATAGAATAATTATTAAAGGAAATATATTTTAAAAAATAGCTGCATTTTTCTGTTTTCCGGAATCAAAATCATGCTTTTGATTAATGAAAATAGTATCAGATGTTTCTTTAAAACGGTATTGTGAGTACTTCCGTGATTTCCAGATCTTCTCTGAGATGTATTAACTAAAAAAAGCTGACAACCCTAGTGTTCCAAATAATTCATAACTATTAAAGATAGTGCACAATTATATTCAAAGTTATGATACTTTGGATGCTATGAATTGCTCCACTTATGAAATATTTCATTTAAGCTGTCCTCTTGATTAAAAAATATGATCTACTTTTTTTTATTTATTTATGGGATTATAATAAAATATCTTCCATGTGGAACTTATTGGTTTTAATTACTAATATTTTGAGTTTAGGTTTTTAAAGTACTCTATTCTTTAAATCCTAGGTCATGTGGCTGCTTAGAGGAAAATTGAGTTTCTACCCTGCAGAGTGTGAACACACTGAGACTAACTGCAGGTTGCATGCTGATATGATGCTCTGGTTTGGGCAATAGAGTGGTCAGCCACTTACAGGTTTCTGTGGTCACTGTCTGAATTTACCCTGCAGGGTCATTGTGTCTCATTGCACTTGTCCACCTGTTGTCCAGAGATGAGGTCCTGGGTGTCTGGTTGTAGCTTCATCACTGTCCATTTAGCCAAGTTTCTTTCAAGTAGAAACCAAGGTGTGTGGGGTGGTACTGCATGCTCGTATCTCATTATAACAAGTAGTCTGGTTCTAGTCAGTCTCAACAGCTAGGAAACAGTCCTGGGCCCACAGGCTCTGATATACCCCTTGTTTCTGTGGTTTTGTGCGTCTCTGAAACTGTTCTTAAGGAATAAATTGGTGTTCATCATCCTGAAAATACTAAAATCTCTCCTAACTTCAAACTCTGCTTAGAACACAAAATATTCGTTTTGGTTCTTATTTCACTTATGAATTTTTCTTTGTTTTAACCTGTGTTTTGCACTTGAAACTTTTAGGTTACGCTTGTTCTTTTATAATGATAAAGAAATATCAGTGACAATTACTGTACTGTAGCAAGGCACTAATCATTGCTCCCTCGTATGTAGTGTAACTCTCTAGTAAAATGTAAATGGTCTTAAGGAAAGATCACTTCTCAATGGAAGCTACTAGCTGTAAATATGAAGCTTTGACAGATACTTTTATAGAATACGTTTAAGGGAGAATAACTATATGAAAGGAAAAGGCCAGCCATTATTTAACGGGGACTATTTAAGTGTTCTCTGAAATAATTAGACCTGAAAAGCCTTTATGAATGTATTGCAGTGCTTTACCTGCAAAAAGTGTGTACAGCTTCCCTGATGGTAAAAATTGACAATGTTATCTAAGTATTGCAGTCAAATGACAATATATTATTTCTCTGTGAGCTTCGTACAAGATGACTGCACTGGCAGACTGGCTGTGAGAGTGACGGTGACACAGAACTTGCTTTTGAGTTTGCTTATGTTAATCTATAAATGTATAGGCAGGTTGTGATTGAAATAGATATGTTAACATTACATTGCTAAACACTGGTATCTTTAATGACATTTCCATTTCATTACCCTATGCAGAGCAATTTAAGTTACCTACGATAGTGTTCTTTGTCTGCTGTCAACTTAGTATTGACAAGGCATTCAGGGACCGATGGTGATAAATGAAGAGCATGGGCATCCTTGCCTCCACCTGCAACATAAATTTGCAGAATGGTGCGCTAGTAATGCTCAAGTTTCTAGAAAGTCTTCCATGTCTGTCCTGTGGACTAACCTTCAGCCAGAAAGGGTGTGACACTGAGACCTAATGTCAGTGTCCTGAGTGCACAGAGACATTTTGTAGGTGTACTGGTTTCCAGTCCTTTCTTCTGGATGAACACTGAATGCCTGTTGTTCGTAGTCTTGTCTCCAGTCCTGTGTATGGCCTTGTCACCGGGATGGACCTTGAACATATGTTATAGGTAGCTTGGCTCCTGAAGGGAGCACTTGAACGTGCACTATAGCTTGTCTTCAGTCCTGTCCCCAGCCCTGTCTTCTGATGCTCATGAATAAAGCCCCTAGATGGATACTGGACCTGGTTGATTACTTCACTGTTTTGGGAACTGTTGATAAACTCTGTTACCACCACCCTGCTCTGCTCAATTCCTTGACCGAAGTGAGGAGCCTTGGCTCAGTGCCATATGGGGCACGGAGTAGACTGAATATGTGTCCCTGAATGTTTCTTCACAAGGGTCTTCTGTGGGGTTCAGCATTGCTGAAAAGTTCACTCTCCTTGAGGACTCTCCCGTGTTGGTGATCGTGGGTCTGAGGGTGTGGGTATCCAAATGAGTGGAAAGCTCAGTGTTTTGTTCCCACGTGAAAATAAGCTCAGGATCTCTGTAATAGAGGTCTATTTTGCTACCCCCAAAGTCTGGTGGTTGTTTAGGGTCTTTATAAACCAGGGCTTTTCATCTCCATGAAGAGAATGCAGCACCTACACAGTTCACACATTGCAGTGTAGCGTGAGAAGCACTACAGACTAGCTCCAAACTCCTAAACCTTTCAAGAGCCTTTTGCATGGCATATGAGTGTTTAGCAAGTATTTGGTGTAACCTCAGAACAATATTTTCAGCTAAGTTTCCTCCTAAAACAATCCATTTTGCAGGCACTGTAGCTAGTCCACAAACTCAACCAAAATTCAGTATGGTCATTACTTCATGGATTCACTTCAAAGTTGTACTACTGCTTCAGACTGAGAAAATAACATAGATGGGCGCTGAGGACATGAGTTCATATCATGCTTAGTTTGGTCTAACAACTGCCACTGAAAGGAGCAATAGCTCTCTCATTCCCACATCACTTTTTGTGTGCTCCTTCTTGCTCTTCTGAGTTTGACTTGTCACAGTAAATCTTCCCTGCTTGGAGTGAAAGCTAACTGATGAAAAGCTGCGAGTTTTCCCTCAGATCAGCAAGCTGATGGGAGTCACTATTGAGTTGTACAAATGCTAAATTTAACACAAATGGAATAAGCAGAAAAACAGGGAGAAAGCAGGTCCACCCCCTCTGGCCTCCGCTTGCTGTTAGATTGAATTAACTATAATATGAAACTACACCCTGAAGGAGAAGCATGTTAAGCTTATTCGGAGAAGATTATGACTGTTGCTGCTAGTTGAGAATTCACGCAGCTGAGGATTCACTGTTTAAAAATTGTGGTGGAATTCCCCAAACCATCCAGGGTTTTTTTTCAGCAGATAATACACATTTTCAAGTGTCTTGTGGAGGTCCTTCCTGACAAATGGACAAACACTGGATGTGTAGTGAGCTGTTCTCATTTTATTTGTTGACCTACTCAGAAGAATAGAAGAATTTCAGAAAGTAATAGCAAGCTGTTCTATATCAGTATCACATTCATAGGCAGATAGAGTAGCAAATGCACCACTAAGTTGATCCTTCTTTTATTGGTCTTTCTAAAATCTTTAGATCAGTTTTAGTTTTAGAGGTCAATTCTCTTACCAATTTTTATTTGGCTTTGTCTAACTGTACTTAGAAGATGATAAAAATAGAAATTGTACATTGTATTTTTCTACCCATACTTTAAAAAAATCACATTTTTTGCTTTCTTTCCAACTCATTTGTCTTTTGCTAGGGGAAAAAAAAAAAAAAAACCTACTTAAAATACCGTATTAAAACACTGTTCAGTCCGCAGTTGAATCTGAGCCTCCTGGTGGAACTACTCTCACCTCACTTTAAAATAAACATACCAAAAGGCAGGAGAGTATTCTATTCCTTAAATATACATTTTGTTAGAAATAAGGTTATCTAATTAGAGCATGTTAGCTCTGGAAATTGGGAAGTCTCAGTGCTGGTGTATAGGAAGATTAAAGTCGTAGTTCTAAAATCAAGTCTGCCTTTTGTATTCATGTACTGTAAGTTGTTTTCTTTCTGCTTGTACTCTGGCAATTTTCAGAGATTTTTCTGGGTTGAATAGATACCATACAATCCCTTTAGGCTACTAAAGGTTGGTGTATTTTTTTCCCCAGAGATTTCTCTGCAGTCTGGCTGAGGTCTGCTTTCTGCTCTGAGCAGAGCCTCTCCACTCTGCATTTCTCCCTCTGCCTCACCCTGTAAGCCCTTCCTCCTCCCTGTGTATAATTGCTCTAAATCTGAGTGCAGCAGCCAGGAAGGGTAGCTAACCACACTCTCTTACAGCGAAAATAGCATGTAATGTTTATGCATTGTGTTCAACAGTACAGTGCATCCAACACACCGTTAGAGCATTCAAGAAAGTAGATATCAAGGAAGATCCTTTGGCCTTAGTTATATCCTGCAGCTGTGGAGACCTGGTAGGTAGGACAGCCCAGGTTTATTAATAGGTTTCTGTCAAATGACTGCAACTAAATGCTTGGACAATTTAATGTACTTGATGTTTATTATATCTGTTATATTAAGCATGCTTTAGGAAAGTGAAATCTGATAAACAAGTCTGGCTTCTGAAACCTTGGCTGATCTGATATTTCCATGGTTACCATTCATGAAACCGAAATGATATTTTCTCCAGGGAAAAATATCTGTGTGAGTATGTCCAGCAGGGTTGTGACAGGTTGTATCAAGTATATTAGTTTGTATGGTGGAGCTTTACACAGGAATTACCAAGCTTTAGAGTCATCGTATTTTTGGATTACAAAAAAAATTTCCCCTTATGTGGTCATCATTTACAGAGAATTTACATACATATCATTTTATCATAAGCTAAATTTTGCCAACTTCAAGGAGGTTCCATGTCAATTTGTGGCCATTGCCCACTGCCCCTGACCCCTGGTGCTGCCACCGTTCTGCCTAGGATCCCAAAAGAACCTGTCTGTCCCTGTAGTGCTGGGTGATGCTACTCTGAGGACCTCTTCTAATTGCACTTCTGAGTTGCCTCCTACTGAAAAAGCAGCATAAGCATGGCAGAACAAATCCAGAATAGTCCAAGAATAAACTAACCCAAGGCACCTCTCTGCACCTTTCTCTTGTTGTGAGTGAGGAGCAGGCACTGGAACCCGGCTGCTGTCATCGACCAGGCAGTGAGTCTCCCACAGCTGCTTTCCCATTTTCCAGAATCAGAGCAATGGAAAGCATAGTTGGGCTTCTGAACCTGCGTGGATGATTCCTCTTTTTTCCTACCTTTGTGTGTGTATGTATACGCTATTGACACAGAAGGGCTTTTGTCCCCAGACTGCTCCCTACTTCAATCCCAAAGCTACTATCCACCTTTCTGCAGCTTGCTTCAGGGTCTCTCTCTCCTGCATATTAGCTTTTGGTTTTTTTTCCTAAACCAGTTGAAAAAAAGAGCTAAGTCTGAAAAATTAAAACTGAGCCAACTATAATTTTTCTTTTCTTATTTTAGTCAGCACAGCATTATGCATGTCCCTGCAGTACAGTATAAATCATTATCATCATTAACATTATCCTTAGGTAGGCAATTTTAGTGCTCTAAACCTGCTTCTCTCCAGTTATTTTGTTCTGAGCTTTGGCTGCCCCTCGATATGAAGCCATATTATGAGATCCCAGGGTTTCTTGCTTCATTGTAGAGAACATCACATCTGAATGTGATGTGTGTAAATGTTAATGTTGTGCATATAAGTACTGCAGCTAGCTAATTATTTTTATTGAAGCCATTTTATCGTGACATGAATGAAACCAATTACTTTGTCAGTAAATCTCTATATAGTCCAGAATATATGTTGATGGCACACCCAAACAAAATTTTGAATTAAATAATGCTGAGACTGTTGCTTCAGTTAAAAAAAAATACTTACATTCGGGCCCTGACAGTTCATATTTCTCATCATCCTGTAGCTAAAATTAGCAGCAAAATAGTATGGCATGTCAGAGGACTTGCATCATTGAAAAGGCAAGTGCTATGTAAAAGGAGTGAATATGGTGGGAAGTGGTGATACTTCCATGATGTATTCAGTTTGGCTGACACACCCGTTACAGGGAGGACAGCACGGGAATGGCTATTCCCACAGGTGCAGGAACCAGCTCCAAGGAGAATTTTCTAAGACAGTTCTTGACCATACAATATTATGGAAATCCTCTAATGAAGAACTAAATATAAGGGCCCGAGTGCCAAACAGTCTTGTGGGACCTGTGATGAGGGTCTGCAGTCCAGGTGTCCTATTCTTGTTTTTCATGACTTCTAGATTCAGACTTACAAAAACTTCCATGCTTTGTCCTATCTCTTGGGGTTACCTGTCAAAGAAGGGTTTCCAAGTGCAGAACAGCTTTATCTGAAAGTGTGCTCTCAACTGTGTTAGCTGCCCAGTGCAGTGTCTGGGTTGTTTATTTTTTCTCTTGAGGACTGTGCACTAACGCCTGATGTGCATCAACAGGCGCTGAATCTCAGGCCCCTTGGAGGGTCCTAAGGGAACAGGAAAGAAAGGGACAGTTATGTAGAGCTGTTACGGCTCTGCAAACCTTTTTCCAAAGAGACAGAAGAGAAAGTGCATGTGTAGATCTGCAAGGCTGCGTCCTGGTCTTTTACTGTAATGGCCAGTATAAATCAGTTTCAATGTAGTAGTTAAAGTAATGACAGCCTTCCTCAGTTCTTGAAGGCAGACCAGTATTGCTTTGAGTGCTCCAAATCCTATATTCTGCATCTTTTTTCACTGAGCAAAATTTGCTCCTGATGTATAACCATTTTCTTTCTCTGCCTTTTTTTTTTTCTTTTTTTTCTTTAAAGGTGGAAAAAGCCAAACCGCCACTCTCAAACCTAGCCCCTTTGGATGTCACGAGCTTGGCAGTGCAGCACAGGATAATTGCAGCAGCTGGCTTAGGTGGGAGGAAGGGATATGTATTAATTACAGTCCAAATAGGAAGAGCAGATACTGTGAGAAAACCTGGTTTTAAATATAGGTAAATTTCATCTTTTAAAAACTTATGGGATGGAGCTGATGAGTTCCTTGTTCCTAAGTCTTTTCTCTTTCTCACCTAAGCAAACAAGTCAATCTCTCTTTTTTCTAAGCTCTTGAACCTCCATACTGTTAGCTACAACTCATCCAAAGGGACAGGAGAACCCCTTCTTTTTGCGTCCCCTTGATGAATGCGTGGAGAGTGGATGCAGCCACTGACTCTTTTTCTGGCTTTTTGAAGGCTCTGGTCCGTGTGGAAACCACAGGCTTCCAGACCTCTCCTACTTGTCTTCATCTGGTTCTCTTTGTGTTTTGTTAATATTTTTTGAGAAAAGGGGAAGCTAGGAATAGGATAGAGCAAGACTAGAAACAAGGAGGAGGTGAAGAAATTTAAACAGATGTGTAGCGATGAGATGCTCAGGAATGCAGTAGCAGGGTAAGGGGAGGGTATGTTAGGAGCAGAAGAGGGTATGGTGGGGCCAGCTGAGCAAACACAGGAAGCCAACAGTGTACCAAAATTTAAGAAAGAAGTAATTTGAGATTATAAAAGGGACTAGCATAGGTGAATGGGAGCTGAAGGAAGCGGGCAAACAGAGTAAAGATAGAGAAAAATGTGTTTCAGCACAAAATGATGAATGTTAGACTCAAAATCTTGTTATCACCAGAAGGGAGCACACCATATATATGCAAACAGGAACTTGTTGTTAGTCAAATAAATATTTTAATTGTCTAAAAGTCCAAATTATCAAATTAAGAAAAACATGATTAAAAATCTATTTTAAATTTGTGCACAAAATAAACTTTCAAGCATTCTCTTCTTCACTGTGCTGCGATGTGCATTCTTCCAGTGTCTCTCTGGGTCCTGAGGAGAGAGGGACCCTCACACCACGAACCTCCCCCAGCACAAACCCTCAGGCTGCTGAAAAATCATTCTAGGTGTTTCCCTTTTTGTTCTTCAGAAAGACCAACACTGTCAGCTGCAGGACCCAGAGAGACAGGGGCAGAGGTAGGACTGAGAAAAACAGCTCAGGACTGAAAAGCAGAGGAGGTCAGGCTTGGAGAAAAGGCAGAGGAGCCTTGTGAACTAGGAACAAATGTCCTTCCAGAGAGGGGAGTGGAGTCCAGGACTGATCCTGCACGTTCCCATTCCTTGCTGTCAGCAAGTTTCTTGGGAAAGTATGTCCAGTCTTGATGCAGGCAGAGTGTACCAGCCTTTAGATCTGTCAACTACTTTATTAATTCAGAAGATTGCAGAGCTGATTTAGAGAGCCCCATCAGGCCATTGATCTGCATGGATCTAAATGTGATGCTGTATTGAGTCAGTTGTGCAATAGGTAATGTCTTTGTTAAAGGTTACACAAGGAAAGTATCTTATACTTTCTAAGTCACAATCCTTAATGGCATGGTCAGGTGATATTTTTCTACAAAGATTTGTGTCATTCTGTAAACAGGATGGATCAGCCCTAAGAATGGTTCAAAATTATTATGCAGTTTAAGGTATTAATAATTTGAATGTAAAAATAAATACATGAGTTGTATCATGCTAGAATTCTCAAAAATGAATTCCTAATAATCTTTTATATATATGTCTGTGAAAGCATGCATACCTTTCCGCTCCTGTATGCTTGCAATAATAGATTTTGTTTTGTACATCAAGGCACCTGTAAGTTACAATACAATGGGAAGTGTTATTTCACCTGTGTTTTTGTTGTGTTTTGGATGTAGTTAGGAGAAGACGGTTGAGTGCTGGAAATATAACACAGCAGAGAGCAGGCAGGCTAGGAGGTTCTTTGAGTGTATGGAAGATAACTTCCTGACGCAACTGGTAGGTGAGCCTACCAGGGGAGGTGCCTCACTAGACCTACTTTTCACAAACAAAGAGGGGCTAGAGGGAGATGTGGAGGTCGGAGGCCATCTTGGGCTTAGCAATCATGAAATGGTTAAATTTTCATTTCTTAGTGAGGTAAGGAAGGGGGTTAGCAAAACCTCCACCTTGGACTTCCGGAGGGCAGACTTTAGTCTGTTCAGAACCCTGGTTGGGAGAGTCCCTTGGGAGATAATCCTGTGGAGCAAAGGGGTCCAGGAAGGCTGGACGCTCTTCAAGAAGGAAATCCTAAAGGCTCAGGTGCAGGCTGTCCTCATGAGGCGCAAAATTAAAGGGTGGGGAAAATGGCCGGTGTGGATGAACAAAGAGCTTTTGATGGAACTTAAGGAAAAAAGAAGGGTTTACCACCTTTGGATGAGGGGACGGGCAACTCAGGAGGAATACAGAGATCTTGTTAGGTTATACAGAGAAAAAAATAGGAAGGCAAAAGCCCAGCTGGAACTCAACCTGGCCATTAATATAAGGGACAAAAAGAAAAGTTTCTATAAATATGTCAACAAAAAGAGAGTCAGGGAGAATGTCCATCCCTTACTGGATGAGGAGGGAAACATTGCGACCAAGAACGAGGAGAAGGCTGAGATACTTAATGCCTTCTTTGCCTCTGTCTTTGTCAGACCAGCTACCCTCAGGGTATTCAGCCTCCTGGGCTGGAAGATAAGGATGGTGAGCAGAACAACTCCCCTTTGTAAATAAGTAGTTAATGATTTGCTTATGCACCTGAACACACATAAATCTATGGGGTCGGATGGGATTCACCCAAGGGTACTCAGGGAGCTGGCAGGAGAGCTCACCAAGCCACTCTCCATTATCTATCAACAATCGTGGTCAACAGGAGAAGTACTAGAGGACTGGAGGGTGGCCAGTGTGACGCCCATCTACAAGAAGGGTCAGAAGGAGGATCCGGGAAACTATAGGCCTGTCAGCCTGACCTTGGTATCGGGAAAGATCATGGAGAGGATCATCTTGGGTGAGCTCTCACAGCAAGTGCAGGGCAGGCAAGGGAGCAGGGTCACCCAGCATGGGTTTATGAAAGGGAGGTCCTGCTTAACCAACTTGATTTCTTTCTATGACCGTGTGACCCGCTTTCTTGATGAGGGGAAGGCTGTGGACGTTGTCTGCCTGGACTTTGGTAAGGCCTTTGACACCATCCCCCATGGCGTTCTCCTGGAGAAGCTGGCGAATCATGGCATAGACAAGTGTACTCTTCACTGGATAAAAAACTGGCTGGCTGGCCGTGCCCAGAGAGTTGTGATTAATGGGATGACATCCAGTTGGCTGGTCACCAGTGGTGTCCCTCAGGGCTCAGTTTTGGGGCCAGTCTTGTTTAATATCTTTATCAATGATCTGGAGGATG
>JAOXNO010000013.1:83518388-83529523 GCA_028565335.1 Limnodromus scolopaceus
ATGGCTTCCAGCTCATCCTGTTTGTTGCCCATGCTACGTGCATTAGTGTATATGCACTTTAGCTGGGCACCGGATTTTTCTTTGCTTGTGTTCGTGCTTGCAGACAGTGTGTCTAGATCCTGATAGTAATTGAACCATTTAATCAGTTTTGTATGTTCTGAACAAGAAATTACTTAGCTTTTCAAACTCATAAATGATTCAGTACCTATTTTGGATTGATGTTTAAAGAAAACACTTCTCATTTATTTTTCCTAACTTTTAGCAAAATATTTTGTGATTCCCATCAGTGGTGTTTAAACTTTAAAATTTCAAGGGCTACATATGTTGCCATTATGTGTGATAATACTAGGAGACAAAACAAAAAATAGAATTGTGTGAACTTCATTTTCCATAAAAAGAAGCACAGAAAGTGGGCAAAGGGGAACAAAACCAAGTAGAAAACAGTAAGAAAACTGTGTATAAAAATTTATTTTTCAAATTTCCATAAATGTTTTTCTTTGCTCAAGTAAGGCATTACATGTGTAAAATCTTGAGCCAAAAGAGTAGACTATAAAACTAGAGTAAAAATCAATGGCCTTTTTTTTCTTCACATTGTTTAAAATGCCTTGCTGGAGATAAGGCTCAAAAACAAGGTACAAGAGAAGGGGTTTCTTGAGTTGAAGACAATTCTCATATATTCTCTTCATATATTCATATATTCATATATTCAATTCTCATATAGCTACATAGTTGAAACAAGTCTAAGAATGGTATTGTAAAGTTTTTTATTTTTTTTTAACAGCTATTTGATATTGCTAACAATTAACTATAAATTTTATGGTATATCTAGATCTTTTAAAGTGGCCAAATAGAAATTAAGATGTCAGTCTACTCCCTGAAGAAATCAATTGTATTTTAAAAATTTGAGCTCAGATTTTGTGAAGTGACTTCTTAAAGTAGACCAGGAAAAAATGGGATAAAAAATACTAGAGGAAATTAACCTTTCCCCCACTGTACACATCAGGTTTGAAGCCCTTGGGCTTTGAAGTTAATAGCTTGGATTTCTAGGCCACTTTTACCCAGTTTTCTCTCCTTGTCCTGCTTTATGAACAAAGCAGGTCTTTTCTTTTTCAAAAATGGCTGCTTTGTCTTCTAAGGTGACAGCATCCTGTTGAAGAGATTGAAATCCATTGACAAATAGTTCTTGGTTTAAATGTTTGCACTTCAGTGATCAAATTTGGAAAGGTGCAACAAACTTATTTGAACAAATTGTTATCCATGATATTGTCTCTGAAGTACTCACTGTTAACCCTGTGTTAGGTTGCAGACTCGCTTAGGATCCAAGAATATTAAGAAGTCCAGTATGGGAATTAAAAGTAAGGCATAGTGCGATTCAAAGGAGGGAAAAAATGTTTCACCAAGTATTTGAATGATAGGCTTGAAGCATTTAAATTTGCTTGTCTTTTTGGACCACTTTTTACTTTCACTTTCTTTATATACCCTTTTTAAGTGGACGATTAAAAATAATTTTGCATTTATTTGGGAAACTGCGGACATGTGATAATGCTGTTCCTTACAAAATGCACATTTTAGTTGATTTTGGGCTTCAATGACCTGAGCCTATATTTAGCATTATTGGTCTTTTCTTCAAGCGGTCACACATGATATGCATAGTACATGAAGTCTACTCTGTGCTGCACATGCGTAGCAGGGCCAAAGCTTTTCAAAAGCACTCACTCTGAACATGCAGTAGGCCCAAAGTTCTTGGGAAGCATTTTATTGTTTGGGGGTTTTTTTTGAGCAAACAGCTACTGTAAATGTCCAGGAAATCAAATTAGAATCATCATCTTACACCAGGATTTGGAGCTGTCTTTCAAAGGAAACAGCATCAGTGCTTGCAGACACATAGGAAAAAAAAGGAGATGCCCACTAAAAGTAACTAATATATGAGTATTTTGGCACCATGACAGTAGTTCAGAAAGTATGACATGCCATTTTAATTCCACTGCTAATGTTTTCTTCTGTGCCAGTAGAGGTTGAAGGAGACACTCATGCATATAATTTGCAGCATTTCACCTTTCTGAAGAGTGAAAACTTCTTGTTAATCAGATTGGCTTGTATTTGACCATACCTGCACAAGATGGCCACTTCGTCTTTTCAAGTATGTTGATACACCTCATTTTTGCAGCAAGATAGAGCTTACATATGCAGAAAAAGAAAAAGCATGAAGATAAAAACTGAAAAAGAGAAGAGAAATAAATATTTTTTTTTTAGTTAAAGAGATGACAAGGCAAAGTGATAAGGAAAAGATCATAGAAGTTGCTCGGCTTTCAAAGAATTCTCATTTTAAAAATATTTCTAATTCTATTATTTTTTTAATTTATTGTTCCTTTAAGTCTGTGTAAATATCCATCTATTTAATTTTGTCAGTAGTAGTTGTCATAAATTTGGACATTTAGTACGTCTCGTCATCTAGTTGAAACTAGATAATCTTTTAAGGTCCCTTCCAACCTAAACCATTCTGTGATTCTATGACATTAGGAAAAATAACTTTGAATAATAGCTTGGCAGATGACAAGAGATGCAATTAGGCATATTGTAGTTTATACTTATTGCTTGTAGCAATTTTTCTGATTAAGGGGGGGGGTAAGGAGTTTATTAAAAATGTCTAGTTCAAAAGAGCAGATGTTGGGTTAGTAATGTATGTCTATTTCATGTTTGAACAAATAGCTATAGTATTTATTGACAGCTACTCCAACTATATGTTGGGGGTCAGCAGGAGAAAAGCTGAGAATGGCTACAGTGTAACAACAGAAAAAATATAAAATTGTGCTTCCTATAATGGTCTGTTTCTTTCAGCATGACAGTGATATGATAAAATGAGTTTGAGTAACTAAAATGAGTCGAGTTCCAAAGTCACGCAACTTGAGGTGCTTCCACAAAGTAGAAATAGAAATTATCATGGAGAATGCCTTCAGTTTTGACAAACTTTTCTTTCTGTAAAGATTAACTACTGTTCATTTTACTTTTCCAACCAGTGATTGACAAGAAACATTTCAGAAATGTAGATGCAACAAAAGGACTTGAATTTAATCCTTTCTGTAATTCGGGAGAGAAGCAGTGAGGCCTTGATTCAAGATAAGAGCTAATAGCATTTGTTTCAAGTTAAGCATATCTTCGAGTGCCATTTCTGCACTGGAATTTTCCTGGTTTAACCCTGAAGTTACAATCAAACAAAAGTTGAAAATCTTTCAACCAGGGCTCTTGAGGCTACAGCTGCCAAGTCAAAATTGTGGTCGTGAGTCCACATGCCTCAAGGGGAATAGCCAATTTATTTGCCAGTAGTGACTTCCAGAACTGTCCTGGATTTAAAAATGAGGATTTTAAAATCCATTTTTTTGAGATAATAAACTAATTCAAGAATACTTTCTGACTATGGGTTCTCAAGGGAGGGCAAGTGTGAAGTGTGCATGTGGACTGTAATGGGAGTGATGGGTTTATATTGAGGAGAAAAGGAAAACTTTACATTTTTCAGAAATTTGCTATAGTAAATTTCATGCATGACTGTTTGATTTCAGTTTTCATTATTCTCTGTACACAGAGGTTCCACTACCATGAGCAATATTTAGTTTTTGTGATATTATTTACTGTGTAATCCTATTTTGTGGTTTTGCTGGCTCGTAAATGTCATTAATGGTGGACATTACAAAACTCAGTCATGTTTCAACAGGCACTCTGTCTGTCAAGGTGACAAATTAGCCACTGAAAATTGCATGGAAGTCAGTGGATTTCACTGAAGTTATAGCTGTGTGTGACAGCAGTGAATTTGGGACACTGTTCTAAAACACTGAAATACTGACATTAAATATGTTGATGGCCATTGAGTCTTTAGCCTTCAAGTAAATCCATCAGACAAGGAGTTATCTTGACCTCCTTAGGAGCCCTATCCCAAATCAGTTAATCAAAATTTCATCACTGTTGTGTGTGTGCTCAGCATGAAGCCCCAGACTGGCAGGTTGTTTAATTGAAAAACACACATTGCAGCATAACAAACATGTTCCTTTTGAGGATCTGAAGGACACCCCACCAGTAACATATAAAACTGGTTATCCAGTGTGGGCCCTTAAGCTACCTCAAATCCTTAAACACTGTAAAGAGCATACAAGGAAAGTGGTTGAAGCCATTTATTATCCTGTTACTTCATTATTTTTTTCCTTTTCATTGTTTTTGTCAGTAACTCAGTAAAAATTTTGTTCTTCTAGAAAACCTAAATGAGTGACATGTAAGTGAACAGTAGATACCTACTTTATCTCAATCGAAATTCTGAAATACTCAACTATTATATCAGGCAGTAGAGAAAGATGCTGTGACCAGAAAAATAATGAAATAGTTTCAAGGAACTTTAAATTCTTGGAAACTTAAATTGATGTTCATGACTTCTGTTTGTCTGAGAGAGAGAGAGAATTGTCTTCCATACATCCGCTCTTTGGTGTGCCAAGCTGAAACTGTCCCAATGAAGACAACTGTTAAGAACTACTTGGGAAACTTTATTTCTACCAGCTTGTAATGGTTCCAGAATATGCATAATTCCTGTCTCCATAAGTGATTTTCATATTTCTAACTGCTTGTGTTTACTGAAAATTGTTTCTTGTTTTCTAGTAAAATTCAAGTTTGTACGCAGATGCTGTGCTGCAGGGCACACAAGTAAATATCAGAATATACACTAGTTGATTTATTCCTTCTATTAAACTCAGAATTTTATGCCACTCTAAAAATTTGATTTAGTAGCAGTTCCTACTTTCCCAAACATCAAATTTTATCCTGTTCTCTCACTGTATTTAGTTAGTGCTTGTGTACAATACTTGCATTTGAATGCAGAAAGATGTGCTACTGCAATCCCAAGACTGGCTGTCTAAAATCAGCTTGAAAAAATAAAAGTGGTCAAAGAGCAATACTAATGCCTTGTTTCACCTGCTGTGGTGCGGGTGCTCCATCATAGAGGTCAAAGGGAGGAAGCTGAAATAATTGAATGTAGAGGCCAATGCTATTTAAACCTATTAGTTAACTAAGTGGTGGAGGTAGAGGCTTCAGCTGTTCTGTTCTGGTCGCCTCAGAAGGAAGGCAGCCTTCCTCGCCACCCTGAAGAGGTGTTGGGACACCAGAGCTATGAATAATTTTGTTGTCTTTCATGTCAGATAATTGGACATGAATGACTACATCTATCTTTTACTAAAACTACAAGTCATTGACAGCAAACGTGGAGACTTCGATTACATTTTTAAAGTAGTTCAAATGTTGCATTGAAATATTTTCACCAAAATAAGGAGGCATTATTGCTACAGTGACTCAGAGTATGTTTACACAGTCTCTAGTGTATTGCAAATAGTTTACTTTACAGATAAAAATTTCTGATACATACAGTAATGTGTACTATACTGTGGACATTGCTTGTCATCTTTATTTAACATCGGTCTGGAGGGATGCAAAAGCTAGCAATAGAGAAATTCTTCAATAAATTAAAAAAAAAAATTAGCGCACTGGTGATTAAAAGCAACCAAGAATAGATCAATTAGCAAGACAAATGCCTAAAGGGGGGGCACTCAGTATAGGTTTGGAGAAAATGCTTAAAGCATCTGGTTTTGCTTCACTGGTTTCACAAGTTGGAATAACTGCAATTTAACTTCAGCTTTGCGATTCCAAGTCTGTAGTTCAATGTGGGCCTGGGTGAGTACCTGGCTTTTTTTCTTGTTTTTTATCTTTGCAGGGCAAGGGGGATATGTGTGGATGAAACATTTTCCATCACAGCAATAAGGTATCTGTCTAACCATTGCTGGCAAGATGTAGAAGGATAGAGACTTAGTTTGTGATTTCATTTTGTGTGTATCCAGGAGCACCGATCCAGGGAAATGCTTTTCTCATTTATCCTTAAAGGCATGAATGAAGAAAAAATTTTAAAATGAATGAATTAATAATCTGATTAAGATTTTCAAAGTCATCTTGATAAGATTATCAATTTCTGTTGGTTTTAAAGAAGAGTTACAGGCCTAATTACTTTAAGCCTCTTTTGAAACTAGAGAATTTGATGTATCATTTTAGATGCAAATGATTCTCTCAGGAGAATCATTTAAAAATAGTTGTACAAATATAAAGTTCTTAATGTAAAATATGAATGTCTGAGAATGCAAATAAAATGATAATAAATGATAAAAACAATTATATGGTAGAAGGAAGGGATATAAAACAGAAAACAAAGATTTCACTTCTGTAGAAAAATCTAGAGATTAAGAGATAGAAGTCTAAGGAACCAAATATGTTGTTTTCTAGCTAATATGTCATTAGCAAATACTAAATATACAGCCCAGCAAATGCTTACTTGTTTTTATCCACTCTTGATGGACACACATTAATTAGCCCAACTGGATATTACCAAGTTTTCTATTTAGCTGCAGGTTTGTGAAATAGCACTGTCTTACTGCTTTAAGTGCTGTGTTTAATAATAGAGTAGGTAATATTGAGGCAATTTTTATACTGTAATAAAATACTGCATCCTGATTTATGCCTGTATTTTGAGACATATCTTGTGAAAGTTTCTTGGATTTTACAAGTCACATCCAGCTGTTAGTTTCCATGATGGCAAAACATAGTCTAGTCTCCTACAATATATTCTGTCAACAGTGAATTACTTGCACTTTTAATATCTTTGGAATAAAACCAAAGCACTGGTGTGAGTGAGAATTACATATAACTGTCAGTATAGTGGAACATACTATAGAGTACAATGAAATTGTAAATAAGTTAACAAAGGAGCGCTGCATAACCTCCCTCTCTTCTGCTGCTGATGTTTTCCATGTTTTCCAGGAAATTCCTCCTGGAATTTGCTGTTGCACTTTTGAAATAGCTGCCGTACAATGCACATGGTACAAGGTGTTTGAGTTGATTTAAATACTTCATTGAAGTTGTGTATTGTGTGTCAGTGTGGAATTTAGATAAATGCCTTTACCCACTATGGCTTAACAAATCCTTCCAAAGATGTGCTGCCTTGTTAATCAATTGAGATTTGAGCAGGAATGGTTAATGTTCCATAGTCACACAAGATAAGAAGTTGATATCTTTAAAGTGAGCGACTAGTGTCTAATTCAGGATATATTCAACTATGAATACAGACTTAAGAAATCATGTAAACTCAGTGTACATTCCTGGAAATGTCTCAGAACTAAATGTTTAACATAAAATGCCTTGAAAGTCCCTTATGTTTGCTAATTCTTCTTCATCTCAGCTTAGCTCCTCAGGAGATTTACATAACTTTTTAAAGGTATCTTTATAGTAAGAAAGTAGCATTCTGATACTTATGTATGACAAATAAAAACATTGACAAAAAGATAATCTAAGATACTAATGACCTACACACTACGTATTTTCCTTTACTATCAGGGTGTCATATTAATTTCATTATACTTTTTTTTTTTAACAATGACGTTTGGTCAAGTGATGGGTATCTCTTAAAATTAAACAAAGCAGATAGCTCTATAAAAGTCTACCCAATGGCTATCATTAATTACTAGGTAATTTAGCAAATGAATGTGGACTATTGCATTCTTCCATCCATATTTTCCTGGTGAGAGCAGAACAAGGAGGAAAAGAACGGATGGAGAAAATTCATTTCTATGTTGTGGATATCTACTGACAACCCTTTCTGCCTTACTGAAAGGGTGGATTTGGAATGCAAATAAAGCTTGTAATCTTCTGACCCAGGAGGCTGTAGAATATTTTAAAATACTCCGTCACAAAATTAATATAACTTATAATACTGCGTAATTACTCACCTGTGTCAATTGGTGCCATCAAAGTGCTCAATCTTCATTGAAGAAATATATCCCAAAAATATATGTAGTATGCCTAGAGGAAGTGACTGTTTGCAGCTATAATTTGTATTTGTCAATGTAGCATCTGCAAAGAAGTCAAGACATTGAACCGTCATTAAAAATGCAAATGAATTCTTATCTTTTCCAAACACTTGATAGTGGATGAGCTCTGATAAGGCTGGCTCTTTGCTACACAGTGCATAAATCTGCAAGCTGTGTCAATGCAAAATGGTTGTTTTAGGATCGTTTAGGCTGATGCAAGCGGTAATGCAATTCCCCAAACCTGGACCTCTGCTAAGCCATAAACTCTCTCTCATTAGAACTGTCTAGGTCTTTCACTGAAATTATTTCTGAGGTGGGTGTTATCCCAAGGTCAACTGATGTATAAAGAGAAGAAGCATCTCACACAGTCCAGGATGATGTGTAAGTAGTAAAGGGTGAAGTTGCTACTCGTGAATTTTGTAAGAAAAATGGTTTAGTAGAAATTGAGATGGAAGTGTTTTTAAAATAAAGCTGTTTCACTATAGGTCAGCTATAGACAATTATATATGTACCCTTTAGAGTTTTAGAAAAAAAATGAAAATGTATGTAATTACGACCCCCCTTAAGTACATGCAAGATGTAATAGCTCCTGGCACAGTGGAGGATGATATAAATGAGGATTTCTTATGAGACCTTTCCTTTGCATAGGTTAGCACCTAATAATGTTACAAACAGAGCTTTAGTTGCATCTAGAAAAGCGTGCCAGCCTGGAGAGTTTTTTAACCCCTTCTGGTTAATGATTATTTCAGGATTTTATTTCTCCATTTATTATTTGGTCAATTTGGTGATAAATCTGACTTGTCAAACAGCCTTAGTTCATCTACTCTTTCTGGATTAAATGTGTAAGTCTATTATTTACTGTGTTTTGAATTACATATTGGTTTAGGTCTCATCTTTCACCTAGTATTGCCTTGATGGAACAATATCTTTTAAAGGCAGGAAAACTTCAGACTCTTAAAATAGATCCTTAGCTTCTGCTTGGACAGCCTCTTGCTATGGGTTTCTTGAACCTGAAGCAGCCGGCTCACTTTCCAGTTCCTCAGCAAAAAAACAACTGTTCTGGTGCTACCTTGACTCACAATTTTCATTTAATGATGCGAGTTTGCATCAGACTTAAAGAGAGGTGAAGTCTTAGATAAATACAGTTTTTAAGCAGTAGGCTGTGATTTTGTCAAAATCAACCTGTTTATGGGATTATAATATGTTTTTTAATTGTCCTCTTTCTTTCTGGTAAATGAAAAGATTACCTCCGTGTGATGCTTTGAGATCTTCCTGGGTAGTTCAGAGGGCTCTCTCAGCAATGCTCTGGTCAGTCCTTTTTTATACCTGCGAAATAGTTGTTTTCTGTACAGGGTGTAGCAGTAAGTTGAGACAAACTGTATTGTTTTAAAATACAAATACATCTATGTTAATTAATGTAAATGCTTTTCTGCTCTCCAGGATGATGGGATAGGGAAGTAAAAACAGCCCTTTAGCAATTTTCACCAGTTGAGAAAAGTTCCTTCTTAGTTCCAGAGTCTTTGATCATCCAGATATACTTGTGGCACAGACACTCATGGGCACTACATTTGTTAAAAAACAGCCAGCTTAGAAATCAGTCAGTCCACTGGCTCAAATCAGTCCAGGGTCTCAGTGGTGTTTGCCCAAACCTGGCCGTTTCTGGTCCGCAGAGTGAACTGACAACAAAAGTCCTGGACGTGCACACAGACAGAGCCCTGATACCCAGCCACACCGCGATTCCTCTTTGTTTCACAATTATAGTTTAAACTCCGTAGATTTGGACACATATATTTTCCTGAAAATACACATCCTACATTAGCACTGTAGGGGGAAAAAGGGTAAGACAGCTGTAGAGCAAACCCGCTGAAAATACATAGATACGTTAAAATCATTGTTGCATCCGTGACCAACACTTCTCTCTGTCCTGGAGGATGGTAGCACAAGTTGCAGTAAAATGGGCCTCATTCATGTTCCCAGAAATGTTTGCAGTTCCCTCCTTTGAGGTTTTCTGCTTTGGATTCCAGTTAACAACCTTGCCTGAGACAGGCTCAGATCTTTTTTCAAGTGAGGCCCTGGGAGAAAATATTCCACGGGGCCACTATCAAAAAAGGACAGGTACCTAGCTGTTAGAAAGGTTGCTTTTATCCTTATCGCAGCTGTGGATAACATAGCTCTTAAACTTAAAGCTCATCTTTAAAGGTTGTGAGCCTGTGGAAACTCGTCTGTAAAAGGTTCCTAACTGTGGAACATGCCTCCCAGATGTTCTAGGAAAGTGAATTGACCTCAAATAGTACATTATAATGGGTAATCATTGGAAATTAAAGAAAATTTCATCTTTTTATAAGAGACTTTCATCTTGTAATTTCTAGGAGCACATCTTATTTTTCATCTTCCATTATAACCAGGGAACTCGCTTGTAAGAAGTGCCAGAGAAGGGTATAGGGATAAATAGTACTTATTGTACCAGTGTTTATTAGCCTTATAATGGTGATGTGAAAGAAGATGACATGGAAAATGATGGATTTTCCTTTTCTGTAGATGTCTCCACAGCAACTGATTTCTTTTTTAAGGAAACTTGTGTTTAACAGACAGCTAGGAGGATCTGATACTGCCTGGTTTCATTTAAGTCATGACACTGGGGGAGCAGAGGCTCCATAGCTTGCATGTGGACTAAGGGTTTACAGAATAGCCAACAGCTATGCTGAATCCTGAAAGCTGTTCTGGATTTCTAAAATAGGAAATTTTGTGAATTTAAAGTGAGAAATGGGCTGCACTAAAGGAAGTTTTCATGAGGATAACATTCTGTGTCTTCTCTCATACGTGTTATTCATTTCAATAGCTAAGCCATTACTATTGGCCACTTCATAGATGATAAAAGTACTGATGTTTTTAAACTTTTAAACTTAAAACTGTTGACATCTTTATTTAAGAAAAGCAATATTCCCTCTGAAGTTACATAGGACAAAACCATCATTAACTGGACTTCCTATGTTGTGCAAGGAAGTCTAAGTTTAAGTACAAGATGAAAAAACCATGAATGCATGGTAGCAAAAAGCAGTGAAGTAGTTACCTGTTGTGAATAAAATTACAGTAAAAGAGACATTCAATTTTATTCTTTGTCGTGGTTTCAGCTGAAATCACCGCAACCAGACCGACATATGGCCCTTCCCCCCCGCCCCAAAAGAGGAGAGGAAGAGATAAGGAGATTCAAAAGTTTAGAATGAACTAAACTACTTTAATGAAGAATTAATA
>JAOXNO010000013.1:83529623-83558399 GCA_028565335.1 Limnodromus scolopaceus
AGGAGAGGAAGAGATAAGGAGATTCAAAAGTTTAGAATGAACTAAACTACTTTAATGAAGAATTAATATAAAAATAATAATAAAAAAAAAGTAGAAAATAATGAAATAGATACTATATATACAAAACCGTATCAAACTTCCAGGATGACAGTCCCATCACCGGCAGGCACTGGGGAGGTCCCAGACTGGACTCAGCGATGGATGGGAACTGGATTCCAGCTCTGGAGTCAGGAACACACGGATTGGGATCACCGGCAGATGAACGGACAGGGTCCTCTTCGGACGTCAGCCATTGCAGGAAGAACATTGACCCTTTGGTCCCTCAGGTTTTATACTGAGCATGGGGCAGATGGGATGGAATACCCCAGTTGGCCGGGTTTGGGTCACCTGTCCTGTCCGTTCCTCCCCACAGGTGTGACCCCTCTATGATTTTCCGTTTCCAACCCTCTAAGGGGCAAATAACAAAAATTGGCTGACCGTGGTTGTTATAGCAATAAGTATAAGCAAGGGCCTCTCTGCATACCATTCCTTGGCATTTAGCACAAACATTGGCCTTATCATTCTGAGACCAAGCAGTTTTCTCCACAATATGCCGTTAATTTCAAAGAGTTAGAGGAGGCCTAGCTAAAATGTAAAATTCCAGAACATAAAATTGGTTCAGTTTTACTTCAAACCAGGACATTCTTCCAGTCAGGAGTTCTACCCTCATCTGTATTTTGTTGTTTCTTTTATAGAAATAAATGTGATTATGTCATTTCAGAAAATGTCCCTTGGATTAGAGGCTTTCCCCATTTTTGTGAAGAAAAAAAAAAGGAAATATTAGTATGATTCCTAAGAAAATCCACAACAATAACAGATTACAGAAAAATGAGATTCAGTGAAAGTATTAAGTAATACTAATTGTCAAGTATTCTGATATTGCAGCCTGGTGAGCCTCTGGGGATGGTACTGAAAAAAAATAATATGACAGCATTAGATTATAGATGACCTTTGCATTACCCTTTGGCACACTGTTCCACCCATAAAATGGACCTCCAAGAGTGAAGGAAGCTTTGAGAAACCTTTTCTAAAGAGTTCTAGTGCACATATCAATATTGCTTCTGTTGGTTTTCAGGGAAGGAGAACCTGTTACTGGAAACATGTCATTGGAGCATTATATACTTTTACCTGTTCACATTTCTGGACTGGTGATGTTGGAATATTTTCCTTTCTAGTGTCTTAGTGACAAGAAAGATGTCTTTAGAGGATTATTATTATTTAGGCTCTATATATCAAACATTACATGGGTGATGAGAAACTGGACAAATTCTACTGTCTGGTGTATTTTGTAAAGAAAGTGACGGTGATAGGACACTGATAATTCCGTATTATGACCCTTAGTCACAATACTGACAGTATGTTGCTGCACTGATGAGAGTAGAGGTGTCTCATCAAATAATAAGTAGAAAACTTGGTTCCAGGTTATTTTTGGTTCCATTGGATAAACTACCAGGGCTAGATACTATAACTAAAGCAATGCTAGAAAAAAGCATTGTCAGAGACTAGTACTATTATAAAAATTCATAGTTAAATTATATACTTGTGGAATGCCAATACTACATAAAACACTGTAGTAATTGCCATTGTTGTTGATATAGTATCTGTCTGCAGAAAAGTGATTAATTTATCACCTAAATGTTATTGAAACTAATGAACATAATGCCTTGGAAAGCTACAGAACTAACTGCCCTACAGAAATGATGCTTTATAGCTTGAAGAATGTCTTCAAATATTTTGATGGTTACATATTATCAACTCCCTGTGGTTAGTACAGGATGCTTGCTTTTGGGACTGTGACACTGATGCCGTATTATGTTCAAGTTATGCTTGTACCTACTTGATATCACAGAATGGTTGAGGTTGGAAGGGGCTTCTCAAGCAGGGCCATCTAGAGCCACTTGCCCAGGACCATGTCCAGACAGCTCTTTAATATCTCCAAGGATGGAGACGCCACAACCTCTCTGGGCACCCTGTGTCAGTGCTTGGTCAACGTCAGAGTGATAAGTGTTTCCTGATGTTCAGAGGAACCCCCCTCTGTTATGCTTATTGCCTCTGGTCCTGTCAGTGGGCACCACTGAAAAGAGCCTGGCTCCCTCTTCTTTTCACCCTCCCTTCAGGTATTTATGTACATGGGTAAAATTCCCCTGAGCCTTCTTCAGGCTGAACAGTCCCAGCTCTTATATCTGGTGACTTTTACTGCAAGGCTATGCCCTTTGGGTGCTACTTGTTAACTTGAAATACTGATTTGAGAGGCAAATGGTGCTTGAATTATATGGTAAAATATTGCAACAAGCATCTAATATCTTAAAAAGCATTACTCACGGTTTCTTTTTAAATTATTTTAAACAATTCTCCTAACCAACATTATTTATTTGAGTGGAAAAGCTGATTATGTATTATTCTTAATGGCCACCTAGCAGTAAAATTTGTATGTAACATAACATAATGTGACATCTTCCACAGCTGATCTGTTTCTTTTGTCATGTTTGTGACTAGTCAATATAATCTGATCAAGGACTACTTATCATTTTTATTATTGAACATTTGGTTCAATAATATTGGAAAGTAGGTTCAGAATGGTGTATCTCACTGTTTCTTGACTCCGTTGCAACTTCTGAGGTTTTAAATAGTTAAGCAAACTTTGACTTAAGGATCCTTTTTTATTTTGGACATGTCAGGTCAAAGCCTCAGCTGAGTAGGTGGGTGTATCCATTCAGCCTTTGAGTTCTTCATGTAAAGGCAATCTTTGCTTACATCCACTTAGATAAAAAAGCTGGGATCTTGAAAGAAAAAAAGAGACATTACTGACTTTGTGCACCAATTGAATTGCTTGAATGTATCAATATAGGATTTCCTGATATTGAGATAAAGAGTTTTAATCAGTTAAGTTTGAACAGTGTACTGACGGTTTTGGTTTTGTTTCCATGCGGCTCAGTACCAGAGCATTTCTCTTTTACTCCTATGGTGCCTGACATATTAATTGCTAGTCTACTTTTGCATCTATAGACAGAATGTCTTAGTTTGATCAATAACAGATTTTAAATTCTGTTAATCATGGTTTTCTTCCCCTTCTGTGTTTTGGCTTTTCCATTTTCTCCATTACCACAGATTGCTTACCTGCGTCACATCTAACCAAAGCTAAAGGCAGCTGAGGAGTCATGAGTTATCCATGCAGAAACAAAGCAGTAGTAAGCTGTGACAGAGTTGTATTATAAATTGCAATTCATTACTCGGGTGTCATGCTACATCAGATAATTGATAATCTGATGCCTCTCCCGTCCTGCACCTGTACCTTAGGTTACAAAGAACTGAGCTGCCGAATAGCTGCAGTAAAAAAAGCTAGATGTGGGTATTAAATGGAAAGAATGTATTTCATGATTACCTTTCCACCCTGTACTCCATTTAATCACTTGTACAATGTCCTTTACGTCCTGCAGTTTTTTCCATTTTGCACACAGATTGAGTCCTGCATCTGAAATGGAGTAACCCCACCCAACAGTACGGGCTGGGGCTGCCAGGGTAGACAGCAGCTCAGGGCACCCGGTGGGCAGCACATGAGACATGAGCCAGCAATGACAGAATGAAAAGCATTGGACCCAAACAGCAACACAGGCAATTCTGATTAGATATTAGAACTTTTTTATTATTATTTTCACCACGAGAGCGGTCAGGTTTAGGAAAAGGTGCACAGTTTGGTTGTGGAATCTCTGTCCTCAGAGATACTGAATCCTCACTTGAACACAACCCTGAGCAACCTGATCTAATTGGTCCTGCTCTGAGCACAGAGTTGGGCTAAATGATCTCCAGAGGTCCTTTCCAACCTTAATTTCTCTGTATTTTCATGATAGGCAAGGGTGATCCCTGCAAAGGTAACAGAAAGTAGCAAATGGAGTACCTTCATTTCATTGTTGAAGTTGGAATGATATTTTTCTCTTTCGTGTATATAATTTTCAATCTAAATTAAGAAATCAAACCTAAATGAGATACATTTTTTCAGAAAGTGCTTTTGAATTCTGCGATTTACATTATTTGTATACCTAATGGATCTGTTCTTGAAAACATTTTAACCAGTTTTTTAGGATAGACCGGTGAATGTCTCAAGTTTTAGCTTTACAGCTAAGGACATATGAGAGACCCGAGTTGCAGGGAGAAAATACACAACATATTGTATATACATGAGTTCCGTTTCTTTGGACAAAAAGAATTTTAAAATGTTAAATGAATAAAAAATAATTTAGAGTAGAGGATTTTAGGGATCTCAAGACTTTATATCCAAGCAAAAGCTTAGGTGAATAGAGTCACAGAGTGTTAATTTGTAAGAGAGGCAGTATGCAGGTTTCTGTTGCATCATAATTTATTATATTTTTTCTATGGAAGGAAATATTAAGGGAGTTGAAACCTAGAAGGAAAGAGAGACAGGGCTCTGATTCTGGCAGTTCATTGGCAAGCTTTGCCTTTTGGATTCTGCCAGAAGGGCGGGATCCAACATCTGCACAGTGATGATCAAATTGAGTTTTATTCCTTCAGTGTAACAGGGCAACTATATTGCTTATATAGTCCTGTATATATATATAAAAGTGTATATGTATTTCAAATAGAAATGTAAAACACTTATATATTCTCCTGAGTAAAAAAAAAACCCTGAATTCCAGCAGAAATCTTCCCTGCAGGTCTCATATGCTTTTAAGCTTAGAATGTAACAGATAACATCCTAAATGTTCTCCAAGACATTTCCCTTCTTTCTACTCCAAATGTGATCTTTTTTCAGGTAATAAAATTATCCCAAAGGCAAGAAGAGAGAGGGAAAAAAGCCCACCACTGTATAAATGTCTCCTATATGGCTGATAGGGAGGCACAAGCTTAATCTGTCGGGGTAGCCCCATTTACTGAATTACTCGACTGTTACTCTTTCATGTCCTGTAGTTTGGACATTGCTGAACAGTGTCATGTTGTGGCATTCAGTGCTACAGGGTTTGTGGTTTTTTTTAAATATGTGGCAAATAGAATACATGTCTACTACAGCCAAAAACAACCAAGAGATGGCAGCACTGCTTTTAATATTCTGTGTGCACCATCTGCACAAAGTGGTATGTCTGTCAATAATACTATTGAACTTTTTCCTTCATACGTGGTACACGGTTTCACCGTTCAGTGAATAGGTCTTTCTTAACAAAAGACCTATTAAAATTAGCAGCCTTGCTGCTAATGGAAATTGTTTTTTACCACTGCAAATTTGCATAATGCTGTATCATCTCTGCAGCAGGAAAAGCCTAGCAGACATAGGAACTCCAGTGAATATTTAATTGCCACAGGGCTGCTTTAATCAGCATGAATGAGCAATCTCGCTTCATCATTTGCTTTACTGGCCTGCAATTACTTCTATCCCATTTTTACTCCAGAAAACATTTTTTCCCTCACCAGGCAAGGTGTTTTAGAATGTAGGACACTGAACTTTCTATGTCTAGTGGTTTCTTTACCAGTGATTTTAAATGCCTTCTACCCCTCTGAAATGAACATTAATAACTTCAGTTTAATCCAAAGAAAACCCCAAGGGGACATAGCCATCAAAGAATTACTAACATTGTCAAGAGATTGTTAGCGGTTTTAGTAATCATCCATAGGCTGCATAAAATTACTTTGTTTCTTACAGTGTCACGTTGCATCCCTATGCATATACAAAGACTCAAAAATTTTTAATCAACCAATTTTCTTTTCATAATGTATTTTTAAGCCATTTTTTTAGCAGGTAGTAGACATCTGCAAAGGATGGCAGAGTAAAACTGAGGTAATTCAAACTGCAAATGAAGTATTTGAATATTACATGAAATAGGTTGTGATACAGTGTTAGGTTTGATATTTGGGATATAAATATGAACTTTTTTTGTTTTCTATTTAAATAAGGCAGTAGCATGTATATGTCTGCAATGTCAACATTTCTCATTACAGATTTGGTCATGTTGAAAAGCTTATTTAGCTTGACCCTTCTAGAATCAACATCCATTTCTAGCAAATTGACTTTCAGATCACCTCTTACTGTCATTTTGCAAAAAAATGAACAACCAATATGCTGCTTTATGTTTGAGTTTTGGGAGGCGTGATTAATATTTTAGTGCCTTCACTCTTGCCACAGTAGATTACATGAAACTTCTCATTCTGAGTGACATTATGAGAATTGCATATCTGTGGACACCTAAACATTCAGAAAAAAAGGTGAAAGTTCATGGGTCTGAACTTGAGTTTTTGGTATTATTTGACAAAATACCTTACCATGTCTCTGCTAAGAAGTCAGTATTGTCATGAGAAAATATGCCTATTTCTGGCATTGCTGATCTTTCAGTACTCACCTAACTTGATCATGCAGCAGTGCTGCTGGGTGGAATAGACCATCATTATTTTAAAATAAGCACTTGGTTTTTGTTGTTTGGTTTTTTTACACAAAATATATAATTCAAATGATTAGCCATATTCAGAATTAGAGTCATGTTATTTCAGCATTTCTTTTTGCAACTGCTGTGGAAGTGGCTGTCACTAGGCAGCTGCTATGGTCAAATTTGCCAAACCACAAATTGATAATTTCAAATAGTCAGTGGAAACCGTTTCTTCAGATGCAGAAATGGTCATGCCAGGAAGTCTTCTGTACAAAGCTAGGACAGTTAGGAAGTAGTGTGCTGGAGTGATTACACAAAGGTGGTGGATTAGGGCTGGTATCAACTTTACAAGTTGCTGGATCAAGCAGGGCAGCTGGTGAGGCATGAGTCCCAGCCCCAGGCATTGGGCACCATTCTGGGGACAAGGCCAGGCTGAGGCCATGCTGGGACATGGTCCAGCGTGGTGGGTCCCATGGCCAGGCAGGGCTGGGCAGTGGGGAGCTGGAGACCAGCCCAGTTGCAGCTTCACTGGAGCAGGGGCTGATAGCCCTGGGGGACTGATACGGTGTCCTGGGCCATGGGCAGGGTCAGGAGAACCCTGGGGGAGACTGGGCAGAGAAAGTAAGGACACTTGTGATCCTGCCATGTCTTGGCAGCTCATCAGTTGACCAACCACAATAACAGAGACTTTATTAGCAGCATCTAGTTGAAAAAAAACCCTCAGCTGCAAGTAGATATTGCAGGCATTACAATAAAGTGTTTGTACACCTTAGATATATTTTCAAAAACTGAAGCCTAAAATTAAGCAAAAAGCTTTTTTATACAACCAATATTGAAAAGTGGCAACACTAAAGAAGTGTCACCATGGCTTAACACTGCCGTGGGTATGTGTGGAGAGCCCAGTGGAGTAAAATCACAGGGATGACAGTAGGGAGACCAACTGAAATGAGCAACTCTTGTTTTCTTAATGACCACCACCTGAGTTTTCTGCATTCAAAATGGCAAAAAATTGCAAAACAAAAGAATTTTTTGCAATTGGGCTGAAGAAATGCTGTATTTTCCTTCAGTTACCTCTTGATGTTTCCCTTCCCTCTTTTGTGATTGGGAGGGTGTTGTCATTGATGAAGTAGAAGCCTCAGGAGAATTTGAACCTTTTGAAGGACTTCACAGTCCAACAGACTTTCATAGATGAAGACAAGTGAGAGAACACTGGATGGTGTTTACCTGAATGATGGTTAACAGGCCAGTCTACAGGCTGGGACAGGGACAGAGAAATTCATTGTTAGTGGCTGTGTTTGAAATGTGTTCAGACCATATAGTAACAAGAGCTTTGTGACAGTAATACTGGATTTTAAATTCACCGTGAAGCCTAAAAGCTTTTCAGAGCTTCACTAACTTGAAAGTGGCATCTCAGTTTCTCCATAACCTTCAGAGTTCAAAGGATTTCACTATGAATAATACTTGTCTTGATATAAACCAAATCAGAGAAAGTAATAATAATAAAGGCCTCAGTCATTTTTTCAATTCATTATGTATTCATAATAGGTTCATCCACTATTGCTAACTAAGCAGAAAATCCAGCCACTTTTAATAAATAAGGATGTATTTGAGCAACTTAATTGGCAAATGACTTGAAACAAAGACCTGAAAGCATAAAATTGATCAAATCAAGATCACTGAAAGGTACAACAAAATAGTTTGTATTCACTGGTGGAAAAATAACTAGTGAAACAAAATCTTGAATAATCTTTAATGGGACTTGAAGTATGTCCAACAAACCAATAAAGTCCTTCACAACTGAGATGTGCAGTCATGCAATAAAGGAATTTAAATAGCATTGCAAAAAGTGTTCCAACTATAACAGTAAAAGTTAACCTAAGAATTTAACTCAGATTTGGATTAAAAAAACAGCATTCTTTTAACAGAAAGTCTGCAAACTTAATCGTAGATGAAGAAAAAAGGAATTTCCAATAAGTAAATTCACATTATAAATAGCGACAGCATAAAGTTTTTAGACTTTTCGGCTAAACTTTCTAGCCTCTTTACAGATAGTAGACTTCAATTCTAATACTCATACTCCTCCTGTCCAAAAAACATTATAAACCCTTCCAAAATTATATTTGCACAAAATACCTCTTTAATTTTCCTCTATTTGATATGAAGTGATGAAGGAATGTCAAATACAGCAGATGAAAGCCATCAAAAGGAGAGATTTAAAGTGAAAAGTTTCCAGTCTTTAAAAACAAGCATTTTTATTTCCTAAGTATTCAGAGAAGTAGTTTGCTAATAAATTACAAATAGTACAATTATGAAGAAGCCCCACTGTTTTTCAGGTGTAAACAACAAGCTGAGTATAGAAGAAAATACTGTATATAGCAGCAGTCTAACAGTCTTGAAGAAAGCAATTGAAAAATACATACCATAGAGAACCTCTATACAGGGCATGCTTCCAAAGAAAGAAACAACAGATTCAATAGATTTTGTTTAAAAAAGTGTTTTGGATGGCAGTATGTTTCATTAACATGCTTACAGAAGTTTTGGATGAGAAAGAATGGATCTGTCTTTAGTTGCTGCAGAATTGAAGCAGGTTGGGTCACCAGCAATTGCTGCTATGCTGATTGAGAAGGTCCTGCCTCTGTAGTGCTATTAATGGCTGGGGTGTTTTATCTGACACCAGAGAATTACTTGCAAAGGACACCTATGCATGGGAGACAGAATGAAGGGGAGTTGTGAAACCTGATCAGCATTCTACTGTGTGAGCTTTCCAAGTAGGGTACAATTGAATTTTGGATGCCAAGTGCTCACAACTCAGTTGCATCATGCACAATTACATCAAGCAGTAGACTTCAGACAAGGTAAAATAACTTAAAGGATTAAGTATTGACAGATGTGTGTTTTATATATATTTATTTATACCTATTTGATTTTAATTTTAATATGTGGGCATATTGTAGATGAGAGGGATCTTAGAAGGGACTAAAATCAACTAATACAGAAGCAGAGGTAAACATTTCACTGTTTAGTTGCCTTGGTATTAAGAAAAAAATCAAAAACATTGGCTTGCAAACAGCCCTTCAAAATTCATAGTCTTGGTGAAACAGAAATCATATTAAGGTGTATTTCACAATCAAAAGACAGGCCCAAGTCCAGACTTCAACAAGTCCTGTGTTTTTAAAATGGAAAATGAAAACCTATCATTCGAAGAAGTATGCCTTCATCAAAGCAAACATAATAAAACTTCAACAAAATTGGTAATGCAAACCTTTCATGTACAAGTAAAATTAATTGAATTCTAAATTAATGACCCTTTCTCAGTGGTCTGAATCATAGCATGACATTTATGCAGAATCAAAACTACTATATTCAAATATTAGGCCACACGACAAATCTATGTTGTTTGGTTTGCATCTTAGAAAGCATATTTACCCAGATTGTGTGGGCTGCATACAAAAAGTAGCTCTCTGTGGGGAACAAAAATCCTCCTTCAGGCTTTTCTATGTCAGTAACAATAACCTCAGGGTTGCAGTTGTCTAAATGGCTATGTTGATAATTTGTTATTTAGATTCTCTGGTTTTCTGTAGCTGGCTTAGCAGGTGACCTCAGATTTAAATTCTCTGGAGCAGAGACCATACATTTATATGTGCATGAACGGTGGGGATTTGATCTTGGCTGGAGCTGCGGGCTATGACTGCGATGTAAATGTCAAATCATAATAGAGTAAGCTCAGGCAATTTCTCTCAGAAATAAAACTTGCTGCTTTCAAATGTCACTAGGCTAAAGAAACTTCAGCATAAACTAATGCTGAAGTCAGTGGAAAATATATTTATTCAAAATGTAGCTTCAATATAAGTTATTTAATTGTAAGGCATATTAAAATTTTATTAATCCAGTTACTCTGTATTATTCACTGTAGCAGGACTATTCTATTTGAGAGGAAAAAGTTTAATGGATACCTATGGAATTGCCGTACTTCTGTCTCTCGGGCACTTTGCAATTTTTGGCCACACATAGTTTAAAAATAAATAAATAAGCAAACAAATAAAAAAAAATATAAAAACCCTGGTTACATCTCTGAACATAATCTTATGTGTTAAATCAACCACAGTGCACTCTCTTTTTAGACAGGTTCCCAAATGTCTTCTACATCATCAGTGTAATTTCTGGTTCATCTTCCCTCACTACAAGTTCAGAAAAAATATGTCACCTTGGTGAGGAACAATAATAAGTTGGAAAGATTTCATCAGTTGTTTAAACTCCTTAGAGCTGCTTACCCAGAATCTCTGATAACTGTGGTGCAATTTAATTACAAAACATAAATTTTAGTAGTCTAGTCTCAATAAGTGAATGGGAAGAACTGTAGATGTATGATCTTGTTCGCTTTTCTTGCAGGGAGCCTTTTAGTCCTGGAGTATTTTGTTTTTAGGCAATTTAATTTGTTGCTGTACTTAGAAGAGTCACCCTCCTTTCTCTTGCAGCTCTAGGGCTTGTTTGCAGAAAAAAGTTAGGAATTTAGATATGAATTACACATATATATATAATATATATAAACGACTATGAAGAGAAATTTATATATGATAAGAAGTACAGAAGTATACATCTGAATCAATACATATGAATCGTTTTGTTTTCTGGATTATGTATTCAATCCCTCTCCTCAGTGGTGTCTCATAAATGATCAATGTTTGAATTTCATAGCAAAAAACTGCATAGAAATTAGATCCTGCTAATTAGGAATCACAGATATGAAGTCAATTTATGTAAGTTAAATAGCTGCCATGATTAAAGGGAAAGAATTGAGAATAAAAATATGTGAAGTCACCAAGTCTTATAGAATACAAAAGAAAAAGATGTGACATAATTTTCTTATATTTAGGTAGACTGTTGCGTATTTTGAAAAGTTTTGTCCTGGACTTCAACGAAAGAAAGTTGGGGCCTCTAATACTGAGCTGTTGCACGCTGCGTTCAGGGGCTGATGTCTTGCATCATGAAAGATGCATTTGGGGCCCTGGTCTTACGCTGGCTTTTTATTTGATCTTAAAGTGGGTAAAGTTGGTTGGGTGCGATAAGCATTGCTGTCGCTCACTGCAACTCTAAGCTCCGACCTTTGAGGTGGACAAGCTGGATCCTAAGGCAGGACTCAATAGGTGTGTCCACTGTTACAGTTTGTTCCCTACACCTTTGTATGGAAAGGGAAAAGTTAACAGTAGGAAGCACATCTCCACCAAGTTCTGTCTACTTCCTCCTGGCATACAAAAGGCTTTGTCTCAATAGCTTTGAATTAAATTTGTGTGATCTGCAATGTCTGACATCTAGTCTGATTCAGCTATGAAGCCATGGCAAAAGAGAAAAATTAATTGAATATAGGTTCTTGGTGTTGTATCTAGCAGTGTTTTCCTGGCATATTTATCACTGAATGCGACTTGTAGAATCATGGTAAGCCTTGAAAACACGCAGTTACACGCTCACATATATTACTAAGGGGTAACAATCAGCATCGTTATGTAAATCTCATTTGTATAATATAAAAGAGATATTCATATATATATAGCCATCACATGTAATTCATCTACTTACTGTAAGAAAAAAAATGTAGACCACTGTTGTATAAGAAATTAATCTAAAACCAACTTATTCTGCAAAAATACTGTATTATTTTTTAATCTGAAACTTCTAAGCTATTTTTTCTCCTCACTTGGCTTTCAAATTGACAAAGCAGCTGCCAGGGGTTCTTCTGCATTGCATTTATCTTCCGTTTCACTGAAGGCTGCAGGAAATACTGGCCTGCATAAGGTTGTGTTGGTTCAATAAGTTATGTTTGTGTTTTGGTGTAAGAGGAAGGGCCTGAGGAGAGAGCCTGGAATGGAGATGCAATCCAAGGCAGAAATGAAAAGTCTTACAGGAGTAACCGATAGGCTGCAGATTTATTTGTAACACAGTATGTCCATATAAAGATTTAAGCCATGTCGAGGACAGACTGAAGATGAATACTGAAACGCTACCATCCATCTAGGGAATGAGCTGGTCAAAGCTTTGAGGTCTTAGCTGTATGTGAAGGCCTCAGCGCATCTTCCTTTGAAGCTTTGAAGGTTGCAGCCTGTATGCATGCTTTTCTCTGAGAGCTTCCTTAGGCCATTTGGCCAAAAGAGCTGCCTTGATGGTGCATGTACTAGTGTGCAGTTGCAATGTATAACACTGCTTGTCTCGCTCCACAGTTTACGTTCTCTTCCTGCTCTGAAAAAAAGGACAGAAAGACAAAACAAAACCAAACAAACCTCACACAGCTGGCTTTAGTCTCTCGAAAGGAAATTTCCTCTTGATTACGTATTGCTTTAGGTGACAAATTGTTTGACGGTGTGATTTCCACTTGTTAATTTGATGTAATTGAACTGGAGGAATGGGGCTCAGGGAGGCAGTGTTGATCTGTTCACTATGGAAATATAATGGGCTACTCCCAAACGAGATTGGATAATCCATAATCCAATTTACCTTTGCTAAGGAGAGTTCATTGGTGGCTGTCTAAAGGACAGTTTCCTTAACTGAGGACACTGGCTTCAAATACTGTATTTGGCCAGCAATGTTAGTGCTACCCAAAAACCTAATTAATCTCAGGGTTATAAGGTTATTAAAATAAAAAATAGATAAATAAAAAAAAATAATTAATAATTTCAGAGCAAGAAATTTATAGAAAATGAAGGTAGAGGAAACAATAGCTTTATAGAAAGGGGAGACATGCATGTAAATGTTTTCTCTCTTACAGAGAGAACTGTAAGAACTGAAATAATTTAGAATTCAGAGAAGCATAGTCATTGCCTCTGCAGTAAAACTGTCAGGATATCCTGCAAGTTTCAATATCCACAAATTGTTATAATGCGAAAAGAGGTGTTGTCTCCTTCTTATAACGTATGTGCAAACGGTCAAAGAAACATTTTAAAGCAACTTTTTTAAAAGGGTGGTATATGTAACCTATCAGTACCTAAAGCAGTACCTGTAGCAGCCTTCCAGTACCCAAAGGGGACCTACAGGAGAGATGGGGAGGGACTCTTTATCAGGAAGTGGAGCGATAGGACCAGGGGGAATGGTTTTAAATTTAAAGAGGAGAAATTTAGGTTAGATATTAGGAAGAAATTCTTTACTGTGAGGGTGGTGAGGCACTGGAACAGGTTGCCCAGAGAAGCTGTGGATACTCCATCCCTGGGGGTGTTCAAGGCTGGGCTGCATGGGGCTTTAAGCAACCTGGTCTAGTGGGAGGTGTTCCTGCCCATGGCAGGGGGGGCTGAAACTTGATCATCTTTAAGGTTCCTTCCAACTCCAACCATAGTATGGTTCTATGTGGGAAATCCTACTGGTTGTAATAGTTGCTGGTACAAGTAATACAATGTGTTGATTTGAGTGAAGTAATTATTAACTTCAGTCAGGTTAGTACTAGTGAAGTTGCTTACCAGATGACCTTAAACTGTAATAATTACTACTCACTTCCTCATTGTATTGTATTCCAGGGTCTCAAGTCTATTTGTAAACTGCAAAACAAATGATTCTTCTATTTTTATTCAGTAAGTTATTTGATGTAAGTGAGAAAATCATGCATGAACTTGCTATTGAAATATTTTTCCCTTTTGGCAAATATATCACAGTTTATAATAGTTGTCATCATTATCAGTGATGTATCAGTCACTGATGATCAGTAATTGTAATCATGGTTAGTGATGTAGTTCCCAAAATAAAATGTTACTGTGTCAGAAAGCTACAGACAAGTATTCTTATTTCAGTAAAAAAGTGGAGTGCATTTATTTCCCCTAGCTTCTGTCAAGATTAATGCATTTCATCCTCATCCTACTTTAGAATTAGTTCTGGGACTTGAACAATTTGTACTAAGTTCTTGGGTTTTTCATTGGCTCTTACATATCCAAGTGTGATGTAGTCTTAAATCTTGATTTGCTGACTAACATCAGTACCACTTCCAAATCAATTAGTACAGAAATCCCACATGCCTGATTTGCATTTACTTTAAAAACTTTTCTGCTCAGTCTAAAAAAGCTAGTGCAAGATTTGAGACCTTTTCCTGAATTGTTTTACTTAGAATTTTACTATTTAAATCCAATTTTAAAGGCTGAAATGTCAAACAATGTGAAGACTATCTAGAATCACTGGTATACTTCTGTTCTGGTCTGAAAGCTCTGTTTGTGAAGTCACCCAGTCAGCAGCTGAAGTTCTTTTGGCAATTTCATCATTCACTTACAGGAAATGCTGTAAGTGGTACTAGGAACACGAAAGGTTCTGTGAGGAAAAAGCGGTGGTGGTGGTGTAGGACTCGAGAGAAGGTGGTTGTGTCCCATCTGTAAAGGATTTTCTAATAAGTTACCTCTCCTCTCAGAGTCTCCCTTGGTTGAATGCAGAAAAATACGCATTGTACTAAGATCTGAATAGTTTAGAAGATCAGGTTTAGGTCAAAGATTGTCACAAAAGCTGATCACCTGCTGGTCTTCAATGTCAATCTTCATGTCTTTTACATTCCCTAATAAATGACTGCAAGGCATATACAGTTACCTTGGATATTATTTCTTAAGCTTTCTGAAATACTTCTGCTTTCCATCCATACTTATGTGGTACATTTTGCTTAGCCAGGTACATCATTTGGTACATAATAACAGTAAGATATCTTCATAAATAATTTTCTTCTTACACCCAATGCTCTTCCGGCTTAGCCATACAGTTACCAGGACTCTTAAGTAGCATAATACAGCATTCATCTGAGTAATGCCTTAAAAAAATCAGTAGAAGCCGAATGCTCTTTTTTTCCCCTCCCTTTGCAATTATGAACACACGTTTTAAATTGATGTCACCTTGTCTGGAGCTTAAACATGATCTGAATTTCACTGATTGTAAGCTGGCCCCTGTGGCCTCATGTTTCATACATGCACTTCCAACAGCTATTCTCCAAGCCATACTTCTTGCAGCTTTTTTTGCATTCTCAGCTTGTGTTCTTTTCCTTACTATTATTTCCCAGGTTGCAACTCATGTTAATACTGTGATGGAAATGTCAGGCTAATTATCTGTGAGAATAGTAATAGTTTGGAAAAGAAGAGGGTAAAAGAGTTACACCACAATAAAACAGCTTACTGCTGCAAGGTTTGCCAACTCTACTTTGCTGAAGTGAAATGACATTCTTTCACTTTTTGAGGAAAGAATTAATGTGTGTCAATAAAATATATAAAAGAAAATGTTTATGGTTCCCAATATTCCCTTCTACAAGCAGTAGTACATTTACAACTGGGACAGGAATATCCATTCCAGAAAGGATAAAAGTGGTTAAGAGTGAACACTGTATATTCATGTTCATGCCTGTAGATGTCCCTTGTGTTAGTAGAAAAGCCCATAGCATAGCAAACATTACTAAATCTATGCTGCCAAATGTTTATCTGGTTGGAAATTACTTTGCTTCGCTAATAAAAATGTTGCACTGGGCTTAAGGTACATTTGTCATCTATTCAAGGGAATGTCTTCAAGTAAGCCAAGAAAGTAGAGATTCAGATCTGCTGTGTCTGGATGCTGTCCCTTTAGAGCCATTAGAGATGTCCTATCAGGTCGAGGTTTCTACTTCTTAATTCCAGGAACAGCAAGTGATAACTGAATAAAAGCTTAAAGTACGTTGGAGGGAACAGTGACTTTCCAGGAGAAGGTGGTACAAGAATGCTAGGCTGCTGTCCTGTTAGGAGGGACAGGAACGAAAACCTTGCTCATAAATATCAGTCAAACTTTCTATCTGTAGTCTTTATTTCTCAGAGAAATAATAGTTAGAAACTTGTGTGTGTAACCCCTTCTCTTTTGTAATGTGATAAATTGGGAGCTTATTTAGTGAGGTGAATCAACTCAGCATTATTTGAATATTAATGCAAGCTACTTTCAACCATCTTGCTCCATGGTCCTATAAATACAGCTATATCTGAAACATAGAAATTATTGGAGAAAAAAATTTATTGTTTCTCAATTAAATATAGTACTTAATTTTATCTTTAAAATCACCAAAAATACTTTCTCACTCATTTATTGTCTAGGAAGGTGCACTTTTCAGTTGTTGAAAATGATGGAAGAAGTCCTATCTTCTATATACAGGAACAGATTGGACCACTGTCTTACATCAATCTGTTTGTAAATTGGTGAGAAGCAGAATGGTAGAATTATATCCCAATACAATTAAAAGTTTAAATATAAAGAAAACTAGTAAAACGACTACGTTGGCCTAGTGGATTTGAATCCCAAAAGATTTGGTACAACAGTTTTAAATGAATTATAAATGTAAGGCTAAGACTGAGGTCTAAGACTTTTGAGAGAGGGAAAGATATAAGAAAGTTTGTTGGAAAGTAAATCTCAAGTTCAGCAAGGGGATAGAGGATAATATATATGCTTATGAGTATTTTTTGCTCTTTATGTCACAGGTCCATTTTTTTTTTCCCAGAACTTACATATAAAAAGACATAAAATGGATCCTTTGAAGTTGTTGTTGTCTGCAGTCACTTAAAAATAGACCTACAATATAGCTGAATGATTTTTTTTCATTACCAAAACAAAATAACATTTCCTCTGCCAAGTCACTTGGAAGCTGTCGATGTATTCTAATGTATTTTTTCTTCTCCCTTTTAAAAAAAAGTACCATTTTTAACCAGAGAAGCTGAATCCTAGTATAAGCTCATTTTAATACTTACTAGGTAAGCACTGGTTCGTAATCATAACTTTCCTACCTGTTTATCTAAGAGGACACATATATAGCAACTTTTAATTTTTTATAACAAACATAGAAGAAGCAGCATTAGTAATTGCTTTAAGGCTTGTATTACTTCAGGTTGGGCTAATATCGTGAAGCATCCTTTTGGCAGAAATTACGTAACTAAGCATCAAGTGAATACATAGTATAAAACATTAAAGAGGACTCAAATATTCTTTATATACATTCAGCCATCTGTAATCACAAATACATTCAACAGGAGATTTTAAAGTTCAGAGCACTTTTTAATCCTATGTTTCAAGTGCAGGACCTTGGATATTTGTGTACTGAAGGCTAAATTCACTGTGCATCTTATTTATGCATTTATGCTTTAGGTAGAAAAAAAATATTTTAGTCTTCTTACAGTTGCCAAAGTTTCAAAGGTTTTACATATAAATAATATTGCTACCACAGTAGAAAATCAACTAAAAGTGATACAGGGTCCACCTGTAAAGGAATTTTTGGTAGAAAAGGAATGTGTGATCAAAAATATGCACAATACCAAATTACTGTTTTGGAATAATCAAGACAAATGCATTGACTCTCCCCAAAGTGTCCTTCAACATTTTAGCTCTGTACAAATGGAGTTTTGGCTTCAAGATTTGTCATGAAATGTTTGAAGGATATTAAAACAGATTCTTTGCAATTTTCAATGTCCAGAAAAATAGTGTAAGTCCAACTCTTGATAAGTTGTTATACTGAGGCCACGTAGCCACCTATTTTTTGGATAACCATGGAAATAGTCACAGCTTTTAGTGTGTTTTCATTTGATTGCCACTCATGTTTATATTGATACCTTTAATTTCATGTATGAACGGTCTGTAAGTTAATCTCTGGTATTTGTGGTTTGGACAGACAGATGTGTAGAGCAGTGAAGTTAGGGGATGTCTCAGGCATCTGCTGAGTGTCCTTGGTTATTGCTGCAGCTTTTCTTGCACTGAGCCCCAAAGAGTGTAAGTGCTGGTTACTATGGACATAACTTGTCTTTAATTTACTGTGGCTGTGAGCTAAACCACATGAGGTTGAGAGCTGCTCAGTGTGATCTGAAACACTCAGCATACTGAATGGGGCATTACCTGAATTCGCAGTGTATTAGAATGCAGCTGTGTGCATCTAGTCACATTTTAGGTCCATCACTGCAAACTTCAGGAGGTCAATTTTGTCTTCCTGAGACACACTGGCCTAAATCTCTTTCTTTATATTAAAAATGTACCAGATATCTTCCACCCATCTCCTAAAGGCCACCAGAAAAGGCGTTCAATGCTTTAGGTAGAAAATGTATGAGAGCCAAGTTCTATTAATTTCCCCTGTCTGCAAGGAAAATTTTCTAATGGCCAGATATATAAATAATTTTGCTGATACTCCCTGTGATGGCTGTTCTACTATACATGGAACCAAAGGTTCATTAGAGTGGAAAGAGGTCAAGGAGCATTATTCTGACAGCTGGGGAGATACCTGTATTCCCATTTGTGCTTCCCAAGGACTGAGACATCAACATTTAAAATGTAAAGCATTTTTTTCTTTTTTTTTTTACCTTCCACTTATGGCCAACCACATGTTTACTAAAAGTGAAATTTTATTTGGGTAAATAAATATGTTAATATAAATGTAAAGATGCCTTAATCATCATTGCTCTCATCCTAGGTAAAAGAAAACAATGGGTCTTTTGTTGTGGGAAGATGAGAATATGGTTCGTGTGTAACTGAAATTATTGTTAGAGGTTACTGGCTCTCTGAAGGTTGTTCAATAAGAATGGCACAGTGACATGAAAGTTTCTGCCTTCCGTCTAGGGTGCCCTCAAGTAAAGAGAGCGTTCTCAACTGAGGATGATGCCTCTTACAGAATTTGAAATAGTTTTACTGTGCAAAAATACTCATATCCTAAAATAGTTGTTAGGCTTTTAACCACTTTTTATCTATTCCATGTGATGATTTTTTTTAAGTAACAGACTTTCTCTTCAAAAGGTGTCGTTTTGTTTTTTTTCTTTTAATCATAAGCCATGAATCTGTGGGTGTGGTCTTTCTTACACATCACTGCTAGTATGCTGGTGGCAACACAAAAATGTCAGACTCGGGTACTTCTCTTTTGAGAATATTCTCCAAGTGGCATTTGTGGCCCTTGAAAACACAAAAAACAAGGTAATTGTAATTCATACAAATACATCTTTTAATGAGGTCTAGGACAGCATAGAGCTGTGCCCATTACCCACAAGTATACCTAGCTTTGCATGGGTTATAAGAATAAATTAACCAAGAAATTATTTTAGTTGCTCAAGAGAGCACATCCAGAATGAGCATAAGGCTTATGAGGAGGAATGTTAATTTCTTTCTCCTCCCAGCATTTTCTAAAATGAGAAGAGAACAAACTAGAAAGTTACTGTAGTTACTCTCACAGAAAGAACATCACAGAGAAGAATGCTCGTGTGACAGCACACAAATCTCTATCATGAAAAAGAAAATCAAAGCCTGTAAAATATGCATTGACATTTGAGCCAGATGTCATAAGATTAATTACCCTTATGAATCCTGTTTCTAAGGTTTTATAAGCTAAGTCTACGGTTTTTGCACAGTTAACAGTTCTAGTTCAGTGCATTCGGTCTAGTGGTTACACAGGGTTAGCCTGATCCTGCAGAAGACAATAACACATTCCAAATAAAAGACCAAATGCCTTGAAGTAGATCACTTGGAGATAAACAGTATTAAAATGGAAGCACATCTGCCAAGTATCAGCTGTCAAAGCCCTGCAGCTATCTGAAACCAATCAAGTGTTAGAATAATCCCTTGTAGTGCACTTCATCTTTAAGTCTTTGTAATCATCCAGCCAATTTCATGAGCTACACGGAAGAGCATACGTATGTGTTTGTGATTATTATAATGCTTTAAGTGAAATCAGAAATAAAGAACTGGCATTAAATCTGCAGCTAGGAATTTAGCACTTTATTTGATCATTATTTCCTGATTTCCTATTACTTCATAATTTTCTGTGGCAGCTAAATACATTTGTTCATTCTATATCTAGCTGAGAGTTAAGAAAACTTGATCTAAATTGTCTAAACCTCTTACGCAAGTACATACAAGACTTAAATGATTCCAACATACACATTGTTGCACTTTTGTCTTTTAAAAATGTTTGTATAAGACTCTTTGCAGAGGAACAGGAAAAGCTGTTTGCTAAGATCCAAAGTCTAATTTTCAGCTTATCTAGTTGTCAGCTGAGATATCTGCTGTATTTGGGGGGGGGCTGCGAAAGTTTGATGACTTCCTTGTGCTCTGTCATGGTCACTGCATAAACTGAAAGCATTCTCTGACAGAGAAAAGATTGATAATGACTGGAAGACTGTCACATAGAACTGGGAGACAATCTATGGGACATAAAAAAAGCCACTTCATGGTCCCCCTTTTTCTTCCTTTCTCACCTCTTCCATCCTTCATCCATCATCATGTTTTTTTGATACTTTACAGAGCAGAAATTGACCTTTTTTATAAACTAGGTCTAGCTTGTTTGGGTGTTCATAGAGCAGTTGGGCATTATGCTGTACAAACTATTTGCCTTTCTTATGCTACCCAAAGACTGAGTTTCAGGCTTTGGATTTTCAAGTAGGGCAGAATTCTGGTGGGGTAAAGGAGGTGCAGGAGAGAAGTTGAAGTCTAGGCCATGTCCATTGAAAAATTACAGATGCTAATGAAGTTCAAGAATCCACTTAATAAGTATCAATGGCTAAAATTGTATCTAACTTTTGCAGTTGGTTTTCTGTTTTTCAGCATAAATTTGGTGCATGGATAGACTATTTGCTTTGATACACATATATGCATTGGATCAGTCTTTAAAAGTCTCATGAACAGAAATGACTCTTTAACTGCTCAGATCTGACCTGTCACTCAAGTAATTTAATTTCAGTCAGACTATGTGTATTTGAGTAACATATGTTTACCTCTATGTAATTTTCAGAAAACTGCAAACTCTTGGTTTATAGGCATTATGGGATGTAGAGTCTATTGGTGCCATTGGTAGTTTGTAGCTCCAGTGGTAAGCTATCTTCATGAATATTTATGTCAGATTTTCAAAAGAAGAGCTTGCTATTGTAATGCTCTCCTGTTATGCTTTCTATGCTAGAAGAAAACCCTCATGCCTTTTCTGGGAGAAATAGTTTCATATATATTGTAATCAGGCAACCTCTCAATCTTCTTGATTAACTGATCAAACTAAGCCTTTTAATCATACAGGTCATACAGAGGCATTTTCGTCAGTTTAATTTGTATTATTCTTCACTTTTTTCTTCAGTCCTTTCAATGACCCCTTTTGAATTTGATCTCTGTAAGCAATATTTAAAAATCAAGAATATTTCTGAAAGCCTTCTAGCAAAATAGAATTTTCTGCAGTGTTTTTTATTCTCTTTTTACGTCCAAGGCTTTTATATCACCTCTTCCTGCTGCTCATATCGCTCTCAACCAGCTAGATATTTAAGCATCACCCCTAAAATCCTCTGTCACTGTTTTTCCAAGATACATTCTCCATTCTGCAGGAAAGACCAAAATTCCTTATTTTATAATGAATTATTATTCTTTTCACTGTAATAAAACACCTTTATACCTAGGAAGGTAATCACAATCACTCTTTCTATTTGTTCCCTTTGTATCTAACAATTTTGCCAATTCCAGTCATCAGCAAGCTTTATGAAGTCATTATGATGCTTAGTTCCAGCTCATCAATGAAAATAACGTTAGCTATACAGAATCCCACAAACTCTCTCCATTTACCACTGAATATGTCAGCCATTTCTCTACATGTGCTTTGATTCTGCCCTGTCCTATTTTTTAGCTGAAAATACTAAACCAAAATGGTCTTGTAGAAACTGTATCGACTGTTAGTTTTTCAAAATAAAAATTTAGATCTAAGAAGGCAATCAAATTAGTTTGATAACCCCTATTCTCAGTAAAGTCTTGTTGACTTACATTCGGGACCAGCTCTAGCTTGGTCAATGCAAATAGAAGATAGTTTAGAAGGTATCAATAGTTTCAGCAAATGGGAAAATAAGTAGACTGGAGTAGAAATCATAAAAATCTTTCATCTAGAGTTGATCTGTTTTCTCAGTGTGAGGAGACCACAGACCTCTTATACCGCTGTTGTTTCTCCTGGCTCTGTTGTGTAACCCCACAACAGAATTTCAACTTCAGCAGCTGCTAATCAGGCATGATTTACTTCAGAATTTATGCTTAGAATAATATACTTCTTTTTTGCCAGAATTTGCTAAACTAATTTGCAATTTAAATCAAGAGATGGTCTGATAACTAGACTACAAGTGATGTGACTAAAGTAGCTTACATAGTCTAAAGCCTGATGAGGCAAGGAGGAATTTAGAAGTACTTTGTTGAGTTGTACCAATAACTTGTTCTTCATTTTAGATTCTGAGTATACATGGATGAAACATGACTTGGGATGTAATTCTTGTTGAGGTTGTATTTTGCACAATATTATATGCTAAGTAAACATGCAGTCATTACGTTTACAATTGTTGAGTGTCTTACCAGGATACAGGCTTAAATATGTTATTAATTAGATGTATGTTTTAAGTTTCACTGTGAATCTTAACGTTTTCTAAGTGTAAATCGTATAAAAGACTAACCTTGGGCTTTTTTGAAATTCTTTGAGTCAGCAGGGTTTTATAATCAGCATTTGAGATCACAGGCAAATAAACCAGTACTGGAACTACTTCAACTGTCCTTCACGTGCTATAGCTTTGTAACACATTGCATTGTCTATCCATTGTAAATAATTCACCATTCTTTTGAAAAGATCCTGGAATACATTAACCTGTTAATTGAATAAAGTGTTTCCTGTACTAAATTTTCCTGTTTCCATTAAAAAATCCAATCTTCTCTTTTTCATTATTCAAGCTTTTAAGTAGTTTGGACTGTATAATATATTAGATTCTCACATTTAAATCAGAGTAGTGTCAAGATTGCTTTTTGGTTGAGACAAACCTGTTTCTGTAGCTTGTGATTTGCCTGCAGGAGTGCATGGTCTTCAAAATGTTGGTGACAGTATCCAATTCTTTTTTTAACCATCAGACATCGTATCAGGAGACTATACTTTCTAGACCATGCTTGACAAAGGGACATGGCTGTAATTTCAGCAATTCCTACAACCTCTAATACTGTTCTCTGATTGACTGAGTTACACTTGAGGATCAGTTGTGAAAGGGTCACAGGTCTAAGCAGGCTCTCCTTACTTGACAACCCTGTTCAGGAGTTCAGCTAAGGAGATGTAGGTAGGAGCCATATGGCTTGGATTACCACATGGTATAAACACTAGACATGAAGGGGTACAGGGATGTCTCTGTAAGGCTGCTGATAGGGTGTATGATCCCACCAAACAGTAAATACAAAGATTTGCCTATTTTTGCTAGGTCTGGTAAGTGATTCTGTATTTGACATTGAGAGGAACAGTTGTTACAGTCATTTATAATAAAGCCAAGACCTTTCTGTTTCCCTTTTTCAGGGAAATTCTTTCTTTTATCATCGAAAAAATAGCACCACAATTTTACCAATTTAACAGGATGAGGTACCATTCTTTTTGTTTATGGAAAATTGTCCAAAATACTTAAGGAACTGGGAGCATGTAAAGATAGCATAATGCTAGCGTCAATGTTATAGATTTAGCAAAAATATAGTATGAAAGTTAAAGTATTTATACATACATATAGTTTGCATCGGAGAGAACTCTACATATAATCACTTCTCTTTTTCCTGGTGAATGTGCTTGTAATGAACGAACAATACACCATCTCAGCACTTTGCAATACTCAGTAGTGATTAGCCTGATTAAGTTATATGGTACTCACAATAAGTAACTTAAAAATATATAATATTCAGAGATATGAGCAGGAGAAAACAGCCTTTTCATCTGAACAACATAGCTTCTACCCTTCAGTATGTGCTTACTGTTAACTCTTCAACAAATGATCTTCCGCCTTTGTAAAACAATGTAGTTTCTTTTCGATGCCAATTTTCTGAGTTTTGTGAATAAGACATACAGTGATAATATATCTCACTGTTCCTTAGCTTTAAGGAAACACTCGCAAACGCTGGCAGAGCTTGGCTTCTTCCCTTCAAAATTTTGATCCGCCACAGGGCATGGCTCATTACTTCTTCTAGGAGTTTATTCTCCCTAGTCCACAGGGGAGTTCGAGATTTCCACCCTGTTGAACGTTGCCTCTCGAAACATTTAATTCCAATATAAATTTCTTAGCTTAATCTTTTAATCCAGGAAATGACACCCAAGGAGAAACATGAGTTTTGTGGAGCAAATAAAATGTGATAGTTTCATCTAATTAATATGTTACAGATTTTTGCAATTGGAGCTTAAGAAACACTGGGTAGTAAGTAATGTTATACAAAAAATATACCCCTGATTTTTTCATTTTAAAATATTCCTTCAAAGCATGTATATTTATTCTCAACCTGATTATGCAGTTTGAATTTTTTAGCCAAAATCCTCTTTGGCCTCCTCAAAATGATTATGCTGTAAAATGCCTTCAAATATTAAAAACCAAAACAAACAAACAAACAAAAACTAACAAAAAATTCAATAACCAATTGTAATATTTAGATCTCTGCAGAATAAGCCTTTTTTTCTGTCAAGTTAACTCCGGAGGTACTTACTCCATCCTTATTGTTTTTTTTTCCTGCAATATTGCCGGCATCATTACTAAACATCTATGTACAGCTGTGCATACACTAATGATTTGACAATATTTTGCAAGCGAGAGAAGCTCATTGTTTGCATCTTTTGTAGCTTTATCCTGAGTTCTGATAGATGCTTTTCTACCAGCAATACTTATTATGTACCACTCAGCTTTCAACCTTTGTTACTTGATTCAGCTACAAAATTGGAAACTTGTATATATAGTATTTGCTTCAGTTGCCTCTAATTTGTCTTAATAAATCACAAATATCCAGAAGCAACAGCAATACATTGACTTCATAAAGAGGATATTAATTATAGGAAAGAAAAAAATGCTCTGAATATTCGGGTACTATTTGGTAGGATTGCTTGTTTTCAAGAATATACTCTGGGATGTCTCGTAATAGAGAACATCTCCAGGCCTGCCTTGTGCTGAACTAAGACAGATAAACAAGGTATCTTTCTTTAATTTTTATTATTTTTGTCTGTGGAGAAATCGAACTAAAACTGTGCACTCAGTTTCTAATCCACAGACCAGCCAGCTGAGGAGGCAGCCTTTCCAGTTTGGATTCCAATTTAGACAATAAAATGAGATCCTTATCCTATCATCTGCCTGTGCCCTGCTGAGTGCACTAGAAGGACATAGCCATAAAAAATCAGGTAGTTTTAGAGAAGAAGTAATCATGGGAGGTATTTATTCAGTTCTGAGATTTAGAACCTAATAATGGAATATTTTGATTGTTTTAAATGATAAACAAGTTTGTCACGGAGTTGTAGATTTTTTTATTTTCTATACTGACATGACTCAGATACGAAAGATGCTATTTATTAACAACTACTGTTCTGATGAGAAGGGAGTGCTGGTGCCACACTTTTCATGAAAGAAAAGATTTCTTTCTTACGTACAGGCATAAGATAATGATTATTTTAACTTAAATCAACATTTGCAGAAAATTTCAAAAATATTTTTGTTTTCTGTGAATATCTGATTTGAACAGATTATTTTTTAATACATCACAAAAATCTAGAATTTAAAAATAATTTGCTATGTAGGGATTAGAATCACCATCATAATTCCATCATAATTCTTTTTTTTTTTTGCTTTTTGGAGTAGAAAGTTGAGACCATCTGTCTATTAATTTTTTTCCCAAGTTCCAACTGTAATTATTTTGTAGTATCACATAGCTTCGTGTTTAAGCATTCCACTTGTATGAAATATTTTATTTTTGACACATCTCAAGGGTATACAAAAATATCTTTTCCCAACTCGGTCTGGACTGAATTTTAACCTGTAGCTCATGGCTTAAATGTTTTTCTTGCTTGGCCAAGATGCATCCTCATTTTAGGAAGCCTTCCTTATCTGTTTTTTTTACATGTCTCAATTTAAATATTTGCAGAATGCAGTTAGTGCTAAATTGACATTTATCATAAGACTGTTCTTGAAATATAAGATTTACTGAGCAATTTAGATGTGGGAGGAACCCAGCTTTCATCCTGGATGCATGATGTTCTGAAAATAGAAATGGTATTTCCGATGCTTGCTTATGATCCAGCTAAGTTGATATATGCTGGCATGGTTTTTTGGGAGCTGCACACATTTCTTATTCCCAGGCTATTTTCTTAGTTTGAAATCAAATCTCCCTTTCTTCCAGCTGACCATTAGACAATGGGGCAATCACCCTTTTGAGTTCAAAAACTCATAAGCTGAGTTCCATGACAGTGTGATTCTGTTCAGGTTCTTTCTTAAGATTTATTGGGGGTTGAATTTTATTTTGCAAATGAGAACATCACTTTCTGTCTTTTGAAAAATGTGTTTATGTTGTCTTCCAAGTATTTTTGATTTGAAAACTGATGATACAAAGTCTCTTTAATTAGGTCTCTGATTGTGATAGCGAACAGCAAGACAAGGAATGGGACTTTATTGTGGAAAAATGTAGTAGCTAAGATGGAAAATAAGAAAATTTGGGAGTTTGTGAACACGTAGCTCTGGATAAACGAGAAGACAAATTTATATATGAGCCACTTATTGACAGATTAATAAAATACATAGTTACAAAACTATATAAAGTGGTTAAATATTATTAAAATAGTGCATTAATAATATTAATAATATTTTAAAATAAGATATACTGTTGTATTTACAGCAAAGTTAGAGTCCTATTTCAGAAAGGCTTATAAGGATAACTTACCTGATGTTTTTCCCATGTGTGCAGCCTCAGTGCTAGATCAAAACAAAGCTGTATGTTGTTAAGTAGTCAGAGAGTGCTGTACCTGTGAGTAACATCCCTGTGCATTAACTCTTTATGATGTATAGCTGCCTACATAAGTTGGCAGGGACAAATAGCACTTCAGCTTCAGTCATGGAAAAATGGGACAGGTGGAATTAGCAAATTTTGCAGACCACTCAAACAAGTAATGGGGAACCGTGCTTCTTCACTGCATGCTGAGGGGCACGTGCTGGGGAACCAAGAACTGAACCAGGCCCAGGCTTGATAGTCAAAGACCGTCCCTGTCAGGGACATCCTGTTTTAGGGTAAGTTTAGCTGTGACACCAGCTTTCATCTGGTGCCAGCTGTGACACTAGCTGTGACACTAACTTTCAACTCCACTGCAGATTTTACTCTCAGTGCCTCCGGAGGACAGCTGAAGTAGTGACATTTACAGAAAGGACAAAGCATTCTTGATGTCTAATTTTTAGTTTTCAAGTCGGCATTGAGCCTAATAATAGAAGCCAGCTAGGTATCTTAGCTTTTCTACTATAGCTGCAGTGATTAAGTGCAGAGTGTAAAGTTTCATACTTTCTATGTGTTGCATATGGCCACAAAGTGGCCTATAAAGGTTGAAGCTGCTGATCTTCTAGAGCTTTTGTTAATTTATTTGCTTTTGTTTAGCACTTTTCATCATAGCTGGGCTTAAATTCTATTTCAGAATTTATCTGGTAACATTGTTTTAGAGTAATCAAGTAATCTAGAAACTGTTTTACTTTCTCTCTGTTCCTTTACAAAACAAGAGTACCTGCAAAATCACATACAGATTCCAATATGCTCCATTTTTTGGAATTATGATGTAAAATCACTGAATGGTTGAAGTTGCAAGGCACGTCTGGAGGTGTCTGCTCCAACCTCCCAGCTCAAAGAGAGATGAAATAGAGCAGGTTGCTCAAGGTTGTGTCCAGTGGTGTTGAAAGATGGAGGCTGCACAACCTCTCTGGCCAACCTGTTCCAGCATACTAACTGTAAAAAAGTTTTTCCTCATGTTTAAGTGGATTTTCTTCTATTTGTGCTCATCGCCTCTTGTCCTCTCACTTGCTACCACTGAGAAGAGCCTGGCTTCATCTTCTTTACTCCCTCCCATCAGGTATTTATACACAGTGATAAGATCCTCCTAAGCCTTCCCTTCTTGCGGCCCTTCTTGAAACCTTCCCAGCTCTCTCAGCCTTTCTTCATATGACAGGGTCTCCAGCGCAGTTGTTGTCTTTGTGTTCCTTCACTGGATTCACAACAGTATGTCTATGTCTCTTATGTCCTGGGGATCCCAGAACTGGACACAGTGCTCCAGGTGTGGCCTCACGAGTGCTGAGCAGAGAAGAAGGAGCACCTCCCTCAGGTCACTGGCAGTGCTTTTCCTAATGCAGCCCAGGGTGCTGCTGACCACCTCTTACTGCAAGGGCACACTGATGGCTTATGTTCCACTTAGTATCCAACTCCGCACCGTTCCCTGCAAAGCTGCTTTCTAGCTGGTTAGACCCCAGACTGTGCTGGTGCATGGAGTTGTTCCTCCCCAAGTTTCAGACACGGGACACCCCTTGTTGAACTTGATGAGGATTTGTCAACCCATTTCTTCAGCCTGATGAGGTCTCTCTGAATGGCAGCAAAAACCTCTGGGCTCTCAAACACTTCTCACAGTTTTGCATCATCTATAAACTTG
>JAOXNO010000013.1:83562392-83584760 GCA_028565335.1 Limnodromus scolopaceus
GAGCAACCTGCTCTAGTGGGAGGTGTCCCTGCCCATGGCAGGGGGGTTGGAACTCAATCTTTAAGGTCCCTTCCAACCCAAACCATTCTATGATTCTATGAAAAAAGGCAGAAGATGGGAGGAGGAGACAATAGCTCTAAAAAATAAACCAAAAAATATTAAAAAAACCCCTCATGCATTAATAACTCATGCTAAAGGTTTTCAGAAAGGATAGCACTTATAGTACAGGCACAGTTAGCAGCAAAATTGCAGTTCTATCAGAAGACCCTGTTGCTTGGGGGTGGGGTGGACAGGCATGAACTAGGCAGTCAAGCCACCATTTTTACAAAGGCCATCTGCTGTAGGAGGATTTTCCTCATGCAGATTTACTGATAAATCCTTCTTGATCTTTCTACCCTAGTATTGATGATGGACTCAGCCATGTACTTGGATGTTTCTGAATTCCCCCTGGCACCAGGGTCAACCTGCCCAGGTGCAAGGCAGGCGAGGGTGCTGGCAGTCACGCTGAGGTTGTCTGTTGTCACAGTGTCCCCAGCTCTGTACTTTGCAGCTGCCTGACACCAACCTGGCACACAGAAGAGTCTGTCTGTGATGAAGCGGTACCTGCATTCTTGTGCAGGCTACGTTTTTTTAATTATACATTGATTTTTCAAAGGGCTTCTGCTGTTGTAAAGCTGACTTTGTAGTGCACGCGACTCTTGGGGAGACAGTTTTGCCTTGTAATGTAGAAACATTAAAGGAGTTTTGGGCTTACAGTGCTGCAGAAGAACATGTTTTCAAATTTAATCTGTCAGTAGTGAAAACAATGACTTAAAGAAAAAATAAGGTAGAAAACTTTTATCCATTATTATTGCATCACATGAAATTCACATGTAATTTGCCTAATAGTGTTTATTTCTAGATGCAATTCCTTATAAATAGCTACAAGATATTGACAGAAGAATAATTAAAATATTAACTTTTGTAAGTATGTTAGACAATCACTTGAATATGTTTATAATTGCCAGATTTTGTTTCAGTCTCTTAAAAAATGTGTACATATCTTAGATTTAATGACTCATACAAAGAAATATGATTCTGAAGTACTCAAATGGTTCAGTGCTATGTCTGTGTACCTATACGTATGTATGCATATATATATATATGCATATAGATGTGTAGATGAAGACCCGCTTTCTCTGAGGCTAGAGACATTTATTTTCCTTGAAGCCTGGAATCTGGAATTTAAACTAACTTGTATTTGTCATCTTGGAAGATGAAAATATGCTGCAACGTGCAGATGGAACACGTGCACACACTATGGTGCTTATGGAAACAAATTGCTATGTTTCTAATACAGCTTTGTGTCTATTCTTTCTCTGCTGTCCTATGCTGCTTTTTCTCTTTCAATTACAGACAATATTTCCCTATTGAATGAAAAATTAATGCATATACTGGACCAAATAAAGTTTTAACTTACTGTTTTATGCATGTAGCGGTAATTATAATAAACCTTGGTTTCCTCAATGTCTCTCAATTTGACTATCCGTATTATTGACAGTGTATTTTGGAGCAGTTTATTAAAGAATTATTTATGAGTAATAGAAGTTGTATTGCTATTTTAAGTTCTATTTTATAGATGGCCATAATGTACTTTCAGAATTCCCACTTTCTTTCAGCAACCTGTTCAAAATTCATTTCCTCTTTTCTTCATTATGGAAAAAAAAAATCTAACAATTTTCAGTCTTGGTTTGCTGAAAAATTAAATCCAAGTCATGGTAAAAGGAGGCTTTAATTAACATAAGGAACAAAGAGTCCAGTCTTATGTGATATCAGAAGACTGCTTTAATACATTTGAGGTACTGATCTCACCTCATCTTCAAAGTGTCTGACTTTGTCTTACACGCTCCTGTGGAAAAGTATATTCCAGGGTCAACCCCAAGACTGATTTTTGAGTAATCCATCTTGCTCACATTCACTTTACACCAGTGGTTGTCTCTTGTATGGCCGTTTTTATGCCCACTGTTCAAATCTTTTACTGTTTCACACTTCGTTTTTTTTTTTAAGCTATTAACTTGGCAGTGTCGTCTGATAATGAGTTAAATGCCTGATGGTCTTCCAGATATATTAGATATGCATTTCCTTTTTTATTTACTTTGAGAGAAATTTACCATTTAATGTGCTACATGAAACCTTAATAAATTCATGTGCATTTATTTCTTTTCTTTCTGACTATTACAATTCTAATTATTAGTGAATTTTTAACTTTGGCAGTCAGCCTAGGCTTGAGTTGTGTTTGGTTTAATTTCTTTCCCCCTTTCTTAAGTAGATACAACACTTTGTAATGTCTGTTTAGAAAGTGCCATCTCCAGCTTGACAGATTAATAAAATCTGTGGTTATCATAGTTATTTCAGTTTTGGACCGGAGACTGTATGTTTCATCATGGGATGTACAGTATGCTGTATTCTTTTGAATTCTCCTTACCATGATCTCTCTGTAGAAAATTATTGTTATTGAAAACAGACCAGACATAATTTTTGGCTTAATATAGGTCACTTTTATTCCAGTTCCATCCTAACTGCAAAGTTGTCCTGTATTGCAGTAATTTTTTTCTTGAACTATATTTTATTATAGTTCTACAACGTTGAATTTACCTGACCACTAGAGATTCTTAAAATGTTCTTTATTCGCGGGTCTTTTCATGTTTTCTTTGTAGACTTTTTCCTTACTCACTGTATTCTTTAAAATAGAAAATCATTACAATCTGGACACAATTTTTAAGAATTGAAGACTGTTAATACCTCCCAGTTGGTACTAGTTGACCCTGCTTTGAGCCGGGGCTCAAACTGAGTGATTGGGAGTAAAAGTCTGTCGCTGCTTTCAACAATGACTGTCCTTAAGCTAACTTGCAAATAGTGTTCTTCCTCGAAATAGCCACAGACACATTGCTTTCTTATTTTCAACTATAAGCCTTAGCATTTCTATAGTGTGAGAAATGAATTTTGTCAAGTCCAGAACAGATTTTCTATGATTCATATTCAGGGAGAAAAAAAAAAAAATCATCAGTCTCCTCTCTTTTCATATTAGCTCTGTTTTGCCAGTGAGAACAGATTCAGCTTTTTGATCAGACTATTTCTGAGACGCACTGAACAAGTAATAAAATATTCTCAATTTTACGAACAGCTTTTAAACTCGATTAAGATATTTAAAGAGAAAGAATTTGCAGAGTTACCAAAGGATGAGATAACTCAGTTCAGAACCCCTCAAAATTTTAGTATAATTAGAGAAAAAGAAAGCCAAAATAAATGCAAAGCTGTTGACTTTTATTTTATGTATATGTACTATTTCTGATGGAACATGTGATTAGGATGGGCATGAAGGGAAAAGTATTACTTAGTGTCATGAACTGTGGTGAAAACTAGAAGGACTCTGGATCTACCAGACATAAGGAAGAAAGAATTTTAATGAATTGTTTTGAACCAGTGATGCTGAGGCGTCCTAGAGAGGGATTTGCATAGGTGGCCAAAAACTTAATTTTCTTATGGTTCAGGAAACTTTTCACCAAAACAAAGGGCTGTATCTGCCCTTGTATCTGCCAGTGTAAGGCTCAGCTAGTTACTTGAGATCTGTTTCATTTCCCTTGCCTGCTTTTTCAGCAGAGTCAGCAGAGAAAATTAGTGCTTTTATTTAGCCTAATACAGTTTAACATTTTTCTGCATACTCATACAGACTTTCCAGAAAGCACTAGATGGCCCCTTAAGTAGAATGAAGTTCACTGCCTTAACACTTTAAAATGTTACAACTTTTCTAATTTGAAATGCTTTGAGGACAGCAATAGGTAGAATTTGATTTCATTAAGTAAGTAATCTCAGATTGAATTGTTTTATTGAGAGGTTCTGAGATATGACCTCAGTGCTACCATAAGTGGTACAGTAACCGGTCCCTTAAATTTTTATCAGTGACCACTTAAACTGGTCACTGATAAAAATGTATAGGTAAGCCTCTTGTATTTTGAATGCAACATGAGAACTTGTAATATTTAAGAAGTCACTTCTCTAGTATATTAGAACCAGATTTCCATTGAAAAATTTTGCGATAATTAAGTAACCAGTAGCTTTAACTACTGCTCCCATTTACTCTACCCTCTGATCTCCCTAATTTGTGGAGATAAAGATGGTCTTTTTGGCAGCCTAAAGGAATAATAATATGGAAATTCAGGGGCATGATTTTGGTTTTCGTAAATATTAGTGGGATTGCCTAGAACAGGAGCGAGAGAGCCAAAGTACAACGAGGTTTAGGAAACAAATCTTCTATTCAAGCTGTAGCAAAATCAGCTGCATCATAATAGGTGCAGACAAGGAATTTGGTAGTTGTTTCAATACACAGACAGTGAGCAATAGGTAGGTTATGGAAAAGCCAAACAAAAGAAAGGAGTCGTGAGTAGAACTTCCAGAGTCGACAGAGCACTTGTCTTTTGGTTTAATCTGCTTTTCAGTCTAACTCTTATTACTAGTGTAGCCCTTCATGGTTTACCTGGTGGGCGGGCCTTAAAGTACAAATCAGTGCACCCTGGATCAAGAATTCACATTGCCAAAGTTGTCTTGCAATGTTTTAACACAGTATTGAAATGGGTAGATTATGTATATATACCAAGATGAAAAGATTCAATATTTAACTTGGGAAACTTCAGGTTCTGGATGTAGAGTATATTTAAGTAGAAAGGCGATTTCATCCTCTTGTTAACAAAGCAAAATTTGAAAGGATTGTTTTTGTTATCAAGTAACTTTCACAACATCTAATACTGTAGTATTCTGCTAGGAATAAAGATGATTCAAAATATTATTGCTCTTGGTATTACCAGTATGATATCTGGAAGACACGTTTCTTTAAAGTTCTACAAAGATACTCTTTAGGAATATTCTCCTAAATGTCATATACTATTTTTAAAAATAGAATTATAATGTATTTCTTACATCTGTCTTTACCAAATGTCTGACTTATGAGCCTGGTTTTACATGCATAGTGTCTCCTGTGTTGTATTTCTTTAGTCACTGGTAGGCAATGGTAATGGAACAAATATTATTTACTTAGGGAGCTGATCCTTGTTTTCTTCTCTGAATCTTAGTGGTTGAAAAAGCCAAAATAAAAACACTGTGTGCTTAGAGCAAAGTTCCAAATCTGTCTGAAGGTTACATTTATTTTTTGTCAGCTTGCATTAATATAATTTTAGTCATTTTCAGTAATGAATGTGTGATTAAAGGTTATCCATATAGCTAAACAGCTGTTATTACCATGTGCCATTTTAGTTACTTGGATAATCTGTCAACTCTGTATACAAACAGACAGTTTACAAATAAGAATTTTCACTCCCATACTTGAAATCATAAATCAATAGCAATTGTTCAGGGGTTGAGCCAGCTGCTTATCACCCACCTAATAAACCAAATTACCTTTACATTAATCCAACCTTTTAGGTTAGAAAGTAGTTCTGTGCTGCCTTTACATACATGCGTTGAAATGTGTTGTGTTTTAACCCCAGCTGGCAACTAGAACCATGCAACAACTTGCTTACTCCCCCCAGTTTGGATGGGGAAGAGAATTGGAAGAGTAAAAGTGAGAAAACTTGTTGGTTGAGATAAAGGCAGTGTCATAGGTAAAGCAAAAGCCACACACACAAGCAAAGCAAAACAAGGAATTCATGCGCTGCTTCCCATCAGCAGTCAGGTGTTCAGCCATCTCCAGGAAAGCAGGGCTCCATCACTTGTACCAGTTACCTGGGAAGCCAAACACCATCACTCCAAACGCCCCCCATTTCCTTCTTCTTCCCCCAGCTTTACATACTGAGCATGACACCATATGGTGTGGAATATCCCTTTGGTCAGCTGGGATCAGCTGTCCCAGCTGTGGGGACATGGAGGGACATCCCCTCCCAGCTTCTGGTGCCCTCAGTCTACTCTGTGATGTGACAGTGTAAGGAGCAGAAAAGGCCTTGAGAGCTTAGCAACAACTAAATCACCAGTGTTCATCAAAAGTATTTCCCATCCCAAATTCAAAACATAGCACTATACCTGCTGCTAAAAAAAAATTAACTGTGTCCCAACTGAGACTATGACAAAAAATAAATTTGAGACTCATCATTTCTTGCATACATGGTTCTTGGTACTGCCTGCTTCTGGAACAATCAAGTTTCTCCATTGCTCAGTGTTTCTGGTGGTATGAGGTATTAATTTATGTAGTTGTGTATATAGTATTTCATGTAACAAACACCAAGTTCCAAGCATCACAGATTAAGATTATTTCAAATACAGAACCAGAGGGACCATCCTAGGATGAAGTCCAGTTCCTTGAAGCTGAAACTAACATCAGCTTTTTGAAATAAACTTATCAAACAGACTTTTGAGAGCAGGTATGGTTTTGCCACTTGAACTCAAATTGGATGGGGATGGCTGCTTCCATGACATTTTAGTACCTTTTTTTAAATTTCCAGCAAAAATTTCAATGACCGGTTTGAACCTGTTTGCTCTTGTCCTGCCCGTATGCTTCCTCTGATTATTTCTTTTTCTCCTGCTGTTTAGCTTTGCTACATTATAAAATCCAGTTCTCCCTTCTCAGACTTCATTTGTCTCGTTAAGCTTACCAAACTCTTCTAATGCTATCTTTTATCGGTTTTTATTTTCTTTGTTAAAAAATGAGAAATAACTTAGCAAATTCTGAACAGCAGAATACTGAAGGAGTCTCTGGCATGCCTTGCTACAACGTTATGTCCAGGAGAGTACTTTGAAACTTTGAAGGGGGGACTGGACCAAAAATTGCCCAGAGGTTATTCCAACCTAAATTATTCTATGATTATTCCTCCTTCATCTCAACAGAAAATAATTTGTTCAACATATGTATTAAACTTGGCTTTTTTTTAAATATACACCTCAAATTGTTTACTTAATCTTCCCTTAAAAAGGATCAACAAAATCTTTCCTGCTCCCTGCAGAGTATTCTCCTGTTTCACAGCAATGTTTCATGTCCACACATCTGGTGAAGAACACAGAAGATAACATGTAAGGTAGAGATGACTGTCATGCAGGCTGTTCAGTGTCAAAATTCAGACCGTATATTAACATTAGGAATATTCTTTGTTATTTACAGGGGACTCCTCGCCACTATGTTTGCACAATATGAGTTTGCTCCTGACCCAAGCAGGGCCAATAACAGGCATAAGCTGCAGGAAAGAGAATAGCAAAGTGATCAGATAAGCAAAAGAGAAACATCTTGGCTCTGTATTTTCTTCTATGGGAGGGGAGAGGGAATGGAGAGGAAAAGAGAGAAGTTTTTGGTGTCTCTCACCATGGAGAGAGGTGAAGGTGAAGAGCCCTGAAGGGGTAGGTTTCTTGGAAGGAGCTGAGTGAAGTTAATGGGAAGAGGCTTCAGGGGAGAGGAACTGGGAAGGGCTGTGATGCACGATTTCACACAGCAACAGACTATGTGTGTGTGTCTTGGGAGTTTTCTGTGTGGAATATACTTTCTTCAAGGTAGAGGCCGTCTGGCTCCTGTCTGCATCATTTCCCTAACGAAGTACTGAACTTGAAATGAATCATCCCTCAAAACCTAGAGAAAATTAGTTTCTTATTAGTTACCAAGGACAACACAGACAAATATAGTAGCTGAAATAGTGATATAAAAGTGTGGTCATAGTTAAAATAATTTACCTAAAAAAATGGTCAGCATCCTTAACCTGCATGTTAAGGGTTAAGTCTTGTGCAGAAGTGGTATCTTTGTGCAGTTTGTCTGTAATGAGAGGATGAGGAGCTTCATGATACTAGTGTGGTTTTACCTTCTAGCAGTGAGCTATCCTAGGAGGAAATACTGCAGTATCCTCCTGTACAGAAGTGTATTTCCTTAAAGGAATTGTGTATATATTGCACCCTATTTCTTTAGAAATTAATTTTCTGGTACTAAAGTCCAGATCCAAAAAGGTACTGGAAAATGTGTGTTGTAGTGCTTATTTTTAGGTGACTGTCTCAGCGCATCCATGATTTCTGTTGAGTTTCTATAATGCTCGTACAATGCGTAGGGAACTATATGCCTCAGATAAGACCCTATCTCAATTCACTGAATGTTGCTTACCTAATGTCAAAACATTGGGCAGGATGATTAAGATGAAATCCAGTCTTGCCTCTGGATCTTCAGTACCTTTTTCTGCTCCAGAGGGAAACTGTCTTTCCTCTCGTGGGTATTGCTGTTTTGCACCCTCTCTCTGAAGCTGTCTTTCAGAACTTGGTGCAAAGAGAGGGTAGCTGTGGTGGTGTCTTTTACAATGGAATTCCTGAACTAAAATACTGTGCTTTTTTATATACAGTACTGAGGATTCATAGGAAAGATAGAGAATAGTCTGAGGGTTACACTCAACTTAAGATATCGGTTTGATTTTGCATAGGTGAATGAAACAGAATTGTATCACATTGTGCACAAGTGCTTTAATCCCTGATCTATTGGGGTAAGAGAGAGAAGGGAAAGAAGAAACTAGACCTCATTTTGTCTTTCAGAGTATTGTTTTGTTTCGGGTTTTTTTTTAAGCATGCCAACCATTACTATATTTTGTATGCAAAGCTATCTGTTAGGCATGCTTGAAGAATATAGTTTTACTGGTGCTGATAGGCTGCATTGTGATTTAGGCACCAAACTGCTCGTTTGCCTCAAGGCAGAAGTATTTCTACCTCTCCACTACTGCATTTCTCTAATTTGTAATTTCTGATTTATTTCTTGAGTACTTAAGTCCTTTTAAATATTATTTTAGGTACTTGTTTGGTTTGGATCAGATCCAAATATCACCACTGGGGCTGAAAAAATACAGTTGTACACTACTATAAAACTGATATGTGGTGGAGATGTGGTAAAATTTTAAATGTGCTCCTGTTGAGGTTGTTCAGCTTTGTAAGTGAGCTCCTTTCTCAAATAAAAATAGGTTTGAAGCAAACAGGATGAATTAACATTATTACAGAAATCCAGCCCTGAGCTAATTTCTTCTCTTAGAAAACCATCATAATTTCTCTTAATTAATTAATAAAGGGAAATTACACAATGAAGTAATTTGATTTGATTTTAGCTTCTCTAAATAATAACATAAGAATGGTTGTATTGATTCAGAGTAGGGTCTATCTAGCCCAGTATCCTGGGAGAATAGGGCAATCATATAATACTTGTCTCCCTAATGCTGTCATTGCTTCAAAGTTAAAGTTAAATAAAATACAACAAGTATTTGTATGTGTTGCCCTGCAAATTCTTTTCCATGGAATAGTAGAGCTTCACAGGCTTCCAACTGTGAAAGGATTCTCTGTCTTCACTGTCTCACCAGTAACTATCTGCAGAACTGAAACTAAAGGAAACTGGCTGGTATTGCAAGCTAAGTAGCAAGTGTTTTGATTCTAGGTGGCTACTTTCAATCAAAACTTCATTAAATGTTCTCTGGGGAGTTGGTATGTGTGAAATGAATTCAGCAATTTTAAAGTAAAAAACATAAAGTTACTAGAATTGATACTTTTGTTGACAATTTCAATGGCGATGATGAAAAACTACCAGGAAATGGACTGTATTACCCTCTCTCCATTAAATAGCAGCCCTTGCAAGCACCTAAGGAGCGCACTGTCTGGAATGCAAGAGTGCTGCTGCTGGGCCGCCTGTGCATGCTTAATGCTCACGTAGTGCTCTTAGCAGTGTAGCACATTGAATTTTAAGTCACATTTAAATAAGAAGAAATAGAACAGTCATTATTAAGCGCAATCAGTACAGAAAAAGTGGATATAAATAGGACTGGAGCAGTTAAAACATTGCTTTTAAAGGAAAATCATGTCTGCAAATTTCTGCAAGTGTTAAATGCAGAGATAAGCGTTGGTCTTGGGTTCCATGCATCATTCGAAAGAAGTACAAAACATTCATAGCACAGCTACAAAGTTCTGCTATTGATTTTTTAAAACCTAGGGAATAATAATAATTGGTCTGGGAAAAAAAATAGACAATTCTCTTCCCCTGTAGGAACTTGTAGCAAGGCCTTTCTAATAAATACAGGAATTAACCACCTGAATGGTTTTCTGGCATCTACAGAGAAGGGGTTGTTTTTAATAATTTTAAAAGTCAATTTGCAATTCACAGGGTACAAAGGAGCAGCCATCAGTAGAATGTGTGGATTTGTGGGGGTGTTATTTCTTTATTTTGTTTTTTGGTTTTTTTTTTTACGTTTTCCAGGATCATTGTGGGAGATTGGATTAGGTTTGTTGGAACATCAAAAGGACTTCTTGATATGGCAGCCAAGTTGACAATACAACTGACTAATAGAGAACAATTAAATGTTTGACAGAGGTTACTGTGTCACATCTATAGAGGTGACTACTGAAGTCAGAGATTTTGACGCAATTCTAAATTGGGCAACAAAAGAAAAATTGAACTTGGGTGTTGATCTTTTCTGTGGTAATTTACTGATGGGTTGGTATTTTTTCACAGGATTATTTAATGTAAAATTTAATCTTAGGTCTCTTATTTTTTTTCCAGATAGTTGATACCAAAGTTTATTTCTTGTTTTGCAGATATCCTGAAGTGTACCACTGATTCAAAATCTGCTTTTCCTTTACTTTAGATGGAATATTAGCTTCTCAACTTCCTTGCTTTTTCTGAAATGCTTCTGAATCTTTTTTTCTTCCACCTTCTACATCCAGAATAGCAATTTAAAAATCAGACAGTATCTGCCTATAATTACATAAAGCAATGTTTGTGTGGCTCCATTGCAGAAATAATTGAAAAGATCATGTGCTGATACAACTCCTTGTAAAAATACTTTCATAGCTGTTGTATAATAGTGTTTGATATTATTTCATGAATTGTTTCAGAAAACAATAAGAAGAAATGCTTTTGTGTAGCAGCTAGCTATACAAAAATGAGTGACAACTGTAAACTGAATGACTTCGCACAAAGAAGAGGCACACAGGCGTTTCTTGGATAACTAACGGAACAAAAAAGTGTGGGTTTGCCTTGGCAGCCTTTATGCAGGCTCTGTGATAAATTAAGAGGTGTGCCAGAAAGAGTGACTGAAAGAAAACCTACACCCCTTCCCAGCAAGAATGGACTTTCTTTGCTATGGTGTTCTTCCAAAGAGCAGTAAGGGACAAGACTTGAATAACCATATCATATGGCCCAATGTGCATGAGCACTGATATATATATTGGTGCACAGGATAAGAGGAATGAATTTCTGCAGGCTACATAATAAATACTATGCTGGAAGAAGTGTGTACAGTGCCATGAACCTCCTTGCACTGGACAGTTCAGAAGCTATAAAGAGGCAGTCGTCTGAAGAGAATCAGGTCTCACATTAGCCCATGTAATGACAAAAACTAAACCCAAAGCGATGCTGCAAGTACACCGTGTGACCAGGTAGTGCACACAATGCATGTGTTGGGGTGGGTGTTTGATCTAAGTTGCCTTTGCCCCACTGATGTCCCTGCTACCAGGGCCATGGGCACACTCCCAACTTCTATGGCAACGCTGTCTGAGTATGTCTCAGGAAGTTTTTCTCCTGCTGAACTGCTCAACAATCTTCCTCACATCTGGGTTACCTCCCATGAGGCTTCTGGTTACTTTTATAGAAACATGGCTCGTGAGCACAGTCCAGGAAAGCAGTATTTTGATGTCACTTTGAGTGTTCACTTGTATGCCACCAAAACTGCTTCTGACTCCTGTAAAATGTGGGGAGAGGTGTTTGATGGTCAATATAGCTCACCTTGTTCTGCTGGTGTGGCCATTGTGGGGCAGTTTGGTTGTCTCCACAGATCCTTCTTGTCACGCTAGGGTCCTATCAGGTCTGTCTTGAAGAGCACACCCACTTCTTGTTTAGCTTCACTTGAGGTACAGGAAAAAATAACAAAGGCTCCCAAAGGCCCGATTTGCTGCTTGTTTACAGACATACTGTAGCTCAGACTGGGATTTTTCTATCCATGCCTGAAAAGGGACAAACTTGATGTAGATACATTGCTGGTAATAGTCAGACATCCATTGCTGACCATAGGAACTTGGCGTTTTTGCAATGCTTTGTGCTTCTGATCTTTCCATGCTGTGCAGAGGCAGATAGAACTCCCTGAGTGCTATACTTGTGTTGTTCCCCAAAACGAGCTCCCTGTAGTGTGCCATGCCCATTTGCCTTTTGTCCTCCTATCATGGAAGGTCACACATAAAAGGTTTCTCGCTATTTTGGTGGTTTTATTATATGCCTGCAGAAGTGGGAACACGTGAGTTCAGCTGGAATCAAGATGACCACTCTGTGGATATTTACTTCGCTGACTGGAAAAGGAGAAACCTAACCCCCATTTTCAAAAAGGGAAAAAAGGAAGATCTGGGGAACTACAGGCCAGTCAGTCTCACCTCTGTGCCCAGCAAGCTCATGGAGCAGATCCTCCTGGAATCGGTGCTAAGGCACATGGAAAATAAGGAGGTGATTGGTGACAGCCAACATGGCTTCACAAAGGGCAAGTCATGCCTGACAAATTTGGTGGCCTTCTACAAATGCGCTACAGTATTGGTAGACAAGGGGAGAGCAACAGACGTCATCTACCTGGACTTGTGCAAAGTGTTTGACACTGTCCTGCATGACATCCTGATCCCTAAACTAGAGAGATGTGGATTTGATAGGTGGACCACTAGGTGGATCAGGAACTGGCTAGATGGCCGCATGCAAAGGGTTGCGGTCAATGGCTCAATGTCCAAGTGGAAGCCAGTGACAAGTGGCATTCCTCAGGGGTCAGTACTGGGACCAGTGCTGTTCAACATCTTTCTCAGAGACATGGACAGTGGGACTGAGTGCACCATCAGCAAGTTTGCTGACGACACCAAGCTGTGTGGCACAGCTTGAGGAGTGGCCCATGTGAACTCATGAAGTGCAACCAGGCCACGTGCAAGGTCCTGCACCTGGGTCACAGCAATTCCAGGCACAAATACAGGTTGGGCGGAGAATGGCTGGAGAGCAGCCCTGAGGAGAAGGACTTGGGGGTGTTGGTTGAGGAGAAGCTCAACATGAGCCGGCAATGTGCACTGACAGCCTAGAAAGCCAACCACATCCCAGGCTGCATCAAAAGAAGCATGGCCAGCAGGTCGAGGGGGATGATTCTGCCCCTCTACTCCACTCTTATGAGACCCCACCTGGAGTACTGCATCCAGCTTTGGAGTCCTCAGTGGAAGAAAGATGTGGACCTGTTGGAATAAGTCCAGAGGAGGGCCATAAAGATTATCATAGGGCTGGAGCATCTCTCCTATGAACACAGGCTGAGAGAGTGGGAGTTGTTCAGCCTGGAGAAGAAGGCTCTAGGGAGACCTTATGGTGGCCTTCTAATACCTAAAGAGGGCCTACAGGGGAGATGGGGAGGGACTCTTTGTCAGGAAGTGTAGTGATAGGATGAAGGGTAACAGTTTTAAACTGAAAGTGGGAAGATTTAGATTAGATATTAGGAAGAAATTCTTTACAGTGAGGGTGGTGAGGCACTGGAACAGGTTCCCAGAGAAGCTGTGGATGCCCCATCCCTGGAGGTGTTCAGGGCAAGGCTGGATGGGGCTTTGAGCAACCTGCTCTAGTGAGAGGTGTCCCTGCCCATGGCTTAGGGAGGAAAACCAACTTTCACTGGAATATTTCCTTGCATAGGTGGTTATTAAAGGTAAAGTTTTAGGCACAGTGTAGTGCATCTTTACAGAAGATGTGTTCATTAGCTTCAAGATGAACATCCAGAAATAAACATATGCCAATATCTAGTCTTTTTTTTTGGTTGGTTGGGGTTTTTATTTGTTTGTTTGTTTTAGCATTATCTTCTCATTCTTGAGTTGTTCTGCTTCCCTGGGATTTTCCTTCAGTAAATCCTGTTTTCCAAAGTCAATATAACTAGAGAAGAATCAAAGTTTTGTACAGTTGACTAGTGACACAGGATTCTTTATATCACTCAAATAGAATTAAGTAGAATGATTGTCTTCTTTGTACTAGACTATTTGAAGTAGATAGAGGATGCAATGACCACCAGTAATGAAAGAAGAATACAGCAAATAAATTATAATAATTCTTTTGGTTTTGGGACAAGGGAGTAATAATTATACCTGCCCGAGTTCTCAGTTCATTAATATTTTATGCTATTATTTTCTATCACTATACAATTGTAATTCTGGTTAAAATCTCCCTCCTCAAACTCTGAGTTTGGTGCACATTTCCATAGTTCAGAACTTCTCAATAAAGTATTTTATTGCTCAGCTTCCTCAGTCAAAGTTGGTAGAGTTTGCAAACATATGATGAGGCATAGGAGTTTGCAAAAAAGTGGTTGATAATGAATTTAAAACCTTTTCTTTAGAAAAACTGTAAAGCAGAAAGCTTTATTTTGCTGAACATGCTGAAAAATTAATTAGGGGGAATATCTGTTAATTTCTTTTTTTGTCTTTTCATGTATTTGATGTGAGTACACAGTCAATTGGACTGATGTCTTGTGAAGCTGGAAAAAAAACTAAAAGAAAAGAACCAAAAAAAAAAGTACTTTTATTCACTCAAGCAGATTTGGCACACTTGTGTGACAGCGGAAAAGCTCTCTGCACAGACATGTCTGGTTGCTTCAGTCAAGAATCCTTGTCAGGCTAAGAACAGGAGAAGCTCATTTTTTAAAAAGAAGTTTAAGATGAAAAAAAAAAAGATGAAAAAGAAGAAAAAGCAGGGTATCTATATTTAAAATATGTCAAATTATAGTAAGATTTTCCTAGGGAAACCCTTTACATGTTTGTCTCCAAGATAGGCATTGATTTATTGATATCCTTGTAGGAGCAAATGCACTTTTAATATAGAATCGTAGAAATGTAGAATCTTTTAAGTTGGACAAGACCCTTAGGATCATCGAGTCCAACCATTAACCTAAGACTGCCAAGCCCACTACTAAACCATGTCCCTAAGTGCCATATATACACATCTTTTTGATATTTCCAGGGTCAGTGACTCAACCCCTTCCCTGGACAGCTTGTTCCATATTCTATATGTTGAATAACAAGGTAGCATAAGGTTAAGAATTTTGATAGTCAATCTGTTACCTTGACTATAAAAGTTACAGTATTTATTAAAAGACAATTACAGTAGTTGTGAGGAGAAGCCTGACTAAAACTGGAAAAAACAAAATATAGTAAAAAAAATACCGCAATCCTTTTTTTAGACCTTTCCATTTAAGGTTTCATAAAGTGAAATGTTAAAAAGTTTCTGTGGAAGTCAGACTAGTGATATTAGGAATCACTACTAATCAGCCACTAGTGATTCATTTCATATTATCTGTACTATGCCAATAATGAACTTCTACATTTTTTACAAATTTACTGCTTAAAAAGGGCTAAGCTGGAATTCCTGGAAATGATAATTCACTCTTTATGCACAGATTTCATTTTCTTTTCTCGCTGATTTGGATGAGGTGGCACAGTCTTAGGTGTGTTTTTGCCAGCAGCATTCAGTAATTCATTCTGCTGGCAAGAATGCCACCTGAGATAATACATTTTTTTCTGTCCTTTAAGGTGGTACCTATCACATAGAAATCTGGATGCTGGAACAGGGACTGTATAGTGGAAAATAATATATTGCTTATTATGACACTAATGCCAGAAGGGAATATTGCTGTCAAGTCCCAGCGTGTCAGCTGTAGTTGCAGTAGTTTAGTGATTTTCAGAATCAGGCAAAAGGAGTTTCAAATTGGAAAAAGTAGTATTTCAAAAAGAGTCACTGTCCCTAGTCACCACCCACTAGGGCTCCATTCAAAAAGGTAATTTCAATTGAAGTAACTTATTCCAGTTTAGCTCTTTGCCATTATTATTTGCCAAAGGACTCTTGCTATGTTTATCCCAAGTATTACTAACTTCAGTAGACTTGAATGCAAGTATTTCACTTGAGTGTCTCATCAAAGGGTTAATTTCCTAATCTATGAAATCTTACTACAGTGAGTCAATGTAAACCACAGGTGTTAGATATTTGGAAACTGATGATAATCTATAGATTTGCCAAGTTAAAACTTTTGATGCCAGCTAGAAAGAAATTATCCTTTTAGAGCTACTTATATGTAAATTAAACAGTTATCCTTTTTTAACACTATCAAATCTGACAAATAATTAACCCGAGGTTTTCTTCCTGTAAAAAGAAACCTCCAAAATGAATCGTTTAATTTCATTTACATCATTCTTCTTCAGAACATAGATACTAGGAGCTATACTCACGTATTACCAGGTTCCCACCAAAGCTGTTTTATCCCTCCCCCTCCTGAGCTGAACAGGGGAGAGAAAATATAACGAAAGGCTGATGGGCCAAGATAAGGACACGAAGAGATCACGCAGCAGTTACCATCACGGACAAAACAGACTCCACTTGGGAAAATTAATTTAATTTATTGCCAGTCAAATCAGAGTAGAATAATGAGAAAATAAAAACTGAACCTTAAAACACCTTCCCCCCACCCCTCCCTTCTTCCTGGACTCAACTTCACTCCCAATTTCTCTACCTTCTCCCCCTGGAGAGGGCGGGGGGGGATGGGGAATGGGGGTTGTTGTCAGTTCATCACACGTTGTCTCTGCCGCTCCTTCCTCCTCAGAGGGAAGACCCCTGACGCTCTTCCCCTGCCCCAGTGTGGGGTCCCTCCCATGAGAGACAGTCCTCTTAACTTCTCCAATGTGGGTTCTTCCCACAGGCTGCAGTTCTTCACGAACTGCTCCAGTGTTGATCCCTTCCACTGGGTGCAGTCCTTCAGGAGCAAAATGCTACAGTGTGGGTCCCCCATGGCATCACAGGTTCTGCCAGGAGCTTACTCCAGCAGAGGTCACAGCCTGCTGCTTCAGGCACATCCACCTGCTCTGGCATGGTGTCCTCCACAGGCTGCAGGTGGATATCTGCTCCACTGTGAAACTCCATGGGCTGCAGAGGAACAGCCTGCCTGACCATGGTCTTTACCGTGGGCTACAGAGGAATCTCTGCTCCAGTGCTGGGAGCACCTCCTGCCCCTCCTTCTTCCCTGACTTTGGTGTCTACAGAGTTGTTGCACTCGCTCCTCTCTCTGGCTGCCGTTGCACAGTTGTTTTTTTCCCCACATCTTAAATACATTATCCCTAGGCTCTACCACTGTCACTGATGGGCTCAGCCCTGGCCAGCAGCAGGTCCATCTTGGAGCTAGCTGGCATTCGCTCTGTTAGACATGGGGGAAGCTTCTAGCGGATTCTCACAGAAGCTACCCCTGTAGCTCCCCCCAGCTACCAAAACTTCCACTTTTCACTTTCTTGCTGCTTTCAGTCCATCCTTATCTCAAATTCCTCATATCCCACGTTGGATGCCAAAAAGAACTCTAGTGGGTTGACCTTGGCTGGATGCCAGGTGCCCACCAAGCCACTCTATCACTCCCCTTGTCAGAGGACAGGACAGGAGAAAATAAGATGGAAAAAAAACCTCCTGGGTCAAGATAAAGGCAGTTTAATAAAGCAAAAGCAAAGGCCACACACAGGAACAAGGGGAAACAAAAGATTTATTCTCTACCTCCCATCAGCAGGTGATGTCCAGCCACTTCCCAGGAAGCAGGGCTTCAGTAGTGTAGTGGTTGCTCTAGAAGACAAACGTCATAATAACCAATGCCCCCTGGCTCTCTCCACCACCACCCCTTTTCTCTTAGCTTTGATTGCTGAGCACATATCATATGGTATGGAATATCTCTTTGATCAGTGTGGGTCAGCTGTCCTGGCTGTGTCCCCTCCCAACCTCTTGCCCACCCCCAGCCTACTGGTGTGGAGGGGAATGTTGGAGAGACAGCCTTGATGCTGTGGGAGCACTGCTCAGCAGTAGCCAAGATCCTGGTGTGTTATCAACACCTTTCTAGGTACCAATACAAAGCCCAGCGCTATGAGGGCTGCCGTAGGGAAAATTAACTCCATCTCAGCCAGACCCAATACAAACCTCAATTCTTTTTGTATTCTTGGCATGTGAGAAAGACCTATATTGAAGCATAAACAAATGATGCCTTGGAGGAAAGTGTACTCATTGCCTAATTGAATATATTGTTCATTTTATCATTCATTTGAATATATTGTTCATTTTATAGAAAAAACACTACCTAACCCATCCTCTAGTGTGCCTGCTTATTATCTTAAAATTAAGACCTTCCATTGCTTAAGTGCTTGTACATGGAAGCACAGACACATCTAAATTTACTCTCTTGTGTAGGCCAATTGAATTAACTTAGCTGCACATTTGAATAATGTAAAAATGCACATAGCGATCAGTAGAACCAGGAATCATACTCATAATTTCTTTTAGAAATCACATGTAACTATTCACTTGAGAAAGCCATTTATAATTTTCTCTATAAAAAATGGAAAATCAGACAAATAAGAGGATCCAGAAAAACTGCAAACTGTTAACATTTTTGCTTTCAAATAGTGTAATTCATATGTCAGACTAAGAGGGCCGTTTCTATATGTATGTTTTAAATTACTTAATTAGGAAGTTAAGAAGCTTCCTCCCTGCTGAATGAATGCTGTTCAAATAATTCATTAAAAAAATACGCAAAATAATACTTGCTATATTTTAATTATGTTATTTATTCTTAAGTCTATTCCCTTGTTCTTCAGTCAGTTCCTTCAGAATAGATTTAGATCTGGGCATTGATGGTGCACTACTGAATCAGTTCATTTAAAATTAACACTTCTTTTTTTTTTTTCCAGTTCAACAGAAGAGCAGTTTCACTGGCAAACCCAAGGTAATGTATTTATCTACATATTCCTGAGTAATGTGCTCTAGGCAATCTTGCTTTAGAAGGGGAGTTGGATTAGATGATCTCTAGAGGTCCCTTCCGACTCTGACATTTCCGTGACTTCCGTGACATATATGTATTACATATATTCTCTCCCAGAATGATGATATTTCCTAAAGAAGATGGAGATGGGTGGACAGTATTTATTTATGCAATATCTTTTTTCATTGCTAGTGTGTGAAAAAGCTAATTAGAAACTGGAAAAATTTGGCTTTAGTTGTTAGGGTAGACAAAAAGAACACCGAGACTAATGTAGAGTTTTGAGAGGGGGCATTGCTAAATGTGTCTCTAAATTTTTTTAAGATTAGACCTGAACTTTCTTATTTTGCTCTTATTAATCCAAAGCCACACTTTCAGAGGATGGCATAATTTTCAATATTGACAGCCTCCTCTGAATATGTGATCTTGGTGTGTTCTCCCTTCCTTCATCAGCTGTGAAAGCTTAATCACATGTAACTGGTTTTATCTTTTGCCTTTCTTTTACAGTTTTATGTTGTTAATTTTATTACAGATGGTCAGAAGGATATAGAAGATGAGCTCACCACTGGTCTGGAGCTGGTGGACTCCTGTATTAGATCGCTGCAGGAATCAGGGATACTTGATCCACAGGACTATTCGACCAGTGAAAGTAAGTTGCTATAAATGTGTTTCCTAGAATTCAGACATATTTGTAACATTTCATGCTTTAAAATTGAATGCATGCATATCTTACAGCGTTTTTGCTGATTATTTTCTGATATTGGCAGAAGACGATGTAGTTGCGAGCAGGCAAATTGCCTCCTTGCCTTTGCAAGTTAGTTTTTGATTTTGTTTATAATGGAGAGAATCTGTGTTAGTTTGTGGGGGAAAAAGAAATCAAACATGTGGAATATATTTTAAGGAAAATATTTTGTAGTTGAGGTATTGCTGTAGTATTCTATAAGGCCATGTCACAAGACTTCAGCATCACCACTACAAAAATAACTTTCAAATAGTACTTTTTCAGTATGCAAAAGTAATAAAGTGAAACATAGTGGGGGGCTGTGGATAACTCTGATGTCTCTGTAACCGCTTGGGCAGGTAGCTGATACTCCTTAAGACTAAAATTTTCAAATAGATACACAGAAAGAAATAGGGGAACTGTTTAAAGGTGATGCAGAGAATGGCATCTGTAACAAGAAAGTTGAAGTCTTTTCTCAAAGATTGGCTCACTGGTCATTTAGCAGCCATTCTGTTTGCAGAATTGTGCCATGAGTGGATAAATATTCTGCTAGGACCAGCTGTTGGAGAGGGGAATCAAGGCTAAACAACAGCAAAGGTGAAAAAGAGACATGCCACTCAATGTATTTATAGAACAGATGTCTACAAACACTTGTGCTCATGAGTCACATACACTGAAATAAAGTTTTCCAACAGGTTAACAGGTCTGTTGTCAGATGTAGCACTAGATATTGAAAAAGCAGGTTAATTCCCTATTTTCCTTTAGTTTTCATCAGTCTCTTGTCTGATACTCTGTTCCCATCTGCCACAATATATACCCACTTTCACTTCACTCCTACTGTGGCTCCTGATACTATCTTGGCTTTTCAATTTTCTCTCATATTCCTCTACACCTCCTTCTGTCTGCTCAGTTGAGCCATTTTTGTCTATTTCAGTCCCCCGCTGCCCAGTATCCTCTGACTGAGCCATGTCTTTTGAAGTGGCTGCCCAAATTCAGCTTTCTTGAAACCAAAGGGGATGATCTCCCCTTCATCTGGAAAGGCTAATGGAATGTGACAGCCACCTTCTGCAAAGCAATCTCTAGCAATGACGAGTCATCACCTAAAATGTGGTCATCAGGTGACGAACAGAAAGCATTGCAAATTGAATGCAGAATTTTAATTTGTTAGAACATTTTTCACTTCTCACCTGCACAAGATTTCTGGGCCAACAATGTCACTAACACTTGATCTGAACACAATCTGTGTGATTAACATATCTTAAGATGTTGCTTGGTCTGAAAAAATTGGAAAAACATGATGAACAATGTAAACCCTTATAATTTGCTGTGTTTTTTAATTTGTTTGTGGGTGAAGAGAAACATATTAAATGACTAGCATGATAAAGACTGCCTTCAAAATGTGATTCGGTAGAAAAATGACAGCAATAGTGGAGATTGGAAGCTGGGAGGGGGCTAGCTTGGATGGGAAACTGGCAGAAACTGGCTGAGGAGATGGAAACTAAAAAAAAATGTTGGGGAAAGATGAAGACAGTAGACGGAGAGAAGTCTGGGTATATGAAGAAAACTAGTACTAAAGCAAATTTCTGGGGAGTATCACAAAGAGATAAGGCACAAATAGGAATGTAGGTAGATGGGAAGGAGAATAAGGAACATGGTCAAATGCAAAACAGTGATGGAGAAGAGAAGCAATAGAGATAGATTATGTGGGGGACCAGCAGGGGAGAAACTGAGATTTGTTGAAGCAGGAGGTCCAGTCAGAAAGTTGAAAGCTGAATTTGGTTGCTTAGGTAGTTTGTTCATGGGATCAGGAGTTAGGTGCAAAGAGAGGGAACAACAGGTTGATGAGAATGACATTTGAGAAAGAAAATAGTGATAGAGTTATGGACAGGACAGTAGCCATCCCTAAGAAACACAGGTTTCAAGAGAATGAGGAGATGCATCTACTCACAAGGGAGCGGGCTTCCCCACAGAGCTGCAAGCTTGCTCTTCTTCATTGTCAGGAAATATTTGTGAAGCCTTTTGTCATAGTGCCCCATCTCCTCTTGTGCAAGCCCACTTCATAATGGAACTAGATTACTATTTGCTATTTATTGTTTTAATTAAGAAATGGATATATATGCAAAAGCTAACAGTTGCAGCTCTGCTAATCACTCATAATGGCAATTAAGATGTCATATACTGGATTTTCTTTTTTGGTTTGGGGGTCTTTTATCAATTTAGAATAGAATACCACAAACACAGCACACAGTTAAAGTGTTACTGTGTTTGCAAAGTCAAAAGTACCGAGGTTGAGGCTGTCTGTACAACATAATTTGAATTTCTTATGACTACATTATAAAACAATTATTATCATGCCTTTTTTTGTACATTTTCTGTCCATGCCTCATTTACCCCAAAACTAAGGCTCAGATCACACAGTGTACTGAAGGGAGATTTCATCTGGAGCACTTCTGACTTCTCTAAGTATTGAGTAGAACACGCATACTAAATGAAACCGAAAATCTGATATTTGACAGTTCAGCTTTGCATATAAACTTTAATTTTAATCCTCCTTTGTGTCCTGAAGTTCTGATGTTATAGTTGTGAAATCATTCAAGGTACCTTCTATTGATACTTAGTATTAGGTGTTCCTGGTTAGTTTGCAGGTGTGCTGAGAACAAACAACTGTAACTGGACACTGTGGAGGCACAGTCTCAAATACATGAAGTGTGATGTGAAAGAAAGTTTACAACTCACTCTGAAGTGTCTCACACACAGCATTTGTATTTCATAGAAACTTCTGGTCTTAAGTCCTTCAATCTTTTACGATGTTATAACTGGTTGGTTGGATGAGGGGAGGGCAGCAGATGTCATCTACCTTGACTTCAGCAAAGC
>JAOXNO010000013.1:83584860-83612488 GCA_028565335.1 Limnodromus scolopaceus
GAGAGTTGGACTAGATGATCTCTATGGTCCCTTCCAACTCTAAAAATCAGTGAAATTCAGTGAAATTCAGTGAAATCTCCAAATAGGAAATGAGATCTATGTAAATGTCTCACTTTACAGGTGTTCTGAAAGTCATTATCTGTGATGTATTTGAAGTAAATGTTGAGTGTCATAGAATAATCCAACAGGGTGCTATTTTTTTTTTTCTTTATATTGGACATTTTTCAATTAAGGCCTGAGGTCATGCAGTAAAAAATGAGGCAATAGCAAAACACTGAATAGTTTTGCGTTTTGTGCACTGGCTGTAAGACAAGGAAGGAGGCAAGGAGTGATGGTTCAGAAAACGCAACTTGGTCTGGCATTTCCTAACTTTTGAACTCTTAACTTTACAATTTTAGTTATGTTTACTTCTGCAGTTTCACTGCATAGCTGTATTTTAAGTAACAATGCTGAGTCTGAGGAGAGCATTTCCAGCCTGCCACGGCAGTTTTAGTCTAGTTGAGGCAGATTCATCATATGAAAGCCAGCCCTGGGATGCGACCACAGCTTCTTTTTCTGAACTGTGTGTGTCTAGTCTAACAAGTTAATCTATCAGTAGCTCTGCCTTTCTAGAGGATTAGTGTGTCTGCAGTCAGAATCTTTACAATGTGGTTTTATGCACTCTGATTTTCTCAGCATTAGTTTTAGAAAATCATCACATAGCAGGCGGCTGTTAAAATACTCTAAATCCCAACCATCACTTCACATGTGCTATTCCTTTAGTAACAAATAAAAGCCATGAACAAAGGCTAATGGGACAAGTCACATGAAAGGGGCTTACGCAGGAGGAGTTCTGTATTGCTAATAGAGATGCTCGCTAATTATCTTTACTGACTGTGAATCAGCAAATAAAAAAAAAATATAAAGCTTTTATTAATTTGGGGAAATGCAAGCGGAGCGATCACTGTTTTTAAAGTAATTATTATCAGACAAAGACAGGCAGATTCATGACTGCTGCATGCTCTCATACAAGTTTTCTGTGGTTGCAGTGACCCTGAGACAAGGTTACATGGATTTGAGGGGAACTTCTCTGTTGCCCATCTCTTTCTTCTGTCCCAACAGTCTATAAATTGGCTTCCCAAAAGTATGTGCTTCCAGTTACAAGTGAACAAACAAAAAGTAAGGAAACTTCCAGAATTATGCAAGAAGGTGCAGCTGAGTTAAGACCTGAACCTTTATCTTTGTGGTCCAGTTCCCTGTACTGCAGTGATTTCTCTTTATGTAGCTATAGATCTGTCACCAAACATGATCTGACATACTTCTTACAGAGTCAGAGGGGAGCTCGGCCTGTCCTAAGTGTTTGTGGGGATGTCACCAGCAGAACAACAGTGGTCCACGTGTACCCTCAGTCCCTGAGCACAGGCAGTAGCCATTATCTACAGTGTGTCCTAGGGACCAGTCTGGTCCCTCAGTGTCACTGTAAGGCCACTGGATCTGTCCTCCTCCCTGCTGTACATCACTGTTAACACCCAGCGTGGCAGCCTGGAGCTGACTGCAGAGCTAGCTGCTCTTCTCTGAAACTATTTCTTCTCTCCACCATTATCTCTTTCTAATGGGAAGTCAAAAATATTGCTTTTGCACAAATGAAGACAAATAACTGTGACTTTTAATAGGATCAGGGGAAAGACCAGACATAAGAACACCAAGCTAATCGCATATAAGACACTGGAGACAAGTCACGGGAGAAGGACAGGAATGCACAGTAAGTGTGGACAGGTCTACAGTAAGGTCCTGGAATCACTGGGGAAGGAAACGTGCAGGGGAGTAAAATTTAGTTCAGGACAGAGGTAATACCAGAGATGTTTCAGGCAGGCGTAAAACATAGGAGTACTGAGTGGTTACCGTAGCTTAGGAAAGGTATTTTCATGGTGGAATTCGTTCATTTAGTTTGGAAAGACATGTGACAGAACATTTTGTGAGGGATGAGTGTGTACTCCAGAGATGAAAAATTAATATTTAAGATGAGAAGGCTTGGAAAGATGGAGAATGAAGGAAACAAAATGCACTTTTTTCCTCCCTTTCCCATCACTGCAGCACTGTCTCAAAATCAACTACTTCAGATTTATTCCTTGTATTACCTTGTCAATACATCTCTTTTTTTTTTAATATTCTTCTTTTCTCTTCCCCCTCCCCCCTTTACATGTAAGAAGGATTGAAAAGGAACAAAGGTTCAGCGGATGTACAAGAGAAAACACAGGTACACAACTCTCTGGGTCAAGAAGAGTGATTACTGAAGGACTTTTGACATTAAGGCTTGATAAGGTCACATTCTGGCCTACAGATAAGTGGGAAAGGTCCTTATGAACTTCTTGAGACCCTCAGATGTCCATCCTCTGTGACAAACTGGAGGCCTCTGAGTAATCATTAAGGACCAAACTACATTTTTCTGCGATGTTTGTAAATTTGCATTTTACAGATTGGTACTGTGAGTAAAGAGTGAAATAAAGGGAATGAGAGGAAAATTTCAATCCTTTATTTCTTTTCCTCTTACTAGTTCCCCTTTACCCCTGCCCCTGTCGGTCATTAGTGTGTCACATCAAATAACTGCCATGATGCTAGCATCAAAACCATTTCTGAAATAATTAGCTAAAGTTCATTGAAACCTTACAGGCCACAGAAGTGAAGACAGGCAACAGTTACTCCCACTGTCATGGCATTACCAAAATGAGGGTTAGATGGACTGCTGAGATTACTGAGCAAATCCATTGGCACTTTCTTCCTAATTTAAACCACAGGCTCAAATGTCTCATAATCCAGAACTCTCTAATTTTAATTTAAGGTATCTATACTTAAATCTTTCATGCTATTTCCCTTGCTTCAGTCTCCACAAAATGAGCATAAGGCTGGTCTTAAAAGGATTATGGGGCAGATTTATGGAGCTTTTGGTGTTTGAGTTTCTAACTGAAATTGAATCGTTTCACTATTTTTCACTTGCTTAATCCTTTCATGTGGCAACCCTCTTTCTTTGCCCTCTAAATAATGACTACAAACTGCAGCCACAGAGTTCTGCTCACAGGAGTCAGAAAATCTTTTGGATCAGTCTTGCAATTGTCTGATATGTCTAAAATGCTACATTTTAAATTTCAATTAATTTAAAATTAAGTGGTTCATATTGGAATTGCCATTTTCCCCACCTGACATTGCCAGTACTCTAGACAATGCTTTTCCCCAGTTTTCTGAAAATATTTTTATTTATATTTGTGACCCTATTGTCCTGGTGCTCAGGATTAATTACAGAATTCAGCACACTGCTAGGGGAATAAATACAGTGTAGATTAAATAATGCTGTCTTCTTGGCTAATGCCATTTTAGAGCGCACTTCAGTGAGGATACATGTTGACAGAAATGCAGGCAGCTAAGGATGTCTCAGTCTTCCTGGGGAAGAAAAAGCATGGCTCACCACTGAGGACTCAATTCCACAATATATTAACTTTTAGTCACTTGAAACTATTTGCCCAAAATACAGCACAACTAGGTAGCAGTACCATTTAGATGTCAGGTTTTTTCCTCTGAGGAATGTCTTATGTTACATGAACATACTATTTTTGTCACATGAAATTCTATATAGCTTTTGTATTAAACAGCTATGGTTTTCACTTAACTAGCCTGCCTAATTCTGAGGCCAGAAAGATGGGCTAAGCTCTTCTTTTATTTTCTTTAGTTCAGTTTTGTTTCAGCAATTTTGTACAATAACAGAGATCCTCCTTACTTAGCAGATGTCCCAGTTTGAAAGAGCACTCCTTTATGAGCACAACCTTTATGATTTTCATCCTTTATCAGCTATTTTATTAATAGATATTGAAAATGGATTGAAACAAAAAGGTACTATTTATACAATGAATGTGTAAAAGGATGTGTGTTTATGTGTTTTCCATCCCATAGCTCTTGCTTTGTGAAATTGCCACCTGTCAGATGTCTGACATTCTCAATGAGATGAAATTTGGCATCAATGGACTTCTCAATTTGTTGATAAAGTTTTTTCCATTTCATTATCTGCTCTGAGAGCCAAGGCGATCCAGCTGAGTCATTATTTCTGCACACCAAGAAGGTGTTCTGGTGAGATCTCCTGGTAAACACACACAATAATAAAATAATGTGTTCTTTGAGTACGTTTCAGAAATGAAAATCACCTTGGAAGTGTGCATGCCCCTCTTTCATTTTAGGATTGTAATTTTGGGATAGGAGGGGAGAAGCACGTAACACAGGTCATATCACCTTTCCTTTTGTTGCATTAATGCAAACCTGACAGCTGTCTAACTTAACAGTTCTTAGCTCCAGATAAATCAGAGTATGAGGTCTGAGGAATTTTTGATTTATTGATGAAACTTCTGTCAGTATTGTAATATATTCAGGGTAAATATTTATGGTTCTGCATTTTGGTTGCCTCTCCTGATTTCATCCATCTCTGCTGATACAAGCCTTCTTAATATCTTGTCTTCAAAACTTTGGGGTTTCAATTTGTAATGGAGTAAATCTTCTGAAAGATGGACAAACACGAACACCTTTTGTTAAAAGGTGGTCTCACAGATATTTGTTGTATGATCTCACAGAGAAGGTTGTACAGAAACTGTCTCAACTGTGGGTCAAGTTCAGTCTTTTGAAGTAGTTGTGAAATACTTAGATTTCTGAGAAATGGGGATAAGAGGTTTTTTCTTTATCCAGCTCCCCTTTCTGGCCCTAGTCACCCTAAGTGTGAGCATGAAATAATCCTCATGTCATTTAACACTGTAATAGCCACTGGCTGGTAGCAAAACCAGTCCCTACAATACTGAGCCCTCCTTCCAGGGGCAGTCCTTGGCAGGAGGTTACTGTCTTTACAAAAGAGCTGGACGTGTAAAGTTTCTGTAGATTCATCACAAAAATCCCACTAAGACATTAAGATTTGATAAAATGAAGCAGGCTCTAGTGCTGACCCAAAAGCCAGCTCTTACCTCTCAGCGCCGGTATTTACAGCCAGGCATTGAGAATAGCATCAGATGAGAACGTGTAGCTCAAACACTGTCATTCGGTACTCCATCACCTCTGCTTTTATCACAGGCATCAGGATGGTAAGGGCCAGATAAAACAGACTCATCTTTGTTGCTGATGTACCATATCCTGTCAAATCCGTGCCAGTCTTTTCACTTTCAGAGCAGGAGTGAGGTTTTCCTTTTGGTCTCTTCTCTTCCCTCTTAGGCCACTGCAAAGAGTCAGACGTCAGAGTGGAGCCACAGCGTGGGCCCTCACCACCGGGATTTCTGGCAGGCCTTGGTATCTGCTTCACCAGCCATGGTCCACTGTGGGTTTCTGAGAGTGGGGTGTTAGGGACTGTGTCTTGGGACCAGCTGATCTGGTTCTGCTTTGATGCGCTGCCTGTTGTCAAGTTCACATGTGGTTGTTTACAAGCAGGAGGCCTGGTGAAGGCTGAAAGAACGGTCACAGTTCAGGGGAGCAGCTTCTGCCTTCCCTGGTTCCTGAGGGGTGGCACAGGGCTTGCTGGGAGCACCCTCCTGTGCCAGGGTTTCAATCACTTCAGTTCTTCTGTGGCCCTTCTGTAGATCAATAGGATGTCGGGGGGTGGTTATAGGCTTCTCAGGGAGAAAGCACTAGAAGCCACTGTTCAAAATGTGACAGTCCAGTATGTGCCTTTCCTGATGGACCTAAACTGCTGCAGGTTGTCTCTTGCAATTTCCTCTCCTCTGGAAGGAATCTCCAGCCAGACACACACCATTGTACTATCTCTCTCCAGTCCTCTCCTTTCCCATGCTCTCTCGCCGTCTCTTTCCCTAACTACCTATTACTGTCATACCACATCCTTATGTCTGTTGCTTCCCTTCTTGTTTCAGTTCCATCTTTTCTTTTCCAGTTGCTTTATTTTTACTGTTCTCACACATCATGAAATAAAACCTGTGTCATGTCCCCCAAACAGATGATGATTCATCCTCAGAGGAAAAAAAAAAAAAAAGAAAAAGAAAAGAATCCAGCCATGTTTTCTGTGTAAAAGTAACCTTCCTATCATCACTTTAAACATCCTAGCATAATTTCAAACAAACTGACATTTCTCATTAGTGTGGCATGTTGGGAGTCCAGGGGTAACACTATGACAACATTGCAGCCAAGTAATTTCTAATTTCCCACCATTTCTGTACAATCCATTCTGGATTATTGTTTCAGTGTGCTGTCACCTGCAGCACATTTCTTGGGATTCCCTTATCTCCAGTTATGTCTGCATGATGAAATGTGCTTTTATGTATAAATTCTATAGTGATATCAGGACATATCCATGTCTCTGAACTTGCTTGTCCTGAGAAAAGTCCGACTTTGGTACCTGGTGTCATTTTATGCTGCACAGCTATCTTAAAATCCTTGCCTAAAGAAAACAACCCCTCAGAATCTAGCTTTATTACTGCAGCACAAAATGTGAACATCAAATTAACAGAGGAGCAGTAGCAGCAGGTAAAACATATATAAAACATATAAACTGGGAAGGTGAGAGAGTCAAGACCAGGAAAACAGGAACAATTAGTAGCAACATCTAAGATGGATAGGAGGTGGTGATCAGTTTGTAATGCTTAGCCTGTGGCAAACACACATCCTGCAAAGGCAACCAGGTGTTCCCTCATCCACCGCAGGAAGCAGTTACTGAAACTCATTAGAAAATGACAGTGACTTATGGTAGCATCTGTAGGAGTGGAACAAAGAAATACTTTTGGCATCGGAACCTACAATGCAAAAGAACATCTGTAAGTATTGTGTCTGTAGTATGGGCCAGGAAACAAGTGCACCACATCCTCACGACAGACTGGTAAACCACTCGCCCTACTCGTGCCTTAGTGACATGCCAGCGCCTGTCGCTTGGTGCTGTCAGAAGTGCCAGGAGCCACATCGTTCTGGCATCTGCCGGTGCCAACTCGTGAGCATAAGCAGTTGTGTAGATGCAGCCTTGAAAAAAGAGGTAGTTGGCTTGTTAGCCTGTGTAAAATGGAACAGAAAATTTTGGGAGGTAGAGGTTTGGGTTTTTTCGTGCTACATACAGTTTGCATAGCTCTCAATAAAGTAAGATATTTGTGACTTCTATGATAACACAAAGTAGGGAGTTGCCTCTGTTTTTTCCATTCTGGCCTTATAAATGGAGAAATGCATTTTCTGAGTACAACATGAGAGAAGAAAGCAGTGCACAATTGTGGACGCAGAAAGAGAAGGCAGAAGCAAAAGGGCATACTTTCTGGTTTATGGCAGAGGAGTTTTTGGGAGATGAAAAAGATTGTCATAAAATTTTGACCTCTTTGACTTACTTCTTAATTGACTTCTGAGGCAGTGCTAAACACATTCTGAACTGACTCACCTCAGAGACCAAATAGCCATTTTCATATATGGACAGAAAATATTGAAGATTTAAGCCTGTCAAAGGTCAAGAAAAAAGGGAATTCTTTGCACAAGAACAGGAAACCTGTTTTGTGCTACTAGTTAAGTTCATCAAACAAAATAATAGCATAATAGATCTACTGATGCCTTTTGAATTAGATCCATATATCTGTGAGTAGTTTTATATCCTTTATGGTCAGAAGCTGGTAGGCTGTTTTAAAAATTATTATTCTTTTTCAACAGTCTAATTTAGGTCTATCAGAAGAGATTTGTATAAATTTTTCATTTTTCTGATAATGCATTCAGCTTCCATGTGAGTCATGTCTGTGTGATGTCTATAGCCATCTGATTTTATTTCCTAGAAATAAAAAGGGAACACATTAGTTTAATACTATCAATAGCAGCTTTAGGCAGCGCTAGGCACAGAGGGTGACTAGGAACGCTTGACATTCACAGTTGGTCTTTAAAGGTATAAAATACTTCCAAAAAATTAGGACTTAATCATGAAAAATATGTTCTTGATTTACTTGGCTTTTTTTTTATCTGTAAACAAAGCACACACTCCATTTTAGATGTAGTTATTCTTTGCAAAATGAGAGACTGATAATGAAAACACAAATTGAAAAATACCAGCTATTTATGCCAGAATTCAGTCTTTCCCAAATGGAGACATGGCAGTTCCTTCTGAGTTGGAGCTTGCTGTCTGTGTTGCTGCATGCAGTGCCTCCTCCTGCATGCAAGTTTCTTCTTGTGGTCACATTCAGAAATGTATCTAGTCCCATCCAGAAGCCCAGTTAAGGTACTGTTCTGTTTCCACAGGAGATCTTTCTGATCTTTCTGATCTTTTAATAGATAGCAAACTTTTGTTAGAGTGAAATATTGTGCAACTTCTGCCACTCCTAGTATTTCATATCACCTGCAGAGTTTCACAGAGGTATCATCATCACCATCAGCAAATAATGCCATTTGTGGAAAGACGTGATTTATATTATTTGTGTAATTCACATCTTGGCTACCTTAGGCCACTGACAAGGTTTTGTTGGCAGAGGTTTCTCATGGAGGTGCAACAAGTGCCAGCAGAAATTTTACTGCCAAAAGAGTTCCAGATCATCCTTAGATATCCCTAGATGGAAGGCTAGAGGACATTATTTCTCCTCTTTGTGTCCCCTGTAGTGCAGAAATGTAATTTAGTTATTATTCTTGCTGCCCAACTTGTTCCTGTGTTCTATGTATTGCTCCTATAAAGCACATCATCCTAATGGCCAATGATAAATTATCTCTTTCAGAGACTATCTAATTTCGTTAGCTGCAGAGTTTAGCAAGCAATTTCATAAAATATGATTAATCTTCTGCAAAAGAAGTTGTTTGATCTTGGGGTCAATTAAAAAATTGCAGTTGTAGGTTATCCTTGTTTTTAATCTAAATTTAGGGTAGCTTTTTCTATTAAAAAAAACCCAACATCCAACAGCCAAAGGCAACTTCTGTATTCTGAGCTTAAATATGTATAAATCTATTCTTGCTCAGTGCCTGTCTTTAGGTCTTGTTCTCTAGCATCTTCAGTAACTCTCTCATTAGTAATGGAACTCCTGATGTTTTTCCTACTGTCAAACATTACCAAGTACTGCTTATGAAAGAAGATCTGGCTGTATTACATTTCATACAAACATCTGGAGTAATGCTTTGCATGGTACGGTATAGAAAGCAAAACACACACTATCTGAGCAAATAAGACTGAAGTTATCCTATTACATCAGGATTGCTTAGGCTTTGCTATGTTACCTTGTTCCACGAGTCTGATAGTATTTCATATTTGCAACACGTTTCCTAACTTCCAGAAGACTTTTATGTAAACTCACTGGAAATTCTATTATCTTTATAATATACTGCCTACAAATTTTTGCCATAAAAGTTACCTATCCCTAAAGAAATTCCTCCCCATTAAATACTTCCTTACTAAGCTCAGTTATTGAAGAACTACTTATTTCTCTCCAATTTTCTTCCTGGCCCTCATAGGTGCACAGTTAGGAGTTTTACCACCAGGCAATATTTTGCAAGTGCCAAAGTTTTGAAATATGTTTCTACCAGTCACTAAGAGGAGATTACATTTGACACTCTGTAGTCCTAGATCAATCGCACAGGGATTCCTCTTATTTGGAGGCATTTCATTAGCATTATGCAGTAGCTGGAAACCTGTTAGTGTTGGACATCCTCTCTGAATGAGACATTGGTGCTATCCCCCTGCCCCAACTCTGGATTTCAATGTGACCATAAAAAAAATATCTTTATGTAATCAAGAAAGAACCATTTGTTCTTGGGGTGGGATGCAGGCCTTATGTTTTTCTATGCACTTCACATCTTATATTTTTATCCTACTTCTTGTGGACATTTGTGGTGCTTTGCTATCCGATGGAGTAGTGGTTTATTATTTCAAATCCTAGCCAACACCTCCATTTTCATCTTATAATAATGGCAGAATTTTTATCTTGTGTAAAAAGCATAAGATAATCAGAATGTAATGAAACTATTCTCTATTCGCAGTTCACTTCCTCCTGGAGTTCTTCATCTTTCGTTCCAATAGTAATTAGGTCAGAAAGAGAGTTAGAAGGGATATCCTTGTATTGTTCCCTTACATAATGGTATCAGCCTACTTTTTGCATCATTTCTCCAGATATATATCATTTATAGAATTCTTGGATGAAAATGAACTTATTCTACATTTCTGAATGCATTCACCAAATCCTATTTTCCAGTACCTAAGAATAGGGTCTGTAGCAACACTAAAGCCCTTTTCTGTATTTGTAGGTAGAACATAGCCGTTGTAATGCTGGTAGAGCATGGTATTGCATATAAATTACTTTCCTTTTTTTGTAAAACAAGTTTGTTTTCAGTGTACTTGTTTAAGAATTGCTGCCTCTGATCTAGAGACATGTTTGTTTCATAACAAGGGAGCTGTTTGGGATTTAGCATATAAAGTATTATCATTTATTTCTTCATTTTAAGCATGTGTTTGCTCCCTCCTTCCTTTTTTTTTTTCAACTTTCTGCATTACTAGGCAATGTAATACCTTTGTTATATTGCAGCCTTGGCATTTTTTCTTGTAATATAAAAGTACTGATATCTTTAATATTTAAAAACTCCTAGAAGGTAGATCTTGTAATATTTTCCTAGTACTATTCTAGTACTAGTCCTGGATTTGGAGGGAGAATGGGGCAATGCTTATTATGTTATCTTCTGTTGTTTGAGATCTCATTAACAGTCGGTTTGAAAGTCCTTCTTTTCCTACAGAATCTGTTTGACCAGTTGTAAGCAACAGGATTTGTTTTCTTCTTCAGATCTTAAATTTTTGCCTTGGTTTAATCTCTCCTTTTTCTGCTTGTAATTAAGAAAACATCTTCTTTTTATGATAGTCACAAAGGTCTCTCATCTAGTTCCTGAAGTTTTCCCCCACAATCTCTCCCTGCCTCTGCTACTGCTTCAGCCTGCACTTCTTGCAGCTTCCCCAGAGACTGGAAAATGGGGAAGAGGGGAGAGACATCTGTACTTCAATAGCAAAGTGGTTGCTCCTTGCCACCCCCTGAGGCATCTGCAGGGCTTCCATTCCCCTCCCTCAATTCCATTGCTTTCCAAAACCATCCTAAATCATCTCAGTTTCTTCAAAGAATGTTGCAGATGACCTCAAAAATAGGCCATACTGGAACAGAGGGGTTTAAAACAAACAGATGTTTTTTACTGTTAGAATTTGGAGGGAACGTTTTCTCCTGGTCCCAGCCGGATATGCAGCTTAATTCTGGGAGCAGGACTTGAAAAACAGGATACTCCAGTGAGATGCCAAAGTATTTAGTAACCGTAGGAACAGGTCCATCCACCTTGTCTTTAACTGTCATCCCCTCTTCCCTTCTCTCAAATGCTGTGGAAAGACCTTGGCAGGTTACTATGAAGAGCTATGCCTGGTTTTATTGCTCTTTCAGTCTAGTTGTAGGATTTCCCCAGCATCCCAAATACAGTTGAGCACTTGGAAATTGAGTGCTCACTCTACAGATACCTGACCTGATCTTTATTTTATTGCATCTTTTGTAGTCACCCATTCCTTTGCAAAACTGTGCAACAAATCCAACTAGGAATTGTTAGCAACTACTTATCATGAGTATACACACTTAAATGAGGAAAAAAGGAGGTTGTAGGATAGAAATCAATGTTTCATGCTCAAACTAAATCACCTGAGAGGCAGAAGAAACAGTAAGTGATGACTTTTTGATATTTGAAATCCTTAATTAGGCATATACTAACAGTTTGGAGATGGTTCCTCTCTCTGGGGTATGAGGCACCTCAACCTATTAACTCCGTAAATGAATGTTTAAAGGACATTAAAGGAGTTCTGCTATTGCTTTCTTTCAACTGTTACCCAAATGAGCAAAACAGGTTGAAGAATGTGTGAAGTGATTAATTACACTAATTAAAAACACTTTATTTACACTTAGTCTATAATTTATCATTACTACTTCTGTCAGTTGATCGAAGGTGAGTGAAGTGTTGTTTATAATTGGTATGGGAGCTAATTAAATGTTCGTTTGAGCACGTTTTGGTCTATTTCCTTTGTCAATTAGAACTGGCAACACAATAGATGACTGACCAAATGGAAATGTATAAGACAGTAGCAGTGCTCCACTTAACTACTTCCTTGGAGAAGGAAAAGTGCCCCAGTAAGCCATCTGGCTTCAAATCTTCAGGAGTGGAAAAAAAAGTCTTTCTCCTTCACTTACATGATGTTTTCGTTGGGAACTTCACATGAAAAACTGAGTAAAAACCGTGCAATTATCTCATGGGGGCTGACTAGGTATATGTTTCTGTAGTTTGTAGTGTAATTATTTTAGCCAATTCAGAAGTAATTATTGCATAGATTTAGCATACTGAATTAATCATGCCCTTATCTTGTAATAATATAGTACTGTATGTAATTTGTCATTATACAGTAATTATTTTATAATTGAACAACTAACAGATAATGTATTATTGAGTACTTGTTCCATAATAAATTTGGCTCCGTAATATATTTATATTTATTATATTTGTTATTAATTATATATTTCATAATTCAGAAATTTTCTTTTTGTTTTGAAGATTGACCATACTACTGCTATAGTATCATCTTGAATTGTTACATATAGTGAAGCCACAGTTTGTGAAGTATTCCATGAGATATCGTAGTCTGAGGATTAGGAAACTGGAGTAACTTTTCAGATGTTTGACTGGTGTGCACTGGGGATAGGCTGTCATTGATATCCCCACAGGAAACAAATTTTTTTGGTTTCTTTTTATGAGTTCCTCCTTTACAAGAATGCCACATTCGTCTGGCTATTTATTTAGCTTTGTGACCCAGCAGTGGCACTACAATGTAAGATAAAAAAAATAAAAAGTTCTCTGAATTCACAATGCAGTTAATCCACAGATTCCTACTACTTTAACTGGCTGTCCTGTATGTAAAAATACATCATCACGAATACTGATTGTACTTAATTCTTATCTGACTTCACATCACGTTTGTTTTTAAATCCTCACTGTATTAATGTGATGTAGTAATATGACTAATAGCAAAATTTAATAGGATGTGCTTTTTCACACCCCCCGGTCTCTAATCAGTGTAAGGGTATGAGACCAGTCTCTCAGCAGTTAGCATGATTTCTCAGTGTTTAGAAGACTGCTTAACTTCTGACACTGGTAAGCTCCTTAGAGCCCAAGTTCCTAGTGGCTTTCTTACGTGACATGCTCTTCTGCTTGTGATGACTAAGGGCTACACTTCGGGTGAGCTCTGCTGCTGCTTGGTCACCAAACAAGGCCCAACCCTCTGGGGGAAGGGAAGAAAGCATCTCATGACTCACCAGTTCCAATTCCCAACCAAGTTTCCTGGCTTTCCTATCACTGACGGTGATGATGCATATTTTTTGTAGTCTCACTGAAGCTCCTGTAGGCTTTAATGACTATTCATTGAATCAATATTCAGTGCTACTCTGATTCACTTTAGTCTTTGTTTCTTGTTCTTATTTATTTATTTATTTTATTTTTGTTAAATCTATTCCTTTCTCTGCATAATTTGCGCATTGTGCTGCCTGGCCCAGGACTGTGGATCGCAGTGGGCAGCTGAGCATCCACCTCCTCTCAGGGTGTGCTTCCAAGTGAGTGAGGAAAGGAAAGCTACGTCCTGTACTCTTGGAGTTTGGCAATGCCAGGGTGCATTGAATCCCCTGTTTTTTCAGGAAAACTAGCAGAAAGAAACATGTTTTTAAACTGTGGAGCAGTGGTGGTGACATAGTTGGTCTGCTAAACATTTCTAGTAATACAGCTACTCTTTTACCAGCATCCTATATGTTAAAAAATGGTTTTATTCTGTACATTCAACTGGTACATTTTCTGTGTTAGCACATGTCCTGGTTTCAGCTGGGATAATTTTCTTTCTAGTGGCTGCTGTGTTTCAGATTTAGTGTAAAAGGAATGTCAGTAATGCATATTGTTTTAGTTGTTGCTAGGTGATGTTTATATTATTCAAAGAATTTTTTCAGGTCCCCATAGAAGCTGCACAGAGAAGGAGCACAGACGGAACAATGGAACGGCAATGAAATGTTCCATACCATAGACCCCGTACTTAGTATATAAATGGGAGTTGGCTGGAGGGTTGGAATTTGTAATCACTGCTTGGGACAGTGCCAATTCACCAATTTATTGGGTGGTAAGAGTGACTTGTGTCATTATTGTTATTATTGCTGTTTTCCTTTTCTGACGCTGTTCTATTAAACTGTTTTTATCTCAATCCTCGAGGGTTTTTTTTCCCCCTTTCTTTTCCCCTCCTTTTCTTTCTCTTCTCCTTCCCCATTTGGGGGTGAAGAGGGAGAACGGCACGAGTGGCTGTGTGGTCCTAATTGCTGGCTGGGGTTAAACCATGACAGCACACACCACTTTAATACACTTAGAATATCTTAAAAACTTATTTGACTTCTACTGAAATCAGCAAGCATATTCCGGTGGTTTGGAATATAGTAGCCCTAGTCTTTGGTAGTTTCTGAGCGTACAAAAATGGACATTCTGGACCTTTCTTCAATGTATAAGTTGGATTGTTCTGATGAAATGTAGGTATAAATTCAGTTGTACAAGTGAATATAAATTTTTATGCTGAGCAACAAGATATTGTTTAGAAGCAAAACACACTTTTTTTCATGCAATGGAAAGCTTCTTTTATCTTAAGTATCCTGTGAAGTGTGGTTTGAAAAAAAGGAAATCTAAGGGATGACCTAAATAGAGCAATATGGTAAAATAATTATACCAGTGGAATTTTATTGTTGTATTACCATTCTTCTTCTTCTTCTTTTTTTTTTTAATTACTGGTCTGCAATATCTTGTCACTTCTTGCATAAGAAGTAGAATAATTAGAAATTTATGTGTATTTTTTCTATGCTTGTAACTAATTTTTTGTTGCCTAAGCAAGCGCTGGTAGAGGTAGAACAGTACATGCAGGAGGTACTGCGAAGTATCCTAGTATTCCGCTGTTCTGAAACAGCCATATATAGTATTTCTGCATGCAAATACTTGCTGTTCAAGAATAATTTATTTAAAAAAATAATTCAAACTGAAAGTTTTAGGTTGTGATTTTTTTTACCTAGTTGGATTGGGTTTGTTGGGTTTTTTAACTCTGAATGCTGGAAGAAGGAATACGAGGTGGTCTGAGGAGAGCAGAAGTGACAGGCAAAAGATTTTATTTCCAAAGAAAATATTGCTCTTGAAAATAAAAGGACAAATGTTTCTATAATTTCAATTTTTTCTGCATTTTTGACTGAGCCATGGATGATAATAGTAACCTGGAGCCTTTATGTAAGTTCGGTTTCCCGTAATCAAATGTTACTGTGATGCCCTTGAATTAATAATAATCTCCTCATTTTAAGGCCACTCACTTCCTTGGTTTGATTTTTAAATAGCTACACTGCACCTTATTGCAGCATTGCACATTGTATTGTTATTCAGAAAGCAAAACAGCAGCCCATGAAGAAATACTGCCAGTGCAATACCTTATCCCTCACAGGTGAGGGGCGCGGGAATAGCCCCAGCTACACGTGGTGGGGCTCATTCTGCAACCTTTGCCTCATGCTCCCACCAGCTCCCTGACATCCCCCTTGTCAGAAGGAAGCAAGTAGATGCTGTGGAAGCTCCCCTTCTACTAGGGCTTGTGATGGAGTCTATAACTCACCAGTTTACATTTATGGCCATATGCAACGTACTAAATGCCATGAATCAGCCTGTTCAGTGTAACTCCAGGCTGTGCTTATTTTGTTGAATACAATAATATGGCAGGAAGGAAGCACATGTAGGCTTCGGTGCTGCTCTCTTTAGTGATGGGAGGGCCATCTCTTTAGTGATGGGAGGCCCAAAGGGTGAATTCCTGCAGTGTGTCTGCTCCTCTTCCCTGTTTTGCTTGAAATAAGTGTGCCAGGTACTCTCAGGTGCCCCAAATCTCTTAACCTTATTAGGGTTTTGAAAGATAAAAATAATAACTTATAACATAACTTCCAGTTAGAAGGGGGAGTAATGCAACTAATTAGAAGGGCTTCACAGGAGGCCTGTCCCCTCCTTTCGCCTTCTGAATGGGTGACTCCTTTCCTTTAACTCTGCTATGCCTGCCAGAACCTGGGTCTCCAGACTGCAAAGGAAACTCATGTTTCCCTTCTCTGATTCCTAGAAAAGTCCTCTGCTCTCCATCACCTCTGGGCTTTCACTGCGGGCTGGCTCCCTGATGCAGGCATGTCCTTTATCCGCTTCTGTTCTCTTCTTGGCTGGTCTTCTCTGTGCTCCAGCAGCTTTCCCCAGCTTAAGTGTACTTTGCCTGTGTCCCAAGGAGGACGCAGACCCTCTCCCTCTCCTTTGAGCTCTTCCTGAGCCAGGTTACAGCAGCCAAGGTGAGGAAGATGGAGAGCCTTCCACACTGCTCTGCTCAAGGCTAAGAGGAAGAGGAAGGTATTGTCTGCAGTAAGTGTCTGCCAAACTGGTGGCATATGAAAGAGTTAAATACTGTACCCGGCTCCATCTTTTGAAGTTAGTCCACAGTGGTGTGTCTCTTGGAGTAGGGTGGCTCTGACTTAGTTTCCTGAATTAGACCTTATATCTCTACTATTTCAGTGTTGATGATACAGGAGGAAAGCAGCACTAACTGAATCAGTGAAAATTTGGTACTATCCACAATGAATAATCCAACACTAATATTCTTTCACAAGGCAAATAGATATTTTTTTTTTTAATGTGGTGGTTAAAAACATAGGGGAAACCAGACGGTTTTATCTTCCCCACACCCCTAAATAGAAACAGAATGTAGTACGAATTTTTAAAGCTATACTACAATCCTTGGTAGGATTGTAGCTACCTTGATTGTAGCTATACAAATCCTTGGTATCTGCTAAACTAAACCTTATGAAGCTGGAAGTGTTTGTTTTAAAGTTTATTTTAAATTGAAGATTCATAATTAATTATGTGGCATTAAGGGAACAAATAAGACTGACTTTTTCCAGTAGTTAACTAGTGATTTCCAGTTCCTAACTGAAAACAGAAAATTTCCAGCTGCCTTAATTCCTGTGAAAACAAATGAAAAATACTTGCATGAACACTTTCTTATACCAACATAACAGAATTTAATTTTTTGCCAGGAAGAAACAGTATGTTGTCAAGAGCCATCAGTGTATAAAAGTACACAAACAAACCACTTTTTTCTCTCCTGGGTGAGCTGCGGGCTCTCCCGAAGGTTTAGTTTTGCCTTCAGATTGAAATCTCAAGAATGTTAATGAGAAAAGCAATCCATCTTTTCCCTATCAGACAAGACAGGACAGCTTGTAGTCCCTAAATCTTGAAAATGGAACTTGTGTTTTTTTCAATATCACACTGATTGATCTCAAATGTATCTTGTAGTTTGTACACTTGGTTTAGACTTAGTTATTTACAGGTGAGTAGCCACAACTATTCTATGTTTGCTTGAGAAATGTGGGCTTATTTTAAATTTAAATATATATATGGCTGTCTCTCTCAAATGAATTTGTAATTACTTTATTGAAATGTATGTATGTTTTAATTGTTCATTACTGCTTGTTAAGGTACAAAATAAAAACTGCTATAAAGTAGTTAGTGAACGTAAAACCATGTGCTCCAAACTTTTTACTAACAATTTTTATCTACAGTTTGGATAAGTTTCTTAAAGTGCATGGAAGTGTTTAGGCTAAATGGTGGAGGGAACCCATGTATGTGATTCTAGCTGGCTATGTAAATCCCCTAGTGAGCCATGGTAATATGAAAGGAGCACTTGAAAGCCAGATGCAATGAAAATTTAAACATATTGAGTTCATAGCATGTGATAGTTTAATCATTATTTAAGCTTTAGAAATGTCACAGCATAATTACTTTCAGAATGAGTACAAACACTTTCATGCACAAAAATTGCTGCAACTTTTGCCCTTCCTCGGAAAGTTACGCTTTTGTGAATTTTCTGAACTTAATCACGTCACTTGGTGGATCACATGGAAATTCTTATTGAAAATTCAAAATCCAAAAGATTAAAATATAGTCTGCAGATATATTTTAAAACTAAGCCTGTATTTTCTTTATGCTCTTTAAAAAAAAAAATGAAACAACTGTGAAAATATTTCTTTCATTAAAGAACAGATTTGAAAAAAAAACAGTTAAATGGAAAATGCTTAGTAAACCTGATTTGCAGAGTCAGAGAATGGAAAACTACAAAATGTTGGATTTATAAGCACCCATGCAGGATTACTTTCAGCTCTCCTTTGCAAGTGATACATTTTTAATAACCTCACAGCATACATGGAACTCTGCCTCCTTTTGTACTTGTAAGGAAAGTACAAGTACCAGAACTTACTTTCCAAATGTGTCCTAGATCTGGAATATTCTGATGAATGGAATTGACTTCGCAGTATAAATTGGGTGGATATGTAAAACAGTGTTATGATCCCAGTCTACACTTTAGATGTACACTTCCACTTTACATAGCCTACTACAATTTGTTTATAATATGAGCAGTTTGAGTTGGTTTTGGGAAAATGTCAGTTATAAGGGTTCTGCCATTTCTGACTAACAGGCTAGGGGAAATTTGTTAATTTGGGGGTGTGATTGTTTGCATGTTTTCTAAGTAGAAATCTTTTTGGAGCAGCTGTACATCCTTGTAGCAAAGACTTAAAAGACATAAAATTTGGCCTTTGTTTCAGGAATGCACTGGGAGTTATTTCTGAAATTCATTGGCATTTTGCCATTGTGAGTCTTTTTAAAACTGAACTTTTCACATGTTCTGTAGGAGCAAAGTCAACGTAATCATTCCACATCCCTTAAGGTTTGTGTCGCCTTCTGTGCTCTCATGAGCTTGTTAGTGCTAACCAGAAGATGAACCCGTTGTCCCCGTGGAGCCGCTGAATATGCTATAGATGATGGCTGTTGGGTTGAAGGTAGACTTCTTTGCAACTCATGCAATGGCCAAGGCCTAACTCTCTTTTTTTCTCTCCTCTTGTATTTCACTTGCTGGGCCTGGACACCATGGAGAAGTAATCTAGTTTATTGAAAATTAAGAGATACTAGAATCAGTGAAGGCATAGGGGAGGATTAGGTGGGTATTCTGTAATGTAGCTCTTTATGTATGGAGACAGAATGAGTTCACCAGTAAAAGTGGTTGTGGGAGGTCATGTCTAAACCATGCGACGGCGCAGTGTAGGAAGAACCTTTCTCTGTCTGCTACATGCTCTTGGGGCAAAAACTGGGGAATTTGCTATGTGTATGTGATAACCTAAATCACATGTACTTGAACCAAATGAATATTAGAACATGTGTTAGTTTCACAAAATGACTAAATAACTGTGGAAAGTGTCACTGTTCCCACTCCTGACATGCCCTTCAGTCTGGCAGCCCCAATTCAAGCTCGCTGCCTGCACTTGGCTCTCCTGCCGCGCAGTGCTGTGATGGGGAAGATAAGATAGGCTGACAAAACAGTCATCAAAGATTCACTGACATCAGGGTGAGTCCTACACGATGAGAAGAGCTATTAATATTTTAAAGGCTGCCATCCATCCCTACAGGCACCAAAGTATTACATCACCATGTGTACACGACAGAGTGGCAGTAATCAATAGATCTAATGTGCTGGGGGCCCAGGGTCGGACAAGTGTTAGCATTTCCCATGCAGAACGAGTGGATATAATTAAGTGAAATAAACAGGGCTTATCCTTAGAAAAAAAGAAAACTCATTAACTATTCTGAGCTGAAAACCAAGACTTCTTTATCAAATAGTATGGTTGGGTTTGGTTAGGCTTGGAATTTCTTCACCGGTCAAAACCATATGTTTTTTGCAAAGAAAGCAATGTGGTCTGTAGCTTGAACACAATAATAATAACGATAACTGAATGGTAAAGAAATGACTTACTGTATGTGATTGTTATTACTGAAAAGCCAAACTGTGAAAAGCTGAAGCCACATATGTCTCTTAATTTCGAGGCTCACTCGACAGATATCACAGGTGTGCTCTTCCCCTGCAACTTTCTCACTGCTCCAAAATCCTGTCCCCGCAGGGCCCAGCCTCCTCTCCCAGAGCACGCTACAGCTCAATTCCAAACCTGAAGGGTCCTTCCAGTACTCGGCCAGCTACCACAGTAACCAGACCCTCGCCCTGGGCGAAACAGCAGCCGCCCAGCTCCCGGCTCGCAGTGGTCAGGCCAGAGGTGCCATCCAGAGCTACAGCCAGGTACGTGTTCTAAGCAGCCTGGGTCTCTCGCATCCAAAAATTGTGCAAGGTGGCTCTCAGGAAAGAAAGCTGTTTGGTGCCCACAGGCACGTGAGTGTCTGCCTTTACTTTCTGTCGTGTTCAACACATCTCCAGTGGGGTGGAGTTACCACCTCAATGTTCGTAAATCTAAAGTGGGTTGACTTGCATCGTAATAAAATAATACTGATTAAAAAGAAGATTTACATTGCAGTAAGTTTTACTTACTCACTTGTATATATATTTTGGTGATGGCATGTTTAGGCATTTAAGGTTTAAAATTTCTGGGGCTGTGCTCATTTGGAGCCCTAACTAAGGTCTAGGACCTCCCTGCATTGCCATCAGGATATTACTGAAAGCAGTGTCAGCAAACAAAAACAAAGCCAGGATGACACCAGATGCAAAACCTGGTTGGGATACCGTCCATTGCCTGGTGCTGTGATGTAATCTCAAGAGTAAGAATAATTTTTTTGCCTTTTTTCCCCCCAAGAGAAGCAACTTATCAGCCAGCCAACTGCATGTTTCAAACATTTTGAAAGATTGTTTCAGATACTCATGAAGACTTTATAAATCTCTTTGCCTGTCTAAAGGATCCTTCCCAGCTCTGACATGTAACCCTCTCACCTTCCGTGCTTTTCACCATGACATCAAAGCCTCTCACTGGGAACTTAAGCTTCAGTTTAGACAAAAATTTCTAGAAGCATTCATGCTTCTGTACCTAAACAAAGTCTGACTGGGTTTCGTTGGTCAGCTCAGGTTATTTTCTCCGTTTAGATCTTAACCGCCCCAGCAAAGCAGACCATCTCAGTGTGACACTGGGACACATTATAATTCAGGATTCTGTAGAAGTGAGTAGTATTTGAATTTCAAAGCCTTAAATTGCTAAGAGATTTCCAGTATTATATAGTCATTGCACAGCTTGTGGGATACCAAGAGACATACAATATTCTATTCTCTCAATTTGCTCAGAAAAGCTCCCTATCCTCTAAGACTGAAAAATGAAATAAAGCACAGTTAAATTTCATTTCAAATTGGGTAGGTACTTTTTTTCTTCTTTGAAGGGTTTAAAATGAGCCTGCGTAGTGGTAAGGCCTCAGAGTTTTTCTGTGTTTACCAAAGAGGACCTCCCTGTTGTTTTTTGGGATTGGAGCCAGCTGGAGAGCAGGACTCCAGCTAGAAGGAAAAAGGAGGCTATAATATCCAGTTGTAGCCTGGGTAGATGTCATCAGGAGCTGTGCTGCGTGAAAGGCATTGTACCACAGGGGTACAGCCTGAAAGGGTGGGATGCATTCTTCAAGAAATGCTAGAAAAAGTAAGATGATGGAAAAGGAACAGGTTAAAAAGGCAGAAAGGGAAAGTGTGCAATTGTCTCAGAGTTAGAAGTAGTGATATCCTTAATATAAATTGCATCATTCATTCATTCATAGAAAAGGATGAGTTTATGGAGAGGGGAAAAAATTAATGATCTAGATTTCTTTCATTAAAATTACACTGAACAGCCATTGCTTGGACCTGAAAAGCTCTCGTAAGCCATCTACTTCACAGAGAACTGGTTACTTTCAGAAAGGTAACTAGTAAGTTAGTAAGGCAACATTTCCTATCCTTTCCTTTTCCCTTGGTATGAGAGGGCAGAAAATCAGTTTTCTTCCTTCTGGTTCCTCCAGATGGATGGATGTTGTGGTAGATGTTCCTGTGGGAAAATAACTCACAGAACATAATTTCACACCATCATCCTGCAAAGGATGCTTTACAACTTCAGGTCAATTAAAATAGATCTTGAAAATATTAACAAACTGACACATAAGCTATGAATTAATACCATTAAAAGCATATATAGGAGGCTTTAAAAGAGGTAAACAAGAAGAGGAAGAGTCAAAAGTTAAAATTAAAAAGTCCTGAATATGACCATTGCTGATCCCACAATTAAGGAGAAAAAAAGTCAATCCTTGGAATTGTTTTGCTATCCCTATTATAATTGAAATAAGCCTCAGGAGTCAAAACTGCTCAGATTGTGATAATTTCCTTTGGTATTTGTGTGCCAGGAATATAGCTATCTCTGAACATGAATGATAGCCCAAATGAGTGGAAAAAATATGTAAATAGTCCCAAGGCCAGCTGTGACAGCAAGAACAATTTCTGAAAATGCAATTGTGTAAAAAAGAGAAACTAATTAGTCTTGGGACTTCCTGTATAGTGCTGCAAAGTGCAATCTAACATTTTTGTCAATTTGGAGGACTTCATTATAGATCATAGAGTTTTTCCAGTGCTTTGAGTACTTTAGAACATGAAACTTTTATCTTCTAAATGCTACTGGAATAGGATTTTTTAGCAACAACTGCTCCCCTGGCAGGGAAATACTGTTTCCCTACTGAAAACAATTTTCAAACTTGGTGTCCAGATCCTGATATATCCTGTATTAAACGATCAAGGTTATTTGTGAAGATTCAGTAGTGGCTCTCACTACAAAAAGTAGCAGATTTTGCAGATGAGTTGCTCAAAAGTGAATCCTCTATTTGGACAATGTAGTTTGTGAACAACTGATTGATTGGGTTTGCTGTCATCTTGCGTAAGGTCAGCTTACATTGTAGTATCATAGGAATATAAGGCATAGCATGTGCTACAAATAGTGGGTTTCCACATGCTCTGCTGTGTATTTGCAAGGGGAGGGGAAAGAAAGTTAAACTAGTTTACGTTTCTGGATGAGGACTTTTTTAGCTTCTGGTGATGCTGTGGTCTTTTTAGAAGCTGAGGCAGAATCCCTACTGCGTATTATCCTATGCTCCTGAGCTTTCTGGACTGAACAAACTGGCACAGAATTTGAAAACCTTTAAAAACAAAAAACAAATATGAAATAAAGGTAATTAAAAAACAAAGCCCTGAAATATTATTTACCAGTTATTTTTTTTAACTTCTATCCTTTTTCCTGTAAACAAATCGTAAGTTTCTCGTTCATCACACCACCACACCTCACTAGCCCTATTTAGAATATTAGCTAACAAGTACAAGAATCTGTTCAGTTATCAAGCAAAACCTGCATACTGGCCTGTTTCAGTGAGACTTATAGCTCTTCCCACCATCAGTCATCTGTGCCACAAGACAATAGGCTGCTTGATAATCTACCCGGACAAAATCTAACATCAGGACTTCGCCTCTGGCAGCATGTGGCAGATGATGATGTGTTTAAGCCTGGATTTCAAATATGAAAATGAGAATTTTTCTGTCATTAAAGGAAACGGATGAAATCTTAAAACAGATTACTCTTATTAGGACACTCACAGAGAACAACTCACCAGTGGAGCTTATGGTAGTGCAGAACTGATCTGCATAAGTCTGATCCTACAATAAAGATCCTACAATAGGTAATGATTGAAGCTTTCATTGCTGCTTTAAAATCAGAGATTGACCATCCCTGGACACTCTCAAAGGATCTCACACAATTCTGTTTGTGGATGTAGAAGACTATGATGGTATTACCTACCTTCATCTATACGTATGACCTTTTGAGGTTAGGATCAGGTAGGCTGACAGGTTTTCCTGATAGTGTTGGGGTATATTTTGCAAACACAGTATAGCGATGACCTTATGCTGGCCATGACCTTTGTGATAAAATCAGGAGAAACAGATGGAAAAGACCACGTTTGAGAGATCCAGAGGTAGAGGCTGGCATCTGTTATCATGTAAGTGCGTTTTGAATATAGGTAGCATCTTCCTAGTTATGTCAGGAACATATAAATGACAGCAAAACAGTCCTGCAGAAGAAAGACTTTTCCACAGGTGCTGCCCAAGGACTGAAATCTGCATCGGAAAGACTAAAAAATGTTAAGCGTTTCCCATACCCTCTTCTCCCCTTTGTAGAAGAGTGTTGATAGGGGTATTGGATCAGAGCAGGGTAGTACCTCGAATGAAGCCATATGGAAGGTTCTTTGGGCTCACAGAAATAAAGCCCTCAATAGACTGGCAAGCCTTGAAGTCACTGAAAGAGCTCAGAACATCACAGGTTGTGAAACAGAGATGGACCTTTACAGGACCACTTGTGTCTCTTGAAAACCCTAGTAAGGATGATCAAGTTTGCTGCCTAAAGCTGGTAACAACCACAAATATTTGAGAAGATAGATTAAATCTCTGAGTCTTAGAACAGATATTTATAGGGTTGTGATATGAAAGTTCTTGATTTTTGTTCATGTCTATGCAATAGATTGTTGCAGGAAGATATAACAAGTGGGAAGTAAATTTGCTCTCAATTTATTAGTTTAAGTACAGTTTCACTCTTAGGTTGACAACAATAATGGATAAATGGAAAAATAATAAGGGAAAAGTACCATTGTATTTAATTTTTCCATGTGAAGTATAACCTCACATTGCAGGATGAACAATGACATGACTGTGTGGTTGTCTTCAGCAACAGACAGGGAGAAACACAGGGAGAAACTAAACTGTAATTTGCCTCTTGAAAACATGAGTGGAGAATGTGACTGTACACTTGGCCCTTTGAAAAAAAAACATAAGAACTTCACAGTAAATTTAAGACAGGTCTGAGATTAGTCACATCCTAGAAAATACTGCATGCGAATGTTTTCATTGCAATCTGTTCATCCAAAAGTTCTCTCCTTCACAGAAGCTTAGCTTTTTAGGAAGTACTATACACTGCAGTTTTAATTAAGCATTTAATTCTTGTGTCCTGTCACTACACCTTCTTCCCTGTAAGAGACAATCGTAAAGTGGGATTTTTTGGGTTTTTGAATTAGTACTTGCAGAATGCCTGGAGCTTTGTAGAGATTTATTAGGAATACGGGATAATATTGGTTTACTCAAAATTAATTACTCTAAATCCTTGACATATCAAGCCATGTACAAGTAGATTACAAAAAGAAATGCTGTATACATGTTGACAGTGCTTGCCTAAAATCCTTATGATCAATGGCAAACTGCCTAAGTTACCAGTGTGTTGCAGAAAACACTGGTAGCATTGCAGAAGACTGCATTTTGGAACAATGATGAATATTACAAAATATATTATTATGCCACTTAACAGTGCAAAAAGTAAAATTTATTAACAAATCTCAGTTAATAACGTACTTATTCAAATGACCTTTTATCATGTGCAAAACTTGCTCTGTCCATGTTGTCTTAAATCTTGCCAGCCTGTTTTTGTTTTATGAAAGTTGTTACCATACAGCTTAAACCCTGAAAATGAAAACTGTACTCCTGTCAAATACATTATTGGACAGTCAATTGCAGATTAGCCCTTCTTTCCAGTTTAAAGCAGAGACGGTAAGTAGCTCAGCATGAAAACAGCTTTAAAAGTTTGTTGATGTTCCCAGAGTTTGCCTTGCTCGTTTTTGTTATGAGTTTTTCAAAAGAGCAACTTGAGCTTGTTGGCCATTTATGAAAATTTCAAGGCTCCTACTTGATACTGTGTTGTTTGTAACTTGTGGCTGCAATCAGAACAGTCCAACTCGACAGCGAGCAGGCTACTTACATCTGTGATCCCCTTGCCCACTCTGGGCTTACCATGCAGAACAGCTGGAAAGACTAGTTTACATTACATTTATGTATGAGGCCATTGCTCTTCGGGGTGCAAAACCTCTTGAAGCCAATGAGGTTTGGGTCGGGCAGTGCTCCCTTGAGACGCCTGAAAGCTGCGGGCGCTGGTATCTTCCATGCTATTAATGACTGGGAGTAAAGCACCAGGAGCAGCTCCTCCAAAGCCTCGCTTCTAGCCCATGTCTGGAAAAATACATATTCTTCCCCCAGATGCAAAGCATTTAGGGGCAGGGATCCAAAATTAAAAAACTAAAAGGACAGAAAAAATTCCAGTGGGTGTACATGGGAAGAAGTACACATTTCTGGCATTTTGAACCTCATTTATTCTTTGCTCTGATTAATTGTTTTATTTTGCCCTCAGTTCCTGACGAAATCCTTTATTGGGTATCATAGTGAAAATAAATCAAGTTTCATACCAGGAACGTGGTGCTTTTGTTTACTTGTTTTTTTCCCTGTAGGATGCTAGTAAAAAAAAAAAAAAAAGTTGCTATTTAAATGTGAAACGCTGCTGTCGGCATTCACCACACCTCTTTGAATGGAGTCACAAAATTCATTATTCACATTTTAAAGGCTTTTCTCGCTAAGGAAATCAGTAGCCAGGAGGTGTGTGTGTTTGGATGAAGCACTGATCAGACTGTCAACTCCCAGGATCTGGAGCACTTTCTGAGGTTTCAAGTAAATCCCCTGCATGGGGAAAAAAAAAAAATAAATAGTATCTGAAACAAGAGGGCATCTTCCAACAGAGCGCTGAGCTCTCGCTCACCGGGGGGTGCAGTTATTAGAGGATTGTAATGTTACCGGATTCACAGATGATCTCTTGAGCCCAAGATCCCCGATAATAAAAAAGGGAAAGCCGCCGGTGCGTAAAGGCAAGCTCCATCCTCTCCTGCTCCAGAAGCGGCTCAGGCATTTTCTGTCTCTGAAGTTTCTAATGGGCAGCATCTACCCAGGCTTTTCGCTTGCTCCCCACCTCCTCAGCACACAGACCCCACCCCCAGTTTCTGGGCTTAAGGGGAACTTCGCGGCTGGCGGGCCCCGAGGCTGGCGGTGCGGTCCCTCCCTCCATCCATCCCTCCATCCATCCCTCCCTCCCGCCCAGGGGAGGAGGGCCCGGCCCCGGCAGCTCTTCCCGCCCCCTCCATCTCCTTTTACTCCGCCTAAATAAATGAGAGGCGACCGCTGTCCGTACTCGAGGCTGGCCGTGAACCCACACGGGGTTCCCACGCGGGGCGAGTGGGGCTTTTCCCCGCCGCTCCTTCGGGAGGGGGCTGCGGCCGGCGCCGCGGTTGCGCTGCCGGGGGCGGGGGGGACGGTCGCGCCCCGTCGCGCAGGCGGCGGCGGCGGCGGATGCCGGGTGCGGTGTGAGCGCGGCGCGGCGCCTCTGCCCCTGCGGGTACCGAATTGCTTGTCTGCGAGGAAAGTTACCCGATTAAAGCCCTTTTTCGTGGCTTCAACTGCTTTCTCCTAATGTACGCAGAATAAAAGTTTTGGGGGGGGCGGAGGAGTAGGGGTATTTATTTATTGATGTATTTATTTATTTAAGCTCGGGCTAACGGGTGCCTGGTTTACGGGCAGGCCCGTGAGCCCCTTCCAGAGCAGGAGCCCCCGGAGCGGTGTGTCCGGCGGCCGCCACGCCGAGTTGGCTTTTTCTCCCCCCCGTCAAAAGGCTGGAAAACGCTTCGGCAGATTAACGGGTCCCCTCGTCCCGGGTGCCGCCGGCCTGCCTTCACGGCAAAGAGGGGGCTGCGGGCCGCTGGGGGGGGTTCCTCCGGCGAGCCAGCCCCCACCGGCGAGCGACACCCGCCCCGCCGCCGCTGACGCCTCTGCCTTTCCTTCCCGCAGCAGGGCCCGGGGGGCCGCGGCGCCCACCCGGGCGTCCCGGAGCCGCCGCCGCAGCCTCAGCCGCCTGGTGAGTGGGGC
>JAOXNO010000013.1:83613192-83661317 GCA_028565335.1 Limnodromus scolopaceus
GGCGAGGGTGGGGGGAACGGCGGCCCCTGGGCGGGTGCGGGGTGACGGTGCTGCCGGCCGAGGAGGTGAAGGAGCTGGATGGGTTCGATGGAAAATTGGGTTTGGAGGGGAATCATGTGGGGTTTTTTGGTTTTGGTTTTTTTTTTTTCATTCCGGCAGCGGTAAGTGGGGAGAAGCAGCCTGCCTGCCCGCTGCTTTAAGAAAGTACCGTACTTCTGCCGGCTCATCCCGTCCTCCCGGAGCTTGGGGTCGGGGTAGGGGGGGGAGCGGGGCTGGCAGCGCCGGGCTCCTTGCTCTCACCCGCGGTTTGGGTGGGGAGTAGGTTACCATGGTGAATCCGTTCTCCGCCGCTGCCAAAAACAGGGAGCCTTTTGCAGAGATTCGCTCTTCCTCGATTTCTAGGCGAGTCTGGGGTATTTGACAAGTTTGGGGTTACTTGGCAGGAACTGCCGGTGTACCGAGTTGTGCCGAGTAATAGGTAGCAGTTATTTGGCTCCGAGTGCTCTTTAGGGAATAGGCTGTTACAGCTGATTTAATGTCTCTGTAACCGCAGACTTTGAACAGATCCTAGAAGTGAGATACTGGTGTGCTGTTCCCTAAACCATCTCTCTGCTAAACTGAGCATCCTTCAGGGGTGGGTTTTTTGTGTTCTCAAAATTTCCAGTTTCATTGCTATAGTAACAGCTGCTATGCTCATATGTTCTCTTGTGTGACATAAATAGATTTGAAGATAAATAGGATACATAAAGAGGTTTGGCTGTGTTTATCAGGCAGGTACACAAGTTTCTTAGTGGAGTTGAAAACCTATTCTCATCACCCTTTCCCTTCTCACCCATCTCCCCTCCCCCGCTCCTGGTTGTTGGCATCCTATATAATTCCAGTGTCTGATGTCTAAACAGACAGATTAAATTAACTGATAACAAAATACAGTATTGGTGCATCGCCTTGTAAGAACTTTTGATGGGTTTTCTTTCCTATTTAAAGGGTGGGCATTTAAAAACTTTTTTGTTTTGTTTATGTAACACTATTTTTGAAGTTCAGAAAGTGTAAAGAGGATAGCATCACTAAATGATGCCAAAACTGAGATCTCAGGATGCTTCTGTCAATCCTGTTGTCAAATATTCAGACTCAAATTACAAAGTGGTTTATTTAGTGATTATATGAGTATAACTTCTCCCCACTGTAGTCCAACACACTCTTGGCCCCAAGCATTAATTACTGCTTTTGTGGAATAAAGTGGCAATGTAGAATTGCCACAGACTTTGTATTTTAGGGAGTTTTGCAACTTCATCCTACTACAGCAAGAGTTGTTTGAGTCTAAGTAGGCATGGAAGGAACTGTCAGCTACAAAGGAACAGAGGATAATTCCATTTAAAACTTGTATACCTATGGGTATGAACTACCAGTATTTCCCTGATTTTTCTTTACCTTTGTTGTAGGACAGAAGTCTTTGCTTAGGGAAGTTTCTAATAGGTGCAGTCCATATTTCTCTTTATGTACTTTTAGCATTGGAAATAGTGTTGTATTGGGGTTTTGGTTTTGTTTCTTGAAGAAGGAATCTTTTATAGCTTTGCAGCATTAAACCTGTGATGACAGCTTAGTCAGAACTTGTTCTGTAGGGCTTAAGGCCCATCATAATGACTCTGAAGTGCTACAGTGTTCAGGAAGTTGTTTGTCCGGCAGCAGACCCAAGTTGCAACACGGATTTTGACTTCTTTAGGCTTTTTGGCCAATAGTGGTTGTACAGGCATTCCTATTGGGATTTTCTACTTTGATTTGAATAAAAGTTAAGAAACTGGCATTTTCTTGGATTGCTATAAAATAAAAGCTTTGGACAAGACTTCTGCGTCTTGCATAATGTTGGTACTTCCCTTCCTGTCTTCTTTTAGGACCCACCGTGAGGAGTTGCTTCTCACTGATTTATGCTTGAGTGAAAGAAAAGCTTATCGATACATGCATTTAGGAAATGGCTGGTGTATTTCTATGTGGATTTTAATGGGGGCGATAGTGATTGATCATTTGAACTTGCTATTAAGTTTGTAAAAATCAGTAAAGCAACACTAACTTTTACAAGTGTTGTTCTGTTCAGAACAATCAACAAACTTCTGAGTTACTGCATGTCCTAGGGACTTGCTTTTAAGTATACTGAAAATCTCAGTGTCTTACTTTATAAGAATTGGGAAATCTTGTAACTCGAATAAGTTGACAGACAGGCAGAGATAATATTGCTACTTAAAAATAAATAAATATCAAATTGGAAGCAACAGTATGTTAGTAAATAGCTAGCTTTTTTTTTTTTTTTTTTGCAGGTGGTGACATGCCTTTCAAGTAGTCCTTGAAAGGAGCTCTATCACATGACCCATTCTTTTGCAAAAGTTCCCTATTGTGTGTTCCCACCCGTTGTTTTCCATTACCATTCTGTAGCATGTTCCTCTTGGCCTCCCCGCCATCCCGGAGTTACACATTTGCTAGCAGTGTTAAGTGCCCGACTGATCTTTTAGACTTTCACTGAAGTCAGTGGCCTACATAGAGGCTTGAAATTAACGTGTTCTTTAGAGTTAGCCAGGATCAGATGTTGCAGGTACTACTAAGGCAATTTTCTTCTTTTTTTTCTATAGGCATTTTTGCTCAGAACAGGTTTGGTATTTGAGCTGTAAGTGTATTATATTATTGCAGGAGTTTTCCAGTCACTGTGTTAGAAATCAAACCCATTGAGAAGGAGAGAAACAATTGTATGTCGAAAAGCTGATGTTCAATAAACGAGATTTTTGCTTCTTGTTCACTACATCCAAAGATAGTTGCGGGTTTTTTTTTCTTCAAGAGGAGGAGGAGGAGTGGAGAATAGTTGTCGCATTGCACTGATTGATGGTTTGCCTACTGTGATTAATGTGAAGTTGCATTGGTATGTATGTGTCATCACAGGGATGATGATCCTGAAAGTAATCTTTTTTTATCTCCGGGAAGAAAAAAATAATTATTTGTATTAATTACTGGGTATTCAAATAATGCATTTGTTTTAATTTTTTTGCATGATATTAAAAATTTGTACTGGAGCTATCTAGTTCATGAATACTGCTGAGTCTGAGTGTGCTAAACAAATGGAACGATACCAGCACCATGGTTAGATGTTTAAAAGAGAAGATTTTCAGATATGATCAATTTTTTAAAAACCTGTAATTGAAAATGTACAATACAAAAATAGATTGCCCAAAACAGAATTTTTGTAAGATTTAATTGAAGAGATCGCATTATTTATATTAATTTCCTACCAACTTGATTATGAAACAACCTGAAATGATAAAAATGGCAATTCTTAGACTGCATCCTGAGTTTAAAATAAGACATGCAACAGCATGCAGTGACTCAGTTTTAACCGAGTAACCTTAGAAACGTCTTCAGAAATGGGTTTTATTCTAGTTATACTTGAACTGTTACCATTGCCAAGTGTGTGCGTGTATGGGTATGTGTGTACATGTGTATATAGTGATTCTTCTGAGTGTACACTTGCCGTGTTTATTCTTAGTCTACTTGCTTCATTGCTATGATCTGCAATTACAGTTTTGGAAGTAGTTTTCCTTTCTGCACTGCTCCAAAGCCCACTGTCTGTTCAAGCAGTGATCTTAATCCAAAAAGCACAGGTTGTAAATGTCTTCTTGCAGCTACCATGCCTGGACTGAGCTGGGGAGTGCTGCTGGGAGCCAAACTCCCCAGAGCAGCCCATTTTTCCTGGAAGGAGGAGTTTGTAGGGCAGCAGGCAGCAGAAACATGGGAAAGCCCTTTCAGGAGGCAGGTCATCACACAGATGCCCACTCTTCGTGGTCCTCTGAAGCATCTCCTGCTGGCCAGAATCAGATAGGCCGTACAAAAGGAGTGGTGGGTTTGCTTAGGGTCAAAGGGAGAGGAGGCAGTGAAAGGGTGTTGATGAGGTAGTTTGTGCCTCAGGTTAAGTGACAGGGGAGCAGCTCTGATGCTGCAGAGCCACTCCTGCCTCTTCCTCTGGGCTTAGGGAAGACTAGAGACATATAAGACAATAGTAGGTAATTTTATGCATTGCTTTATTGCAAAAAACTAAAAAGGAAAATAAATATGTTTGAAGACTGCATCATGCGCAGTCAGCTGTACTAAAAGTATAGGTTTAAGAAATGAGTGTTGGAGTGAATCACTTTGTGTAATGTGAGGTGGAAAGAATATTATGCAGCGATTTTTCACGTAGTGGTGACATGTTCCACTGAAACAAGAGCGGCAGCATCCCTCAGACAGCCCCGGTGCTGCTGCTGAAAACTTAAGTGCTCAGCCTCGTGTTTGCAAACAGAATCTTCTTTCAGATCCCTGTAAAATCAAAAAGAAAAGGAATCTGTCCTTTCTGAGGTAGTACTGTTTGTGTGCATGTGTGGTATTAATACTACAATAACACTGGTTTATAAAACTATGCCATGGGTGAATATATAAAATATGCTTTATACTCTTTATTGAGCGAAGAGTTCTAAGTTTATCAGGGTCTTAACTGGTTTCTTCTGCTGCTTCACCTGCGTTGTCTCACTCTTCTCCCTCTGTGCTGGGGACCTTCCTTTGCCCTTTCTCCTTCTGTATGCTTTTCATTGCATATGACACGTTGAACCCTGTTTTCCTGTTGAGATTTATGGTAGGACTGCTATTTGATGGTGAGTGTTGACATGTTTCAGGGTTTTGGCGTACAGGACAGGTCAGCTGTGTATGGGATAACTGATATACGTTACTGCTAGCATGGATTTGTATTTCCTCTCAATTGCATGAAAATTTTGGATCATTTATGTATTGCTGGTTCATTGTTGTCTTTACAAAATATTACCTGGTTAAGTGTTACAGTTGTCCAGTAAATCACACTGTGCTATGCGTTTGGGCTAGAATGGCTACGTTACTGCTCATGAACATATATGCATCCACTCCCTTCTTTCAGATCACTACGAGGCAGGGAGAGAAATAACTCTTTTTAGCGGAGTTAGATAGTATTAAAATCAATGATAGTGCTAACCCATGTTAATACTAGTCTCTTTGAGGGATTTAAACTGTATGCAAGTAAAATTTATTTTTTTTTAGACTACATCGAACCCAAATTTGCAAATAAAGACAAGACTTCACCACATGCATCACCGTTCAGGTTTTGAGCAGGGCATTACAGATAGGGAAGGTATAAGCTAAGTGTTAGCCCCAGGCAAAAGTGGATCTAAATCACCCCAGAATTAACTCTGTGCCTGAGACACAGGCTGAGGTAATAAAACAGTCTGGGTGTGAAGTAGAGTTGTACTTCTTTGGACAGGTAAGGAAGGAAAATGTTTGGGTTTTTTGGCTTTGAGATAAGCTGTGAGACTTGGGTTATCAATATGATTGATAGTAACAAAAAGGACGCTCAGTTGTTTCCCTTAACTATTTTTCTTGTATTTTTACAGAATCCTGGGAGTATTTCTTTTATAGAGAGAACAAAATTGCTTCATTAATTTTAACCAAACTAGTTTTCTATAGATTTTTTTCTACCTTTTTTTTTTTGTTTGTTTTTATTAGCTAGAAAATTCCTTTATCTGTCAGTCAGCCTTTACACATGAGAACATTTTTAATGCCCTTTTGTTCTAGGACAGACATTGCAGGCCTAGGATTTTTTTTCTCTTTCTACTCTCTGTTTTGAGACTCTTTCTTTCAGACAAGAGAGCAAAACAAAAGATTTTGAGGCATCCAGTAATGTTTCAGATACTAATCAAAGACTTAGATTTTGGTATTTTTCTGATACTAAGTTATTCATTTTCACATTGTAATCTGGAGGTTAGAAGTTCTGTTTTGGTCTTGGAGCCGATAAAAATAAACAACTTCATGTTTATTTTGCTTTTGTTTGCCACTAGTTCTACTTCTACCTATTCCTTCAGTGATAATTATGTTACTAATTGTTACAACTGAAACATTTACAACAGGACTCAGTTCCAACTTGAGCAAGGTATCCAAAATGGACAGTCTACAGCAGTAAAGCACAAGGAATAAGATAGATGTCTTTGAAGTATCTTCTTATTGCCATGATTTTTCTTCCTGCATCTTTCATATCTAGCTTACATGAAATTAATTTGCTTGTAGGAGAGGGATACCTGACAAGAGCCACATACAGAGGCCTCATGTACGTGCATGTGTCTTTGAGCTAATGAACTTGAACTTTGACTTCCCGTGTGAGCAAATGCTACAAATATGTCTAAACTTGTGCCCTATTTTCGTACTGACTGTTGTCTTTTCCTTTGCTTCCTGTTCTTGGTATGGGAAATCATTTGACTGATCTACTAATGGTCTTTCAGGGATGAGAAATCAAATAATATTGCAAAATAACAAGCTTTTAGGCACAGAAAATCAGTCTGCAGCATTACTGATTCAACTGGTATGAAGCTTCTAGTGTTTTAACTGAGTGGCTGTGGGCAACTAAGTAGCAGTGGCTGTTTCTGGCCTTTTAGGTGAACATAACATTGAGGATGCTTCTGGTCAGTACTGAAACCTGTGCTGTTGCTTGGAATCAGACAACCTGGCATGCAGTTTCTGGCCTCTGGTCCTGAACTTTGGCACTGTACCTAGAAGTCAAAGATTCAAACCTTGCAAGCATGCAAGCCACTGGAAGGAATTTATTAAGCATCAGAGCAGAGTTTAAAATGTCTGTGCTTATAGAACTGATGAAAAGATTCATGAGAAGGAGTTGGCAAAAAGCTAGCAGAGAACTGTCAGGGTCCATAGCAGAAAGATGGTTAATCCAAGGAGTTGGAATTATTCTGTCAATTTTTTCTTGGCTACTGAAATCCAACGAAATACATGAAGTGAAAGAGCAGTGTTCTGAGAGCCTAACTTTTTGGAATATTTGCTTAGAGCAATGGAAATACATTAGCCAGTGTTGGGACTCCAATTCATATAGCTGTGTCTCGCTTATGTTGATTTCTTTTATTTTTAGTATGTGACATTTCAGGAAGAGGCCGGCATCTCATGGTCTATGATACGTCCAAACTTTTGGGTCTTGGCACGCTAGTGAGGATGTATCTTGTCTGTGCCTGTTACCACCTCTTCTACACTCAGGTCTGAATGGTGTCCTCACTTACCTGTTGTCCTTCTCAATCACCAGGACTGTGGTTCTGGGTCCTCCCAAACATCTTTGGCCTTGAACTCACTTGTTCAGGGCAGAAGGGAGCTCTGCAGTATGAGGTAGGGGGTAAAGTAAGCATTCATTTATTGGGATATTTAATAGCTTTCTGGTTATTATGTGCACACACCAACTTTAAAGCAGTGGAGGTGACTTTAATCCAAAGAAAAGCGACTACAGCAGGAAGAAGATTGCAAACTGGGGAGTTGAGGAAGACTGTCTTTATTTAAGGCCAAAACTTGGGTGGGGAGGTGCCCATGGCTGCCCATGCTGAGATGCTAAGTGCTCACAGGTGCAATATGTTAGCCATCAGTGGTGGCTGCCAGAAACTACACTGGACCAAATTCTCTCTATGACCAATCATGGGAGATAAATGAGGCAATTTTGCTGTAATCATGGGGTCAAACTTGAAGATCGCCAAGATATGGACCCAGAACAGACAGAATACTTTTTGTTTTTAATAAAAGTGGTATTACAGAGGGCAGAGAGAGATTGTCTAATGATAATGAATTCATGAAACTGTATATTATCATAAGTGGGTAGAAGCAAAAGTCAGAATTTAATATGCTGAAATGAGAAGGACCAAGTGATGACTAATCTTACAATTATAAGGCATGGCATATGAAGCTGCCGGTTGGATGACATAGATTTTTAATAAGTACATCAAGTTGCAACTTGTAGTGTCTAAGTGAAGAATAGAAAAGTGCCATATTAGTTTGAATACAAGTGGTCTTAAATATTTCCTGAGGAAATTTTTGCATGTGCTTGTCTGTATTTCTCTCTTCCATAATGTATGTCTATATCTTGCCTTACAGCCCCTTACCCTCCCCCTCCAACCCAGGTGCAAACCATCCCTTTTATCAGATGGCCAGCTGTGCTGCTCTCAGGCAGTTAAACCTTTTGATCATAGGTCTGAAGCTCTCCCTGGGTTTAAAGAGCATTGCCTAGGAGGAAGCCAATGGTGGAGAAGGAGTTGTGGCCTTCTGATGTTGGGGCAGTTTTCCTGTGACTGGAGAGCAAAAGGACTCCTCTCTATGGAGTCCTTCTCCCACCCACACCTTCCTTGAGTGTCCTGGTTCAGCAGGGATGCAGTCGTGTTTACGTTTCCTTGCCAAAAGGTGCTGAAAGCTCTTCAAAGGCTTTGTATCAAAGCCCTGGGAGCACGATCCATGAAGGAGGGTGAGTTGGACTCTTTCAGATATTGGGGTGGGAAGGTGGGGGGGAATAAGACAACAGTCTTTTGTGTGTTTGGGGCTAATAATGCCCTGAAGAAAGGGAGGACTGAGTATAAGAAAAATTGCAGATCAGCTGATCACAGTACTTTATTGGACATTACAACAAAAGCTGATAGAAAGGATAATACAAGATATGAAGGGGGTAAATGGTTAATGGGATAATTTGCATGATGAGTTCACCAAATCCAGATTGTACTGTAATAACTTGCTTACTGACCTGTTCTCAGATTATATCTGATGTCTTCCTATTTCCTATCAGGGCTCTGAGCACATATTTTGTGTAGTGCCACTTTAGAAATATTTAGTTAAGCTAGAGAAGATGAGTATTTTTGCAGGAGTGCAGGTGGGCAAGGACCTGGGCAAAGAGGCATTGTCAGTTTGTCACTTTGAAAATCAAATTAACAGAAAGGAAGGATGCTAGTAATAAAGTCCCACAAGGAGAACTCTTTTGGCCACTTGAAAAATACTCTTTCATTCTATTATCACAGCACAAAACTCCAAAATACGCCAAGGAAACTTTTTGGTAGTGGAATATTAGGAGGCATTTTCTGAAGAACAGAAGACAAATCCTGCGTAGAAAGAGTTTTGCGGATCAGAGGGAAAGAACAGAATTGGAGCCAAGCTAATAATGCACCTAATAGCTAGTTACAAACTAGGGATCTTTGGCTGAAAACAAGAGTAGGAAAAGACCTGTGTGACCTGCTTGACTACAGTATGTCTCAGCCACCTATACTAGGAACATAATAGCATATTTCATAGCCTAATCACATAACAAGCAAAATTGAGTGTGTTATGTACGGTTAGGACTTCATCTGGGGAACTGTATACAGCTGTGACCCTCTGGGGACAAGATAGACTCTTTCTAGCCCTCTTCTCTTCTGAACTGATCTGCCTGGATAATCAAGAAATTAAGAAGCCTGTTGTACACAGAGCTGACTTAATGTGTTTCCTTCTTTTCTTAACAGTAGAAAGGCTGCTAGCTTCTGTAGCTGCTATTAGTAAATGGAGGTTATACATCAAAACTGCTGAATCCTGGTAAAAATAAATAATTTGATGAAGGATTTGACAGCCTTTTTTCAAAGACAAGATCAGTTAAGTCCTTGGCAGCTTTTACGATAATAGCATCTTACCAAGAAGGGAGTGATGGCAAAAGCTATCACGTTAGTGGCTTTTTTCACACAGTGGGCTTTGACTAACCAGCTGTGTTGTGTTTGGATCATATGGAGGATCTTTACTGTAACTGATGCTCTTCAGCTTTCCCTCAAAGGGGGAAACATGGTAGCCATGTTGAAGATTGAGTGACTCTTGAGCTATGATTGCGCTTTGTCTGGTCTCTGACCAAGGCTCAAAGTTTTCAAGACTTATTCATCAAAACTTTGCATTTCTTTCAGTCTGAAATTGGAGTTCTTGTCTGAATCATGTCTGCCTTGCACCTTGAGTTGCTTTTGCCAAGATTCCAAAACTAATCTGGAACATAGCTGAGCAGTCTTCTCCAAAGTGATCTCCTTTGTGTCCTGCCTTACTTAAGGTCCTAATTTCAGAGTCTGGGAATTCAAGGATGAACTGTTTTAGCCAAGAATCTCTTTTTCTCTGAAGTTCATCGAGATTGTGATGGATTGCACATCACTGTTTTTCTCCAGTAGGTTTCACACTGCTTTTGTAAAATCAGGCAAAACTTGATACAAATGTCTTCAGCCAGTTGTGTGATCGTGGAATTGTTGGCCTCACAGGTGAGGCATCAATTTGACATGCAAATGATGTCAATTTGCATTTATGAATAACCAGGAACTAACTATGGGACAGTTCAGAATCCCTCAAGTGTTTGTCACCTTTGGAATAACGTGCATTTCATTCTTCTAACTGAAAGTACTGCCAAAGACCTTCTTGACGCTGAACCCTTCCAGTTGTTTGTTACAAACTGCTGTGACCACATTTCTTATGTTTCTTATCTCAGGTCTGCTTTCCTTTTGCCTGTGACCTTCTGTCACCATTTGTTTCTTGCAGCATTTGTCATGGCCATTTCCTTTTAGTGTGGACTCTCTGCTTGAGTGAAATACTCCTGTCACTCATGGTCCATTCCTTGCCATGCTTTTCAAGGATAATCTGAATTTGTGAGGTTCGTGTCACATTGCAAGGTCTGTTGTGCTGGTTTTGCTCCTTTTCTTTCTTTTTTTTTTTTTTTTTTTTTTTTAAAATAAGTTCCTGGAAAAAAAAATCTGTAGCCATCCATTTCCTTTTTTACTTGCTGCTTATGGTGGAAAGATTTAAGTAAGATATTTTTCTGAGGTTTTGGAAGTTGGTTACTAAATGCTTACTTAATATTGTGCAATTGCTATATTAGTGAGCATAATGAGTTAAAATAGAAAACTTTTTTATTTTATAGGATATGATCTGTATGATGATTATTCCAGCATAAAGTTTGCTTAAGTCCTTAAGCCTCTCATGATCTCAGTGTTAATAGTATTCCTTTTCTTTGTCTCTATACTCAGCATTTAATTTATTTACAGCAAGCCTGTTAGAATTGCTTTAGTTTATAATGGTTTCAATAATACGAGATTATTTTAAGTGTTTTAGCAGAGGTCTCGATGTATACATAATAGGAACAACCTAAAACCAGCTTGAATAATAGTATGACAATCTATTGAACAAGAAGGCATAATTGTAAAAGTGGATAATTGCTGGTCTAAACTTTTTTACAGACATAACTAAATTCTTTAGTTAGATTGTATTCAAATCGATTATGTATACATTTAATAAAAGCTCTGTGTTTACACTCTGGTGTTTTAAATGCAATGAGCCTCAAATGGATAATAAAAACTTGATGAGCAATACAGTGTGTAACAGAATATCCAAAGTGATCTTCCCTGTCTTGAATGTGGTGTTGAAAGAAAGGCAAAGATAATGAACCCCGTTTTTACCCCTGGAATGTCACAGTTACACCTTGGTGAATACCTCCGTCTTGGTGAGTTCTAGAAACCGGGGATTGCAAGCAAATGGTTGCTGAGGAAGAGAAAGCCCCTGGGAGGAGCAAACGTTTAATATTCTATCAAAGATGACTTTACATAAAAGAACAAATGCTATCTGATACTTTTCTCTATTCTCTCAGTGAAATGCAAGTTTGAGTACAAAGTGTTACAGATAAAATCTCCAAAAGTTAATATTGTTCACACATCCAATAATATGCAATCTCGTTGTAAAAGGAATTACAAAAGATAAGTTGATAACACTCTTCTGTGAGCAAACCCCAGATGAGGAGTCTTGAATTTCAACTGTGTGTATCAGAGACTGGAACACAGGTTTGCAAAAGAAGTATGCACAAGTATTCATCATAAAGTAATACCTTTTAAAAAGATGCACACGTGGTCAGGATTCATTGGAACTATCTATTTGCATTTTCCCTGTCAGCAGGAAAACCACCTGTTGGAACTGAGAACTCCCAGGAACGACAGTATGGTTAGATCAGAAATTCAGGTTGCCCAGCAAAAGCCAGTTGAGCATACTGTAGTTGGACAGACTTGACACTTTATTACCCCAAGTGAGTTTTGTTTTCTGGTCTTACTATTCCCACAATGTAACACAGCAACTGTCCTCTGGGAACCACTGTTCTGTAAAACTGCATTCCTTAATCTACAATTTTTCTGTGACAATCTTGAGACTTTCACTTCTAGTTGGATTTAAGCTCTAGATATTCTTTCTGTTCCGTATGCAGGGAGGAGTTGATGCGGAAAGGCTTCCCCCTTCCCCCTGCCCCAGAGCTGCTGTGAAAACTTGCTTCGTTTAAGGTCGACTGAGCTGATGCTCCGTTTAGGGGGAAGGGTTGTGAGTTGCTGGGTTTTTTAGATGCTGTGCTTTTCCACAATGTTAAACACGATCAGAAAGTGAAGTTTTCACTGGCAGGCATCAGTGGAATAGTGCCTGATTTGTTTTGCTGGAGGCAGCAATGCTTTTTAGCAAATCAGTCATGCTGCTGGAAGTGGTCTCTAGCCCTACAAAGATCTGTAGGGTTGGGGATGTTTAGTCTATACTGCTGCTTAGCAGGCAGAAATTGGGTTCCTAAGTCTGCCTTGGTACAGCCTTTTGCCTTGGGGAGGAAGGAAGACCCAGCTTTGGGGAATTAAAGATGCACTTCTCTTCCTTTTGATTTGCAATTCTTGTCAGAGAAGTGGTTGCTGTAAGGTTCTACAGGATATTTTGTAAAGTGGTTTTTTTTTTTTTTCTGGATATTTAGTTTTGGGACATGTCTCACCAAATACACTAGTATTTCTGTTCCCTTACTGGCTAAGTTGAATGTATTGCCACAGCACCTGCTTTGACATAGAGCCTGTGGTTCAACACTAGCTCTTACGTTCCAAATTGGAAACAGTAAACTTTGATCCTTTCTAAGATAAGGATGTTTAGCAAAACTTCAAATGAAATCTCTTCTGCTACAAAGGTTTGATATTATTTCGAATTGTCACGAAGCTGCGGTGAACTATCCAAACAGCATATGTGCGGCTGCTTGGCATCGTTGCTTAGTAACATCATCCTATTGCTGAGGCACTCAACCCTCAGTCAAAGTGGTTAGTGAGCAGGAAAGTTAGAAACAGTGATTTGTATTGCTGGATAGCAGGGTCTGTTCCTATTTGTGCATAGGACTTCTTTCCCCTTTTTTTGTAAAACTGGCAGGATTGAGGGGAAGGGAAGAGGCAGAGCTTAAGAGAAGGGAAGGGGAAAAAAACCTCCCAATGTGATAATTAGCTAATGGTTTAAAAACAAATAAACGAATTTTATCTATCATTTCCTGCCTTGCTGAAGGCAAGTTGTTGCTGCTGTGTGGTAGCAGTCAGTTTGGGGGAGTTCTTGGTGATTTTTGTTCTTTCTTCAGTGACAGTTCCCTAGATCAGAAATGAAATGGGCATTATCTCCCTGAACTTGTCTGTCACATTTAATCTGCTGTTTCTTCCTGGCTATCTTTACCTCTTATCTCTTTGCTCCCAGTCACACTTCTCCCACTAACAATTTATTTTTGATAAAATGTTTTAAGCATCTGAACGCTTTTCAACAGAATCAGGACAGTAGAAGGAAAAAGAAAATGCTTGTGAGGAAACAGAATTTTTTTCTGGTTTTTTTCTGTGTATTTTTTTTTTTCTATAGTTGTAGAATTAAAATAGCTGATACAATACTTTCCAGTAAAGTCACATTGCATGAGTAAAATTTAAAGATAGACAACTCAAAAAATATTTTTAGCGTTATTTCTCTTTTTAAATATACTTAGTGTAATTAATTTCTGTATTTGGTTAAAAACTAGTTTAAATGAGGTAAAAATAATCTGGATACATAGTAAGCTTTATCAAATTACTTTAACGTTTATTTTGGACCTGTTTATTACACTTCAAAAAGTGTAATCCATTTTCTGTTTCCCCTACCTTTATTTTTAGCACTGATGTGAAAAGTGCTAACCCTAGGTCAGAGGCTGGTTTTACAGTGTCCCTTAAGCAGCCAAAGCCAATCTGTTTTGAGGAGACTTTCCTAAGATAATTTGTCCATTAACCAGATTAAGTATGTCTGGGAAATTCCACAGTGTGAGCCATAGTGGTGAACGTGATAGTATCCTGACAGTGGAACTGCTAGTAGGTTTGATGGTGCAATGATAGTTTACAAGAAACACTCCAGACTGTGCCTCATATTACACTTTAATCTTTTAGGTAGAAAACCTGATGAAAAGCAGTCTTAAGGAACTGAAATGAGACAAGTATGTTCTTTCTGAGGGCTTCTCTGCTGTAGCACATACTTTTTTTTTTTTTTTTTTTTTTTTGTGGTAAACTTCTGTAGTGTGGACTGGGGGTGCCAAAGTAGCACATCCATGTTATTTCCAGACATTCAGAGTTTGGTGTAAGTTGAAAGGCATCATGCATAATCAGTCAATTCAGTGATGGTATTATTTCCTTCTTTATTTGTACAAATAATCCTGGGTGTTGGAATCATTTGTACAAATAGTTGTAAGCTACACAGAACAGTATAGTGAGAATGCAAAAAATATAAAGAAAAAATGAGTTTAATTCTGAACTTCCAGTAGTTAATCTTAAATTTCAGTAATTGGGGAAAGAAAAGCTTCAGAACCAAATCAATATATTTAGAGTGTGTGTCTAAAATATAAACAGGTGAGAAACCTGTGTTTAAGAAAAAATTAAACCCTATTAAAAGGAATTTAATCCAGACTGTGTCTCGGTTCTGGTGAATATAGATCATTGGTATGCTAAGGGCACAAGCTGCCATACCCAAGGTGTGCATTAGCTGGTACCGCCATATGGCCTGTCGTGTCTTACTGGTTAATTTAACCATCTGTCATGTCTTGACAATTTGTATTCACTTTCAGTACTTGGGTTAGATATGTTTTCTTCTCTTTGGTACCGTGCTTTTCGTCACACAGTGCTAGCATATTCCCATTATCTGAGTTTTATTAGTTTTATTTATTATACTGTCAACTTCCAATTCTGTGAGGAGAAAATGCATGTATTCAGACAAGCATTTTGGAGAGGTTTCTGCGTACATTTCTGGCAAAAAAAAAAAAGTCAATATCAAAACCCTAGCTATGAATGTTTTACTTCTTTCTCCTCCTCTACCCTGTTCACTTCTGATTCTGCACTTAAATTCACATCGGCTTTACTACATAAAGTAAACTGGGCTAGTGCCTGTAAAATAGGTTTTATTACATATGAGTTCAGAGTAAAAATCCTACTGTTCATATCCTCTTTCTCACATGTTGCTATTTCAGAATTACAGTGAAGCTATGACCTGATGTACTGTATAATTTATTTTAATTTTTTTGTTGTAAAGACAGTAGCATTTCAGGGCAAGCTAAAAGAAATTTGTGTCAAAAAGGGGTTTCAGCCCTGATGTGCCATTTAAATCGAAAAGTTCTTTCAGTCCTCTGAAAAGCATGCAACACACCAAAGCTACAAAATTGCTCTGATTCTCTTTTAGTTTCTGTGCCTGCAGTCTCTTGTCTCGCTGACAGCGTTATTAAAATTCTACCATCCTGTGGGGTTGGGTTTTGTTGGCTGGTTTGTTTGTTTGCTTTGGGTTGGTTTTTTTTTTTTTTCAGACTTGTAATCTAAGAAAAACTCCGTGCAAATTAGATAGGCAATGTTTTCATTATGTTTGAAATTTGAAGTCCATACAGCCAGTTGTGGATGGTTGATCCTCTTTGGTAGAAAATCAAATCTCTCGAGTACAGCGTTATCATAGTGTGTTCAAAATCAGTGTTTGATATTTGGAGCCGCAAGTAGCCAGAGATACACTGTGTATTGAAATGTGTGGGCTTGCAACCAAGTTAAGTTTAATATGGTGTAAACACATCACAGATAAGTAGTAATATAATGGTCATTGGGTGGTAATATAATGGTCATTGAGCTTCATACTCAGATCATATCTCATTAATGATGTTCCTGTATCGTAGACATAAGGAAACTGCTTAACAGGACTCTTGATGAATATATTTTGTGATGGGGGATTTCTAAATGAGGGCTGAATGGTTTATCTGGCCAAATCTGGATGGCTTTCTTCGTGTTTAGATGATCACCTGCATATTTCATGTTTTGAATGAGCTCTTAAATCCTGGAGAGGAGGGCTGTACTGTATGCTCTTGCTATCAGAGATGTTTAGAGCATGTCATGAATTTGCAGGGCTCCTTCCTAGGGCTGCAGAAAGACAGGATGACTGGTTGTAAAGGCTTTCACAAGGGGCACAAATGAAAACTGTGCAGACTTTATTAAGGCATATGCAAATGCCTGTGTATCCATTCATTTGAATAATCTTAATGTCTTGTCTTTCTTGAGATAAAAAATCCTGCCAAAATAGTGGTTTACTTTATTGACCGAAACTGTCAGATTAGCAGTGTCATTCAAATGTGTCTGTTGCATTTATTTCTATGACAGCCCGCACTCTGAAGAGTAATTAGGGATTATTTCGTGTATTTCTCTGAGGTTACACTTATCTGATTACAGTATTTCTCTTCCTGTGGAAAGTGAGAGCTTATTTAAAACCAGCCATTTCCCTATGCTGCTGCGGAACGTATCTGAATAACTTGGAAACCTTTAGCTAGTAGGGATTGGCTTTTTGAGTGTAAAGGGTGGAGATTGTAGGACTGTAGAAGTGCAGGTAGTACTGCACTTCTCCTGGGTTCTTTCTATTTCCCACCTCGAATGTCAGAGGAGGGCAAAGGTGGTAGGAATGTGGTATATTCATCCTGTAAAACTTCTGGCTGGTTCTAGGTTATCATCGTTGCCCTAATCTGTTTAACCTGGCTGGGGACTCACAAGACAACCCTGGTGGAACCTGACCGTGGTCTAGTTTTACAAGCTCCACACACATGCAGAAGAGGGGGTGTTCCACTTTCTGTCAGGTATCAGCCTTAAATTGGAGATTTCAGAAGAGAGAGAAGATTCTCTTTTCTATATGCTTTGTTCTTGTAGATCATCAGTTTCTGGTGTTTATTAAAAAAAAGGTGTGGTGTTATGTTTTTGGTTTGTTTTTGTTGGTTTTTTTTCTGCCCAGCTAGTCTGCTTCACTTCTGGTGCATCTCACTGTTATTTTAGAGCCTTCCAAAGTAACAGCAGAATATGGTGGAGGGGCCGAGTTAGGATGCAGCTGTCTGAAATCCATCACACTTCCCCCTTGTTCGTTTTTTAATGGTAAAAATTATCAATGGTCTCCAAAGAGCATTGTTAATTTGTAAATGGACAAAAGAAGTGTAGTACTTACAGAAGGAGCTGTAATTCTTTGTAACAAATCTGGTTTGTTGATGTGCTGTTGAACCTCTGAAATGCTGCCCTCAATTCTATATTTTTTTTTTATCTAAATACAAATTGAACCAAGTACACAGTGAAATCTGAACATAATCATAACGGGCTGTATTTTAGAATCCACTCTGAAGGAGACTAGAATTTGGTGGAGTCGTTCAGCTGTTCTGAGAATCAGTCTCAAAGATGCAGGGTTAAAGACCATTTTGAAAATAAGGACCATGAAGAATTTAATTCTATGATAGTGATATCGACTTCTTGGATAATTGAAGTAGTTATAGGTAAAATATGTCTTGGGGATTCTTAGCAGGCTTTCTAGTAAGGGGAAAACAGAATTACTTTTAGTAGTGTGCTAATGGCAAGTCAGTCTGAAAAATGTTTGAAGGAAAAAATATGCAAATAGGGTATTCCACTCAAAACATGCACATACATTGAAAAATTCAGCAGAAAACACCTATATGGCACAAGCTGATTAGAAAGAAGGAAATGAAATAAATTATTCTTTTCCTCCAGACAATTTGTATTAAAGTTTAAGTAACTTTCTGTCTGTATATCTTTTTTACTTCCATCCTATGTTACTGTCACACACACCTTTATGTCTGTGCTTTGCATTTTGAAAATATTTAGTGTTTGTTTATGCAACAAAACCACTGTCAACACCATGAATGTGGTAGAGACTTTTCGGCAGGCATGGCTACACCGTTTGTCTGAGCAGCACAAGCTAAACTGCTAGAACGTTGCCCACATCCAGGATTTTAATTTCACAGAGTATCAGCAAGGGTGTGATACAGTGTATCTTTGATTGCTTTTTCTATACATTTAAATAGCATGTAATTACTCTGTGGTATAGGCCTAACCTTTGTCAAGTGTTGCTTGCATACTTGCTTGTAATACTTGTCTGGCTTCCCCATGACTCTCCTTAGGAATCTTGCTAACAGGCAACGGAACTGAAGTACGTCAATGACAAAGTGATTCAAATGACAACGGTAGCCATGGTGGAAATATATAAATCTCTTTTTTGAAATATCATGATAGAAAATAATATTTTAATAGTAGGATAATAACAATGGAATTTCAGTTGATCTTATGTTTTAAAAAAGAGCTGTATCCTTAAAATAGTTTTTCCGGAAGGGATGTTTAAGTTACTCATCCTGCGAGGATTTAAGATGGAGAAAGTCTTGTCGATATGTTTTTGGTTTTTTTAAACTCTTGAGGACAAAATGTTGATAGGGCATGATGGTTCTGTTGTGCTTTAGTGAAGCAGCAAAAAGATCAGCACACTGGAACAGGCTGCCCAGGGAAGTGGTTGAATCACCATCCCTGGTGGTATTTAGAAGACGTGTAGATGCGGTGCTTAAGGACATGGTTTCGTGGTGGTTTTGGCAGTGTTAGGTTAATGTTGGGCTCGATCTTAAAGGTCCCTTCCAACCTAGGCAATTCAATGGTTCCATGATTCATATAACTATATCTATTCATCAGCTTTACCGTATTTCATTTGTAGATCTAAAGATATGGGCGTGAGATGTGAATTTAGTTCTGACTTTGCTTCTTCCTTCTTCTGCCCTGTTCGTGATTCTTCTGTGGTCCCCTTTGGTCTAGGGCATTCCTGGATCTCACAGCTTGATTTTTATTTTTTTTTAATTAATACTTTTTTCTCTGTGGAAGAAGATATATTTCTCTCCAAAATATGTAGTTTCCTTGGAAGAAATGGGGTTTTGGAGTAGATACAGGCAGCTGGATGATGCAACTAAAGTGATTATCTGGAGCTGTTGCTGCCTTTGTATGCTGGTTTTATTTGTATGTTGAAAGCATTTATTGCTTTGGGGTTTTTTGTTTGAGTTGAAGTGCTGCTCTCAAGTAAACTTTTCATGAAGTAGATCCTGTATTTGTCACTTTCTTCCTCTCTCTCAAATGTCTTTTGTAAATCTGTTTGCAGCTGGGTCTCGGGCATCTTACAGCAGCCAGCACAGCCACCTTGGCTCCGAATTAAGGGCACTGCAGTCTCCAGAACACCACATAGATCCTATTTACGAAGACAGAGTTTATCAGAAGCCCCCTATGAGGAGTCTCAGCCAGAGTCAGGGGGACCCTCTGCAACCAGCACATACAGGCACATATCGCACTAGTACAGGTAGGTGGATGTAACTTGCATGATTGTCTTTTTATGAGATATACCTTATTCTTCAGTACTTGTTATTCTTCTCTTTCTAATAGGCTAAACAAAATGTGTTATGTGCATGCCAGTCAAACAAAATACCTTGTGCAGATGGTAGCTCTATCAATAGAACCCCAAAGGCACGCACAAATAGGAGAAATACTTAATGTTGTGCTGTATGTACAGTAGGTTAAGCTAATTTGGGGAGAGTGCTTACGCATAAGGAGACAGAGGATATTTTTATTAATCCTGTGTATTGTCTTTGAGGAAAATCTGTTCTCTCTGAAGAAATTGCTAGGATTTCTTGCTTGCAAAGGTATTTTCTGTGTTGCAAAGGGACTGCAAAGCTCCTTCCACGTGAAGTGAAAGGATTGTTCACTTACTTTCGAAGTGGATCATACATAAATGTTCTTCCTGTCTGCTACAGAGGTACACTTAGGTATAGGTACACAGACTTATGTCTATTGAACTATGGCATAGAGAAAAGCTGTTAGTATCAGTGGTTTATCCATAAATAATAATGATTGTCCATGAAATGCACTGGTGTACAAGTCTTACTTGCAGAATGTCCTCTCAACCAAATGAAATACAGCTGTATGTTGGAACCCACAAATAGATCACAAATCAACAGGGATATTTATGGTATTTAATGCAGAAAATAATCAGAGTACATAAATGCTAGAGCCAAAATAGCCTAAAGCAGATGTAGAAAGAATTTGCCTTAGGAATTGTAAGTATTTCTGGTTTTTTATGTTTGCTGTGTTGATCAAAGAGGGAAGATTATGTCCATTCTCAGATCACTCCCATTTTCATCAAGAAAAGGTTACATGTACTTTTTGGAGCAAGATACTCTGCTTTCTTCAAAAACTTTATTATTTTTTTTATTTTTAAGAACCATTTATCCAAGGACAAAGCTGGCAGTTCTTGCATGTCCAAAAATTTCTATTGCTTTATGTGAATTTTAGATGTTTGGAGTACAGCAGAAAATACTTAAAAAGAAGTTTTTCCACAGAATTCTCTAGTTAAATACCTGTGGCAGCTTATACTTTTTGAAGAGTACCATTGCATCACTTTCTTCCTGTGAAAGGAAAGGAATGTAGTATGTTTTGTTTAGTCATATGCGCATATAAGAAAAGATTTGTCCCCTTCATGCAAAGAAGAGTATATCTCTGCCTAAATCACTGAGCAGAGGAGGCAGTGATGGTGAACAAAGAGGCTATTTATGTTGAACTTTATGCCTTATGTTCCACATGTGGCCAGCTTGTATTTCCTATATGATGTGTTCTTTCCCAGTCATGCCCTGAAGAGGGTTTCTTGTTTTGCTTGCAAAATATCCCTTGCTTCCCTGCGCTGAAGTAGCAGGCTGGCTTGTAACTGCAATCTTCACAACACCTCCTTAAGGAAGGAAACCCTGTCGGCATAGATCACAATTGTAGTGGACGAAACAGGGACGCGGGATGTTTGTGGGTAATACCTGGAGATGTGTTTTCAGAAGGGATAAAAAAAAAAATACGCTGGTTTGGGTAGCAGAAATGGGTCCTGTGAAGGTGAATTCTCTTTTGCTGCTTGGGATATGGATTTGAATGTTGTTCCAGGCTCGTTCTGAAGAATGACCCTGTCAGTCCAGCTTCGTGTTGGGTTGATCCTCCCTTGCTTTTCCCCTCCACCCCTATCATCAGGGTCAGGGGAAATAAAAGCAGGTGGATGCATGCCAGACCAATTTTTCTGTTGCTCCGTCGATAGCTGTTAACTGCGGATGCTGTCAGCCTTTCACATAACCAGGCTGAAGAGCTGTCAGTGCTCAGAGGGAATTTTGAGCTGGATCAGATCAGCTCTCAGACTCCTCCTGCCTCTACCAAAAATGCCCTTAGGAATGTATCCCTTCTGATGGAGATGATACTTTTGTGGTTTTTTTCTCAAAGTAGCAGAAAGGAGGGGAAGGAATTCAGCTGAAGTTTGGCACGCATAACTTTTTATTTCTCCTTTGGGTTGTCTCAAGTGTTTATTATTGTAGGACTGAATAACTAATTGTCTTGACTATTTGGTATAAGATATGAGGGATGTAGATTGCTGCGTACTCCTGGAAGATAAGCGCCAAGAATTCATGGCCCATATCTTCTGTGTGCATGAATTGCACCGGGGAGGGGGAAACCTTTAAGACTTCAGTGTGCTCCTTTATAGCCCGTAGTTCACATTCTTTTGTCTATTACAGCAGTACCTTTAATTGTGAAGATGGTGCATGCTTTTCCACATCTGACGGAATAAAAAAGGGAAGGCAAACTTAGTATAAGGACTTTGTCCAAAGCCTAGATTTTTTTTCTCTGCAGCTAACATTGGCCATTAGAGACAAAAACTATGCTAGTTATACTTGCAAGCCATTTACTTCTGTATGGATTTTTTTTTTAAAGAGAGAACATTTTTCCTGAAGTTGAAAATTTCACTGAATTTGGAAGATAAGTGAGTCAGAGGATGGAAACCTTTTTTTTTTTTTTTTAAATATAGACATCACCACTTTCTCTTTTGTGAGCTCTTCAATACTTATTAAATTCAGGAATGTTTCCACAACTAAGGATAATGTCCACTTGGAGGTTTTCATCCTCTAGGTGAATAAGCATTCAATGAGCAGAATTCAATAAGCTAAAATTTCTCTATGGGGTAAACTAGATTCAAATTGTTCTATTTACTCACTGGGGTTTTTGAGTGTTTGGTTTTTTTGGGTTATTTTAACTTTCATATGTTCCTTGTATTTCATTCACAAGTGAAATACATGATGATATTTCTGCACTAAGGGCTGCAAATTACAGATCGTACAAAACAGTAGGAATTTACTGAACATCTCCCTTGCTAGCATAACTTTACAAAGGGGCAGGATGAATTCTTCATTACTTTGTGGTTTAAATTATGACCAGGTGTGTTACTGTGATGCTGTCTAAACTGAAAATAATCTTTCAAACTTGACAGCAGTAGCTGCATAGGCCTTTTTGATCTGTAGCTTTTATTTAACAATCCCTTTTCGTCTTCCAAGGCTAATGCCTTCTCTCATATAAAAAGTAGCAGCCCAAACTCTTGTGCTAAAAGTAGCAATGAACGTGAAATTCTACTTTTGCAATGGAAATCCTCAAAAGATGTACTTGGAGGGAGTACTCAGAATAAAAATAGCAAATTAATTTACTTACTGAATAGCAACTTAGAACTTGTATTTGTAACCCAAGTAAATAACAGTAATAATTTATGTTCAGGCAGGTGTGTTGCTTATTTTCCTTATGTCATTGTTTCAGCTGGGATAGAGTTGACTTTATTGCTGGCAGCTGGTTTTGGATTTGGGATGCAAGTGGTGTTGATAGCACAGTGGTGGTTTCAGTTGTTGCTAAGTTCTCAAGGCCTTTTTTGCTCCTCATATTGCCCCACCAGCAAGCAGGCTGGGGGTTCGCAAGAAGTTGGGAGAATACACAGCTGACCCCCACTGACCAAAGGGATATTCCATACCATATGGCATCATGCTCAGCATATAAAGCTGAGGGAAGAAGGAAGTGAGGGACGTTCAGAGTTATGGCATTTTGTCTTCCCAAGTAACCATTATGCGTGATGGAGCCCTGCTTTCCTGGACATGGCTGAACACCTGACTGCCAATGGGAAGCAGTGAATGAATTCCTTGCTTTGTTTTGCTTGCATGCATGGCTTTTGCTTTACTTATTAAACCGTCTTTATCTCTACACATGCATTTCCTCACTTTCACTCTTCTGATTCTCTTCCTTCATCCCACTGGAGAGGGGAGAGAGCGAGTGTCTGCATAGTGCTTAGATGCCAGCTGGGGTTAAAAAATGGGGTTAAACCACGAAAGTCTTTTTTGGTGCCCCACATTGGGCACCGAAAAGAACTGACACATTTTAATCTCAGCTGGCAACTAGCACTGTGCAGCTACTCACTGAGTTCTCCCCCTATACCCCCCTCGAGAAGGGTAGGAAGAAAAGAAGGGGAAAGGAAAAAACCTCATGAGTTGAAATGGAGACCGTTTATTAGAACAATAAGAGCAATAATAATGGAAAAAGAGTATACATGATGAAGTAATACACCATAAATCACTCTTGCCAGCTAGTGAATTGGTTGCCCAGCCTTTTCTGAGCAGTGGTAGTGGATTCCTGGCCCCTGGTCAACCTGTATTTGTGTACTGAGCATGACGTCTATGGTATGGAATATATCATATATATCAGCCAGCTTGTTCTGTCTATGCTGCTTCTCAGCTTCTATGGGAAGCTGAAAAGAGCCCTTGACTAATATAAACATCATCTGGCACCAACTAAAACAATATGCAGTATCTACATTCCTTTCATACCAAATCTGAAAGACAGCAGCCACTAGAAAGAAAATTAACTCTGCTGGCTGAAACCAGGATCGTATCCACCCCTGGTCTATGGGCTGTCCCTCTGGTGTTTAGGTTAAACCATGACACCTTCTAAATATAAAGGCTTTGTATTGTTAATTTAAAATCTAAGTTAATAATAGTAGAGATAATCTTATTTGATGGGATATTTATGTGAACTCTGCTGGAGTTTGAAGAGAGCTATTACTCAAGAGGGGGTAAGGATTGCCTTTCAGCCAGGGTGGGACATAGAACCAGTGATCGTTTGCTTATTTGCAGAATTAAAAGTTTGGGCTAGGGATGTAGTCCTTAGTTATTGGCATTTAATTCACGTTAAAGATTAAACAGATCCAAGTGGGTAAAATCTCGCTATTTAGCAAGCCTGGGATTTCTGTAGCTGCCTTGAGGAAAAAGCAGCTTTGCTGCTTGGGTTCTGGGCTGTCAGTGCTGATATGCAGCAGGGGAGCACAGCTTCAGCAGTGGTGGGGTCTGTGTATTCGGTTCCTGTCACCCTCTGGAAGCTGGCAGCACTCTGGAGGTTCACAATGACACTTGTTTTCATCATGGTCCCTTGGTGAAAGAGACAAGCCCTCTTTTCTAAAAAGGATGTGATTTCCATATGAACTTATTAAAAGCTTTGAAGGAGTTCTGTCCCCAGTAGTCTGGGAGGCAGGGGTGGTAGATGGGAGGGCTGTGCGTATTCTAAACTCTCCACAAACTTGGCTTTATCAGCGAAGTAAGTGCTGCTGGCTTAAAGCAAGTCTGACTGGTAACTGGATATTTAGACCTCAAAACCTGCAGAGTACTCATGCTTTAAGAGCCGTCACTGGTTTTGGGGGCTGTAGGCAATTTGTCTTTGTCCCTGACCTCACACAAGAGGCAAGGATGAACCAGCAGTTACACTGGAGGAGTGAACCTGCCCTCCTCAGCTCTTCGAAGGACATATGCATCTCACTGGCACCAGGGGAACCTTGATGGCCTTGAGGAAAGCTTAAGGATTGCCTCAGGATGCACAGCCTGAGGGCAGTCTCTGCCTCTGGCCCCCGAAGGGATTCTTACAGTGAGCATCAATGAGTACAGCAGTATAGGTTTATTTTGCTTTCAGAGCAACATCTAGGTATTAATGAAAAGCTACCTGTTATATGCTAGTTCCTGTATTACAAATATTTCATTTAAAAGTGTGACAGGGATCTCAGTTTCAAAAATGTTTTTCTTTATTTGGCTTTAAAGTTGTCACTTCAGCCAAAAAGGAGGAGCAACAGAAAAATCAGCTTTGATTTGTCCCATTTGTATTGAACACTTTGTCCATTATACTAATTCTCAAATCTTTGTTTAGCTTTTGTTCAGTCTGAAGTGCAATAGTTGGGTTATAAATACCAAACATAGCCTCTTTCTGCTTAGGTTTTGGGGTTTTTTTCTGGCTGGGGGAACAGGTTTGTTTGTTTAATTTTTTGTTTTGTCAGAAGCTGATGTGCTGTGCAGGGCCATACTGTGATGCCACAGCTGCAGATTAATTGAGAATCATGCTGGTAAATCACACAGCATGGAGTTCTGCCTATAGGACATAATGTTTTCAGGGAAATTAAAAAGAAAAATTATTCCTACCGCTGCATCTCTATTAGTTTGGTAATGTTGTGATAATGGACCTGTATTCCTAACTCACATCCACTTGATAACATTGCTTTGGGAGAGAGAATTATAGGAAACAAGCAGGGAACAAATCTTCAGTACAAAGTAAATTGACCACAAAATACCTTAGTGATCTGCATGGTGAATAACAAGTCACCTCAAAGCAATGCAAAGTCATAATCCCATTCCATTTGACAGATCCAGGGTGGCTGGTATAGCCTTATCTATGTAATGTTTTTGCATATGTGTTTTTAGGTGATTCTTTTTCCAGGTACAGTGGCAGCATCTCTGAGAGATTTTTTTTTTTTAATTTTATTTCCTTCCTATTAAAATTTTGGCAGGAGTATAATAAAACACATTGTGTTCAACTTCAGTGGTATCCAGTGGACAGGAGCAATGAGAGAGGGAGGGAAGTGGCAGGAGGAGAAAACCCTGCGGAGCCACCTTTGTAATCTGTGAGCAATATCCCCCTTATAGTGGAGAAGCATTTATCCAAATAAGATATTTGTAGCTTTAAAGTATTGAGCCCATGGTTGGGTTCCACAGAGGAATTGTACCCATCTGACGACAGCCCAGATTTCACTGTTGCTCAGAATAGAAACATTTTTTAAATGGTCGGTATCCAGAGCTTCCTTCCTCTATTTCACGAGCAGGATACCTCCAGATGCTTGTGGTTTGTCCTGTGAATTTTCTCATAATTCTATTCTTTTTTAACAGAGTGATGACTTAGACCGTGTCTTAATGCTTCTCAGATGTCCCTTGACTTTTGCCACCTATTGAGGGAGAAGTGTGACTATAAAATCTTGGCCAGGGAAGTACATACCCTCTAAATCTCATCTGCCACTATTGAGAAAATACGGTGTCTCCCCTGTGCCAGAAACTAACTGTGTATTTATCATCTATTTACTGTACAGATATAGTCTTGAGTTAAAGCCTGGTCATGTTAAACTTCAGTGATGCAGGACTATGTCCATTCTCTTTCATTTACTTTAGTGTGTGTAGAAATACAAGGTCGTCATTCATGAAATAAGAAGCCACTCAAACACCTTTCATAAATCTCCTTCTTGTAAATCTTTGCTGAACAAAAGCACAATGCTGTGCCTGAGGTAACTACTCAGTAATGTCTTCAAGACAGCTAATGCTTTTGTTAGAGGATCATTCTTTCTGCAGCTTTATATTTAAAGGCATTCTTTTAAAAATCACCAGCCTTTTTTTTTTTTTTTTAACTCAAGCTGCAATTTACTTTTTATTTATATAAGACTGTCTACTTTTAGAGATAGTCTCTTCCTCTATCATAGTTTCAGCAGTTTATGTGTAGGTTTGGAGTTTTTACAAGTGCAACAAGTATTCAAAGATGTTAGTTTTTACTATAATGGGTCCAGCAACTTTCCAACTATCATTTGCAGAAGTTAGGTTAATGTTTAAGGTATACATATCACATGGTCTGGCACTGGAATACAAATGTGGTTAACTTAATAGTAAAATAGCTCTTTACTCCAGAATGGAAACTTTTAATTAAAATAGCTGAAGCTCAGTAAGGTGTTCTAAAAAATACCAGTTAGTAGCCATTTTATTACTTAGGATTACAGTGCACTAAATAGAGAGAAGTCAAAATCTGAAGGAGAAGACATCCATGTGCTTGATGGCTGTAGCATGATGCCACACAGGCTGTTGATCTGTTATTGCCTCGTAATATTTATACATTTTTTTTAATAATAATTGTAACTTTTGTCCATGTGCTATATTTTATGTTGGCCACCTGGACAGGAAAGTTTTAACAGAGGGATTTCAAGAGAAGGTGAATTTGGAGTGAAAACAGAAATTTACAGAATCACAGAATTGTCAGAGTTGGAAGGCACCTCTAGAGATCATCTAGTCCAACTCCCCTGCTAAAGCAGGATTGCCCAGAGCACATCACTCAGGACTGCATCCAGGCAGGTCTTGAAAATCTCCAGAGAAGGGGACTCTGCGACCTCCCTGGGCAGCCTGTTCCAGGCCTCTGTCACCCTCACTGTAAAGAAGTTTTTCCTCATATTTGAATGGAACTTCCTATGTTCCAACTTGTGCCCATTGCCCCTCATCCTGTCACTGGGAACCACTGAAGAGTCCGGCTCCATCCTCCTTCAGCCAATTTAGTCGCTGTAGGCTAGTCTATGCACAGTAGTATGGTCTGTGTGACTTAGCTGTAATCAGGTTTTATAATGGGTATGATCATTATGTCCCCGGCACACAATGTGAAGCTAGCACTGCAAAGAGGAGGAAAGCAGTTTTTATGTCTTGTGTTGTGCCATTGCTCAGGGTTAAATTTTATCTCCAGCGAGGAGGAGGTGAATTTTACTATCTCAAATTCTGAAAGGGCAGTTGCTTTTGAGGGCCTTGGCAGTTGTTACTTTCTGTTTTAATGCTCACGTAACAGACATGTTAAACTGCATGTTCTCCCCAATTTGAGGAAAGCAGCTGAGAGAGACAAGAAACAATCTGAGAAAGGATCTTGGCATGACACCTTTAGCAGCCAAAGTTGGCATCCGATTATCATATTATGTGGACTCACCACTTTTTTTTGTACAGAGCAGCAGCGATGAAACATGCTAGAAGCTGAGTCTGAGAATGGAAGTTGCATATATTAGTGGAGATTAAAATCTTGCAGACTTAAAATGCAGTCAGCTCCTGGAAGTGGAAAGAAGTATTATTTTTTTTATTTAATATCAAAAACATGAAAAGCATACCTTCTGCCCTGCTTGGTTGTAAAGATGGAAGAAAGTCATTCCTTCCTTGAGTCAGAGAGTTGGGAATCCAAAATAATTTAAAATATGTAGTTACCTGGGGAATCCTAATATCTGCATAAAACCTTGGTGTCCCCTCAGATGACATGGATTTCAAAGTGATACTTTAGCTGTATGTGCTTTGAGATACAGGCTATAGTACTGTGATGGACACCTTGTAACTCTGGAATCTGTTGATGAAGGATGACTGGAGGGAAGGATGTAGAATTTGAGCAGGTTGTGGGGATGCGAGGCTGGGCACAGCAGTGCAGCCTTGTAACGGACCTGGTGGCAGAAGAGGCTGCGCTTCAGTTGTAAGTTCAGGTTTCACTGAAGTTGCATCAACCACAACTGCATATAAACTTTGATCAGAACTTCTTCATCTCAGGGACCGTATCTATTGAACTGAAATACAAATTTCTAAGATATAAACTCTGTTGCTGCTCACTAAATTACTTGTCTAGCTATTTCTTGCTTTAGAAGTACAAAAGTCCTTATAGATGACTATTCATAAGGTATGTATCTGCTTCAATTGCTAACCCTAATGGAACTAGGTGATTTCAGATTGATACCAGCTAATCACGTAGTTGAACCCATAAATACTAAAGAAATTTAAAGAAATGCCAAGTCTAAATTGTTGATAAGGAAAATTATTCCATGTGTTAGGGGTTGGACAATGGCAGTTACACATCTTCCCCAAATGACACTGTTCAATAAAAGGAAAAAAGGTATGTACTTCAAATAAAAAATAAGCATGAAAATAAAACTAAGACACAGACAATGGGAGAGCGTGCAAACTGAAGTGGAACAATATAGACAAAAGGAGCCTTCAAAGTGACCAGATACCAGCTGTTCTGTGAACAGAGGAATGGCTCAAACTAAAGCAGCAGTATTTTCTTCTACCAGTTCTTTCTGCATTAGGAAAAACATCAGTTTCTAAGCAAAGGAATGTTCAGCCTTATTGTAACAATTAGTGTCAGATCAAAAGAACACTTAGAAAATTGAAATGAAAGGATACATCAGTGCAGTAGCAACTTCAGTTCTTCAGTCTTCAAAGATTGTCAGTTTTTGCATTGGAAGAGGATTTATTAAACATGATAATATGCAGAACACAAGTGATGTTTCCTTGGTTTCTATGAAGCAAGGAGTTTTCTCCCGCAAAATAGCGGCGTGTAAATACAGTGATGGTCAGGAGATGACTTTAAGACTTTTGAAAGAGTCAAATAGCATGTGGGTGATAATTCATTACTGGCGTGTACAGTCGATTTGAGTATGTTTGCGATCTTCATTAGGCTTAGTCCTCTGCAGCTGCCAGCGATGGGAATGAAGCTGTTAACTAACCCAGAAACGCACTGAGCGTTTCCTGTAGAAGTAGCAGCAAGATGGCTGAACAGCTGCCTCTGGTTTTGCAGGTGGGATGGGAAGGTATGAGCAACGTAAGTCTCCTGTGATGCAATCTGAAGGAGACATGGATGTCGCTTTGATAAAAAGGCTCTCTCCTTACCATGTCATGGAAACATCTGATGATAAAAAAAGTTACTGAATACATGTTCGCAACAGCATGTAGATACACCAATTACAAGCAGGTGTGATAGCCAGGTATCGGTATGTGAGAAAATTGTGACTAACATGTTTGTGGGTGGAAAAGAGACTTTTTTTGCTAAGCCCTATGCTATTCAATATCTATTTCTTTTGTTTGCTTGCATTTCCCCTGTACAGCATGTTATGTTCCCTAAAAAAGACATACCTAATGGAGCAGAGAGACTGCCTATTTGCCATGCCCACCTGTTTGAAGGTGCTAAGCGGAGCATGGTGGAGTTGACTGGAGGAAAGGATGTTGTATCTCCCCTGAGATACACAAAATATGACTATCTGGAGAAAGTTGCAGCCAGCAGGAAGAATTGGGGGGAACAAGGCTAGCTGAGTCTTTGAAGCATAACCAGAAATCCCTGGGAGAGGATATGGAGGTAATAGAGGGAAAGAGGCTTTTCCAGTTGACTCTGGAGTTTGATGCAGTCCTGGAAGCCCTAAAATACTGATGCATTGAGAGCAAAGGCTGGCTGGATAGAGAAGAGCCCATATGAAAATGTAGGGAAGGTTTGCTTACAGATTCCTTTTATTTCTATCTGGTTAAGAATCTGGAAATGGGAGGTTTGATTGCAAGATTAGCAACAAAATGGGAAAAAATAAAGAGCGTGGAGAAGCAAGAGAGAGGAAAATAGAGAAGAAGAGTAGGAAGTTGCAATAGTTTTGACTGTTTTTCCTGTTTTGACTACAAGGAATTACATAGCAAAGTTCCCAAGCTACACAGGACTTATATGATGGTGATATTTAAATGACGTACTGCAAGCCTTCTATCCTGAAATCCTTTAGTGGTGTTTTTGTTGTTGTTCAGTTTGTGCGCTGAAAGTATGAAATTCCTTGTGCAAGTCTAGTTTGAACAGAGGATATGATAGTGCCTTTATAAAATCTTGACTACCTTAGAGGTATTTGCTATTATCAACCAGGAGAGGGGTTTTTTTCCCTTTTTCAGTAAGTGTTTTCAGGTTCCCCCAACCATATATTTCTCTAAAATCTTACACTTACAATGTAAAAAATTGCTGCTAAAAATAACTGCTAAGGAAATTTATTATATATGTATTATCATACATCTTGAACAGTGTTAAACTTGACTACTTGTGGTTGTTACTTTTGATTGCTGATTTGCTCCTAGGCTGATTATATTCCATTTTGTTAAACTTCTATTGCAAAAAGCTGGTGCATGCTCTGAAACAGTTACTTAATGTTTACAGATAAAAAGTGTTTGTATTCCCCAAATGAATTCTGTTTCCTAATTGACAGAGAATGCACAGTGTTATTTTTATGGTGTATTAGATAGGAAAAATATCTGTTTTATAAATCTTCCTATGTATTTGCTGCCAACAGAATGCACTGCATTTGTATTATTTATGAACTCATGGAGGGATGGTGGACATGCCTTGCACTGAAAGGACATCTTGCTGGGATCCAATTTTCAACTTTCACATGAGAGTAAGAATCAACTGCAGGTGCAAATCAGTGGGGGGGAAAAAAAGGAAAAAATAAAGAATTATGAAATCTGTATGAAAGGTGCAAGGAGAAGGTTAACACAGAAACTGAATGTCTAATACAGAATAATAAGAGGAAAATTTTATAAGGTAATATCCACAAGTCAAACAGCAGTATCAGCCAAGTAATTTTCAGTAAGAAGGTGTTACAAGATAAGTCTCATAAATCAGTTTATCCTTTCTGAAGGTCTGATCTTACATATGTTAACTGGGCAAAATGCCCTCTGACTTTCTAACAGTCTGAAATTTTTAGCAGTTCTTATGTGAATTTGGTCTCCCTAAGATACTTAGGCATGGTGCAGTGGTATCCCTGCATAAATCAATGTGTTCTTGCTTTTGGGGTTTTATTAGTTCTTTCTAGAGATGTCATAGATTTGAAAACAAGATACAAAACCTGAAAGTGAATTTCGAAGTTGAATATCTCATGAGTCTGTGAGCGCGTTTAGAGACACACCTAAATTTTCAACATGAATACAAAAGTTGCTTTATCTTTGTTGATACTATGAAAAAGCTGTAGACAACTATAAAGGCTGGCTTTTCTATAGGCTATTTCTGCAGTCAAAAGAGCTGTAATTAGGGCATGCATCAGGTGTTGGGAGAGTTTTCACTGTAGTGACCAGGGGCTCAATCTTTTGACAAAGATTTGTAAGAACATGTTAAACGTTTATGTGGTACCCCAGACCCTCAGTTTTCTGGGGATGTAATTTTGGTGCTGCAGTAGTGAAGGGTTGAGATGATGTGGTATTTTTAAGGTATTAATGACATCCCAAATTAAAACAAGGTCTTAAAAGAAATCTTCAGGTGACAAACTGAATTCTCCTCACTCAGATTATAGTTCTTGATTTGCACATCTGGAAATCCTCAATGAAACCCCTTTCTCAACTCCAAATTAAAATCCTCCTCCTCAAACATGGTTCTTGTATTGAAGTTTAAAATTTCATGAATGTGTAGAGATTTATTGGCCTCCCACTGAGCATGTTATTTGCTGTACACAGTATCTGCTAAGCTGCAGCAGAGATGGGTGCCGTGACCCTGCTGTCAGTGGGAGCCAGCCTTAGTGTTGCAGGATGCTGTCCATGCAAGCCCCTCTGGTGTGAGTGGAAGATGGAGCTTAGAAGGGGTGGCCAGCTCCCAGCCCCCTGCTCCCTGTGCACTTACAAGGCCACTGTGCCCAGTGGTCCCAGGAAGGAGCTGCAGGTCAGCTGCCCAGTGCAAAGGAAACAGAATGGAGACTTACCTATCTGGCATCAACCACTGAATTTCCATGTAACTTTTTAAAAAGTGGGGGGTAGCACTCACTATTGGAAACTGTGCTTTCATGGGTTGTCCCTTAGGTAAAGCAAGACACAGAAGAAAAAAGCTTTGAGGCCTTTTGGTTCTTTGATTTTAATCTTGATCTCTTTGACAGATTTTGGACTGTCGAAGACCAGAAGCAGGTCTAGTTCTGTGGACACCTTTACCTCCAGGCTTCTCATTAAATCAACTAGGTGTCAAGGTGTCTGCCCAACCAGACCTGCTTCTTCACAGTCTGGTCATGTCTTTTGGTTTTGCCTTTAATGCAGAGGCAGAATAGTCTGCCGTAGACCCAGGACAACAATGTGACTTAACCATCATCCTGCTTCAACTAGGCCAGATCCCAGGAAGGTGGTGCTGGGAGATGGGAAGGCAGCCTGTTTCTCCAGAAACAGCACTTCTGTTACAACTTCTTCCCATCTCTCTTCCCTTGCTGGGGTGAACCCAAGGCCCTTGTCAAAGTAGTATTGCATCTTACCTACGCTGAGCTGATTCTGGTTGATGTGTAGCTGGTTTGGATTTGAAAGAATTCAAATGCGAAAGTTAGAGGAAGGGGTAAGTGTCTTCAATTTAAAAACATGTTAAAAGGTCACATTGACCATCTGCAAATGTAGCTGGTACAAGATTGCTTTCCGTTCCACTCCAAGTCTGTGCCTTGTGGACACCCCTGTGCTCACTGAAGATTTACTGTTACTGGGTGAGGCAAATGAACTTCTGAGTTTATTTATTTTTATAGCCATAATCACTAGGGCTTTGCTCTTTTAATAGCTAAATTGAAGGGAGAACTCAATAGTCAGAAAGTTTGCCATAGCCTGAAGAGCCACACTTCAGTAAGTAAGTCTGCTTGCCAAAAGGATTTGTTTAAGCAAGAGTAATGTGTTGGTAGGAGATGACTTTGCTTCAGTTTTACATTAAATTATTTGTGTAAAAATGTCTCCTAATATCAAACCTTTTACGGTCCACAAAGTTGGGTGTAGTCAGGTTAGATGTAGAAATTATTCTAAAATGTTAGCTCTTTGGGTTTTTTTGTTTTTCTTTTAATTGATCTGGCTAACAGTGGCCAAACAAGCTTATCTGTGAACGTTTAACTAAGTCATAGATTTGTCTCATTCTCGTATTCTGACTATGGCACGTCTGTGCTCATTGTGATAAAATTCAAAAGGAAGTAACAGTTTGCTAGGAAGATAATTTGAGAAATGAATCAGAGTGACTCAAAAAGCTTGTAGGTGTTAGGGTGACAGCTAGTTTCAGTTCATATAAATAACTATTTTGATAACATGACAAAGGAGAAAATAGAAAAGTTTTCAAAGAATTTAAAAACAAACACGATTTCCATTGAAATATCTTGCAAAGGAGAGGAAGAGAAATACAGTGGACTATTTTGCAAAGCAATCTACATTACAGTGAAGTTCTTGTTCTCAGAAGTGTTAGTGTTGTAGGGTTGGTGTTTTTTTGCAATTCCCCATATAATGTGTCAAAAGCTAGCAGCATATTCTGCATAGTGACAGTACTTATATCAGTATACAATTACATTTGTGCTTTTTCACTTGAAAGTATTTCCAGTATTTTCTCTAACTTGTTTTTTCACTCTCTTTCTCACAAGGCATCAAATTTTGGTTTTGAACTGTGTGTATTTTCTGTTAAAATGTGATGTTTTCCTTGTGTCTTCCTAACACTGAATTTAGCATGATTTGTGCATGAGTTGTTTCAGTATGCTAGTACTGGCACTGCATGTTAACTGATGCAGCTTTACAAAAAGGTCTGTATGTGTCTTACTACCTTATTTGTTAAGAAAATATATACTAGTGATTAAACAAAAACAATACTTTCAAAGTGTTGCTATGTACATAAGTTGATGTAATCATAGACTGGTCTGGGCTGAAAGAGACCTTTATAGATGATCAAGTCCAACTCCCTGCAATGAGCAGGGACACCTTCAACTACATCAGGTTGCTCAGGGCCCCGTCCAACCTGACCTTGAACGCTCCCAATGATGGGGCAATAGATAAATGGGTGATTTCACTTATCTATGTTTGTTACAAAGTTATAAAACAATACATGTTAATGTAAAAACATATACTTCAGAACCATAAGAAAAAAATTAAAATAAGGGGAAAATTTAATGCAATTTTCAAATTTTCAGGCGTTGTAACTTAAACAAGTACTAGGTCAGACAAAAGTGCTGTAATTGTATTTAAAGCTCACTGTTGTTCATTTGCTGACACTTTGAGATGAAACATTTAAAGTCCCTTTCATGGACCTATAATATATTAAAAATATTTAGTTTCTTAAAATGTAAATGTGCATGTTAATGAGAAATGGTTGGGAAATCTATTATGAAAAATTGTCTCTTGAATATGCGGTTTTGCCTACAGTTTTGCATATGACTTTGACACAGCTAAAAATAGTCCTGCACCTGACCCACTCCTGATGGCAAAAGTGTTCTTGTTATCCTAGGACAGGGGGAAATGAGCTCATCACCACCATGAGTTCACGTGCCACTTCAAAGAGTCCAAATTTCCTTCTGAGCAGATCCAACATTTAATTTGTATTTGTTTCCAGGCCAAAGGTCATGTGGATGTTGGTCCTCTGGCCCTTACAGTGAGAATCCATTTTCCATTACCTGGACTTTGGTTGAAAAATATTGCATGTTCAATAACCATCATAAAGTAGACTGGATCTCCAGTGCATGGTGCCATAGCAAAAGAGAATGGGCTACGAGAGAGATTAATAAGATTTTTTGAGTCACAAAAGCATTAAGTCAGTTTAAATCTGTTGGTTAAGCCGCTCAAAACTGGTAATGCATTAATCTTGAGCTGTGGTGTGTGAGCACAGCCGTTGTTGGCGTGCATTAAGACATCTACGTGATCACCTTGTGCTTAGCTCTTTTTCAGACTCAGCAGTAGCAGTCCCCTAAGTCTTACTTAAGATGAAATATGCAGAAGATCGGTTAATGTAGCGTACGTAACTACTGTCAGTAGCAGGTGTCTGGTTTTACCTGCTTTATGGATACCAGGACTGTAAATTTGGGATGGCTGTGGCTGTCTATTTCTTCTGCCATAGAGCCATCTGTCCCAATTTGGAGTCTTGAGCCTGGTTTGGCCCTCCTTCTGCTGGTGGATCTGACTGACTTCCACCCTGTAAGCCCTGCAAATGCTTCACAAGGTGGTGGTTGTGAGTCTTAGCTTGACTAGTACTATGCTGCTTCTGCACTTTTTCATTTCAGGTTAGTGCAGTTAAAACCCCAAGTGAAAAGCACTGCTACGATCTGTTTAACTGGTGTAAAGGTCTCCTAGTCCAGAAGTGGCATGTCATTTAGAAATTCGTTTGACAGTTATTTACTTCAATGGTTTTGAAAATGACGATGTTGTTTGTTTTTTTTTTTTGTTTTCTTATTCTTTTTGAACCCCTGTTTTATATGTGTGTGTTTATTTTTCTGTTGGTTTTTTTTTTTCCTCTGCCTAGACCTGGTTAACCATTTCTGTGAACAGGTCCTCAATTTTTTACTTTGTCCCTACTTTCCTGTCGTAGCCCCATCTTCCCCTGGTGTCGACTCCGTACCCTTACAGCGCACAGGCAGTCAACACGGCACACAGAACGCAACAGCGACCTTCCAGAGGGCCAGCTATGCGGCCGGCCCAGCCTCCAATTACGCAGACCCCTACCGACAGCTGCAGTATTGTCCTTCTGTTGAATCACCATACAGCAAATCTGGGCCAGCCATCCCACCTGAGGGGACCTTGGCTAGGTCACCTTCCATTGATAGCATTCAGAAAGATCCCAGGTGGGTGAAACCTTCATTGTCTACTATTTCTTGCTCGTGCAGAGGTTTGTAATTGCAGTTTGCTTTGTCTGTTTCTGCTGTTGAATATAAAAAAACCAAAACAAAACCATGATTGTACATGAAAGATTTTGTGTGCGTAACAACTTTGTCCTACTGTTTTACTTTGGAAGGCTCTCATGAGCTCTTCTGTGAAACAAAATGATAGGTGTGGTCTTGAGTATGTGAGTTCAGCCTGCTTTTGGTTGTGCCATCTCTCAAAAGGGTATGAAAAGTAATTTTCTCTGAAAATAAGAGGAGTGGTATGACTGTTCTGATTCTGTCGCAATTATGGATTGAATTTTCAAGTTGTTTCTTGGGCAGAAGTTGTTACAGTTGTTGGTTTGTCTGCAGTTAATATTCATAAAAGCTGCAGAAAAGGGTATTCTGATATTGAACGATGAGAGTTAGCAGTGTGGAAGCAACACGGACTCAGGCTTGTGCTTCACCCTGTGTATTGTGCAGGCTTCCAATGCCAGTACCTGTTAGCAGAATACTTGTACTACACATTCACAGGAATGGTTGTTACTGTGCATGCTTTTTAAATATATAGCACAACTTTTAGTGTTGCTGTGAGGAATGACCATCCTCATATACCTAGGGAAGGTGCAAGGAGGAAACTTTATAGCCATGCATACCCCAAGCAGGCAGATGGATTACAGAGAGTGAGGTTTCTGGCAAATGATTTGACTTCCGTGCTAACAGCAATGGCAATACTAACTGTCACCCCTAATGCACTTGGTGATTTTGTTCTGGTTTGTGATGGAAAAGAAGGCAAGTCTCTTTGGTAACTTAAGTTTAAACTTATTGAAAGTGTTAATTTATACAAGGTTTTTCTATGGCAGATGGTGCAATTTATTTATTTTTGCTATGTGTAATTTAATGATAGGAGAGCCCAAAAATTTGCCCCCAACAAAAATGCTGGAGGTGTTAAGGCAACAATTTGAAAACGCTTCTTTGCCTGCATTAAAAACCAAATAATCACAGCCTGATCTCTTTACTCTTTTAGCATTATAGCAGTTCTCTCCGTCTCCATCCAGGAACGCAACAGCAGCTAAATTTTATGGTACATCAGAAAAATCACTGCTCACAGCTACTTCAGCCATTGTATGATCTTACTTGTTGAGAAAACGTCTGTCTTCAAACTTTTTTTTTTGTTTTTTTTTGCTAGCTTTTGATAATTCCTCAACAAATTTGAGAAAACATAATCTGGGTTCCTCCCCTTGTTTCCCCTGCCCCAGAGCAAACATTGGTAACCAAGAGGAAAGTCTTTTTCTGAAACATTGGTATACTTTTATTCAAGAATATAAAAGCCCATGAAGGGAAAAAAAAGCTTTGCTTTGTAATTGTCTCATGTTCAGATGCAAAGAAAATTACATTTGGAGTGCACTAAACTAGAGGAGAAATTACTGTAATCCATGTGATATGTTCTTACGAGAAGCACGATGATGTTGAAGGCACCATTCTCAATAGACAGGAAAAACATAATTACAGTATGTCTACAGGTCCTAGACATAACTTTTAAAGAAAATATTATCTCTATTTAGTTGCTCTATCACAACTATTATTCAGCTACCGTATAGGATATATGCTTGTAAAAGAAGATTTCGTCTTGCAAATTTTTCATTTGTGTGCTTTTTGGTTCTTTCTTGTCTTGTGATACCATTTGTACATTCATCAGTATTGATTTCTGTAGGTAAAGTAGGAGCAAGCAGGCATCCAGGCATAAATTGAACTTGATAAACTTTTTAGAGGGGATCATGAAATATTATTACTAATTAGATGGATTGGATTTTTCACAAAATACCTTTTGTAAAAGAGGTTTGCATTACTTTTGATCTCATTCATTTGATGTATTGGCTGTGTGTGGCATCTCTTACTTACTGTTGCTGCCCTTACTTGTTGGTTCAAATATTTCTTACAGAGCAATGTCAGAAGCACCCCTGACTTTCATGCCCTAGTCCCCAGCAGGTGTAGTCCTCTGTCTTGGAGTCCACCTAGGCAGACTGGCTTATGAAACTGTCTGTGGCCCAGAGCAGTTGCTGATCGTTCATGGAGAGGCATTGAAAAATTGGAAGGAGTTTGAAGAAAAGCATTCAGGAGACTTTTCTATGGATAGACTACAGAAATGTGGATAAATGACAAGTGTGGAAAGGAAGGGACAGAAGACTCTCCAGAAAAAATATTATGGAAGGACAGAAATAATTTAGGGTAGCACATGGGAGGTAAAATTAGAAGTACTGGCTTTAATTAGGAAAAGGAAAGCATGGCCCAAATACAAAAAAGACTTCTAATGCCTGTCTTAAGTCACATTGTATTCCCCAAAGGGTTATCCTTTATACATTACATAGCAAGAAAAAAATAAGCATTTTGGTTAGTGGATGGACTTTGTCAACTGATAATTCTTTAGTTTCCTTACAGACCTATTCCTGCTTTGGTTGGCTGGGGTTTTTTGTGACTGAGATGAATCATGGAGGGAAATGGCAGGCATCACTTTCGGACACTGAGCCTACCTGTCCAAACAGAGGTCCAAACAGAGGCTTACTGGCAGAGGAAAAACTGCAAGACAAAAGCAAGCTAATTGCAGGCTTTTGATTAGCATTTGCTATGTGTCAGTCAGCTCAAGATGAGAAACAAATACCCAGAAGAGAACATACTCATCCCAATAAGCAATTAGAGTTCCTAAAACTGAACATTATTTTCTGGAATCTTCAATTCAGGCGGAATTTCCATCTGAAGTCCCAGAAAAATGGTTGGCAGGCACTAATGTAGTTGACAATTTTTTCCATTGTTTTAACCGTGTAGTTTGGATTACTAATACTCCAGTTTTATATACGTATTCTGAGCTGACATTTGGCAAATGAAATTTTAGCTCAACATCTGTTCTGCATCATTCAGCTGTCATAAAATGCAGTTTAATGTTCATTACCTTAAAGTTTAGGACAAAAACTAGTTTTTAATAGTATCAAGACATTTATTTTCAAGTTTGTGGTAGGGGATAATTTTTAATTTATGCAGGTAGACTGCTAGCTGATGTGAGCTCATATAACAGGCAGTAAAAACTATATACATCTGTACTGGCAGAGAGTCTGAGTCTTTGTTATTTAAAAAGGAAATAAGCCCCTTATCACCTGACAGAAATAAAACTTCTGCATATGAAAATAAGAAAGTTGAATATCAGAAATAATTTACAGATTGATTCTTGAGAACATTCTTTTATGTTTACTTCCATATCAGAAAAGGAAGAGAAGTATGCAGTAGCCCTGTGATATAAACCGTTTCATGCTATAATCTCCTATATGAAAAGGTGACATTGGGAAGGAGGGAAAGAATACTATATATTTTTTTCTAATTATTGTCTTGCTTTTGGTTCCTACTGAACTGTGAATGAGAAAAGTCATGAGTATTTTAAAGACGTCATGAGAAATATATGTTCATGTGATATTTTTCAACCTACTTTCATTTAAGATAGATTAATCTGTCTCTTGAAACCAACAAATTAGCTATGCTTTGTCTATTCCTAGACTTTAGGGGAACTGGGGAGCCCTAGAAATAGAAACGCCAGTACCCAGTTGTCAGTCTGTGTGCGTTCCAACTTTTACTCCAAAATACGAACCTGACAAATGTGTATAAATTACTTTAATTTTTGAGGTTTTAACCAATTAAGAAACCGTGTACATATAACACTGCTGATAAATCACACTTGCTGCATAACAGATAAAAAATACAAAATTTTTATATCCTTCAGTTTAAACACATACCAATGAAGTTTTGCAATACCAGTGGTTTTGCGTCTTTATGGACTAACTATGTCTGGTGTGATGGCTTGACTCAACAGATTTCCTTCATTTCTTGGTGACTTCTCTTCTTACCCGCTTTTATGTATGTGCCTATATACGCACGCCTTCTCCAGCAAAGAAGCTGGCAAGAAGCTGAGTTAACAGCAAAAAATTATGTGAAATATGCTCCATTAAGGCTATCAAAGTGAATTTCAGAGTTCAAATGTCCATTTTCATATTGCTTTGGATTATACTGATCTGCACTTCACAATTTTCCTTTATGGTGTCCCCTTTCTCAAGATATGTGTTTCAGAACCTTCAAAACTATTTGTTCAGAAGAAATGGGCTAATTTGGTGAACGGAGCTGTAAGGGGTTCATTCATCTTGATAGAGCAGACTGCAATAATTATTGGGCTCTTGCTTTAAAAAAAAAAAAAACCAACAAACAAGGCAACACAAAACCACTAGCAGTAGAATCACATTGCAACTTTACAAGAAAACACATTTTTTAAAACCAGCTATCTTGTAGTTATTCTCACCTTAAGAACTGTCTGGTTATAGGTCAACATAGAAACAGAGTTTTCCAGGTATTGCATTATTTAATTGTAATACCCTGAGACATTTCTGCTCTGTTCTGCGCTTTCAGAGTCAACTTTCCATTTCATTACCTTTGCTGGCCTTAATTTCCTCCTAAGCAGAAGATGACGGTGCTGTCTGTCTATCTTCTGAACTTTTAAATTGGCTTTCTTTCCACTTATGAAAGGAAATAAATTAGATCAGAACATTTTGTGTGGATTGTAAGTCTCAAAACTCATTTTTTTTCTGGTGTTCTTTTTTTTTCCTCAAAAAAGTATGGTCTTTTCAAAAGGCAAGCTAGAGAGCTTTCTTTTTCTGTAGGAAATGTGATAGAAGTAAAATAAACTTCAGTTAAATTTCTATGCTCCAGTAAAACTGCTTATGAGATTAGCACACAGAGTTTGGAACATAGCCTGTTAAAAGATAAGTGCTTCTGCAGGAGTCTTCACGACATATTTAATCTCACTTTGTTCCAAGGATTGTCTCAGTGTTAATAGTGTTAGTCTACTGTAAATCTGAATAGCAGCCAGGCACTCAAACAGTATAACAAGGTAAGAAAATAGCAGTGTAAACCTGCATGTGTGGGAGGTTGGATGTCTTGGTGGGAATGTGTCTGGTAGCTTCATTGCGAGGTATTGTCACCTTCAGAAAGAAACTCCTAGTGGGATTGAAGGCCTTGCTGTGACTACAGTACAGTTGGTGGCAATGCTGTGCAGCACTGCTGTGATCAGTCCAGAGATGTGGGCTTGGATTTTCAGAATCCAGAGGGCTGTTGATGGGTCTCTGACATAACTCTGTAACCCAAGAGAGAGAAGACTGAAGTTCACGTTCCTGGTCTGGATGAGACTGAACAGGGCTTGCAGATACACCTCTCTGCTTTTACATGATACAATGTGTGATAGGCAGCTTTCCTTTTCACTCACTAGTTTACCCTTTTCTGAAATGGAAGGTAAAGTTAAGGGGGAGGTGATTCTCTAAAGATGGTGGTGGTGGAGAAGCCATAGGAAATGTACTTCTCATGCATCTGAGCATGTAAATGTTTGGCAAAGTAGGCTTACCTCCAGAGTAAATGGTTCAACTTCCTAGATCCTACTAACACCCTGCTAAGAATTTTTTGCTTCAAATTTACTCTAGCGAGGCCCCTTGTATTGGTACAATCAAGCGAGTGATGTTTGAGAGTGCTCATTTTGTAGCTCTGTGTTTAAGTATGTCTTTCATTCAGCAAGGAAATCCCTGGCTTGTTTTCCCTACATAAAGTCTGAGAGACAGTACAATTTTTAATGTATTAAAAAAACTCTCCCTGAAAAACTGACCCTAAAAGAAAATAAAATTGAAGAGTCTAAACAGCACAAAAATACACCCTAATCAAGAGTAGCATGTGTGGAGCAAATTGCAGTTCTTCATACAGATCTTTTCTACATAGAAGCCATGATTTTTTACTTAGTGCACAAAATAGTTCTGAGAAAACTTAGCAGGTTTGATAAAATAAACAGCAATGTGTTTCCCTTTCCTGCTGTAGGTAACTAAGGATGAAGCCTGCTTCACTCAAATAGATGAGGTGGGAATCCATAGGCTCTCCTACTGTCTGTTAATTTGGGATTGCAGGAGACTTAGCTGGAAGGCTTGGCTGGAAAAGACTTTCCTAGAGAATAAATGAGGAGCTAACTGGTCCATGCAAATGTCATTTTGTGGTGAAGTAAAGGAGTGGTACCTAGAACTTGGAAAACTTGGTTTTGTGTATATTTGAGCCCATATCTGTATATACCAAGAGCTTGTCATCCTGATGTTTACATCAAGGTGGTTTTTCAATGAATGCGGATGCACTGGACATAGGTGGAGTCATTTCGCAGTGCAGCAAATGCAATTCAGTATGCACAAAAGCATCCACCTGTATTTGCTATTTTTTTCTCTCTAGAATTTGCCACTTGTTGTTTAGCAACCTCCTTTCTCTGGGAGAAATGCTTGGGGGCAAAAAAAAAAAAGCACCCCACAACCAAAATTGAAGTGTACTCTACAGAAATAAAGTGTCTGTGCTTTTAGCTCATGAAGCACTGGTACATATTTTATCTCCATCACTAGTACCATTTTATTGACAGTGCAGGAGGCCACTCCATTTTGTTGCCATCTTAAAGAAATCTGATTCTATCATTAACAAGCCTGCCCTACTGTAGCCCCGGAACATCTCAACTTCAGTATGTCACAGTAACACAGGCAGTGTTGGTCCATGTAGTTTGAATAATGAGTCTGTCCAGAAGTGCTTACGGTTCCTAAGCAGCAGAGTAGAATAGGTTATATGTAGCCATTTTATGTGGTAGGTTGTTTATGCAGTATGCAGGGTATAACTTTGAGAGAGATGATGCCTCTTCTCTTGTTTTGATCTGAAAGTTTAGCTCTTATTATCCTTTTCCTCCACCAGAAAGTAATTCCTTTCCTTTATATAGGAAGGAGAGGAGTGAAAGGTCACTTATGTACTTGTCAATGATATGGAGCATTCAGGAGGACAGTGGCAGGAGGTCCACACAGCGTTGATAAGTGCACGTCTAATAATTGCAGGGGGAGACGGGACTGATGTCTCCTTTTTTGGGCAATTTTATTTAATGCTGCTGGTCTGTCACTTGAAGAACAACAACAAAGCCCTCTCCGCTGTTTCCTTCTTGATCTGTTGCATATTTTAATGGTTTCATTCATCCAGGAAGGAGCAGGAGGACAGTGTACCTTATCTTTATACTGTCCATAGCTCATTTCTGGTTCTTGAACAGCATAATTGAGCTTCTAATGGTGAATATATGTCTCAAAGCAGTTTCTGCCTTTGTTTGCCCCACATTTTGCTCAGTATCCTGTGGCTCATTTGCAAACTTTGACAGATGCAAAATCCGCGTGGTGCCTTTCTGTGATGACAAACTGTAAGAGCCAGAAAATGTTGTAAGTGTATTTTCCAACCAGACATTAAAAACATGGAGAAGAACCATACTTTCAGGCTTTACTGGGCTCATGTAAGCTGTTACGATCTTCTGGCAGGATAAACCACATAAGAAGCTTCTCAGTAGTAACTCTTGGACATCTCATCAGCCAAATGGATAATAATGATCTTCCTGTTTATAGGGATGTTGAGAGTAAGTTAAATTTCTAAGGTTCTTCGAAGTTCAAAGGATAATCTTATTATTACTTCCATGGGAACCATGATGGGAAGGAGGGAAGAGAAATGTATTAGATGGAGGAGATGAATATGGAAAACCTTCAGTAAGCTTGCTAAAATTGGGACACATAGTCTCAAATTTTTCTCATTTAAAAAAAAAGGCAACTGAAAATTGCCCATCTCAACACTGAGACACAATTTGCTGTGCATAGGTTGCTAGTTTCAGAAGCTGGACATCAGCGTGATGTTGCACAACTATTTTATAAGCAGGAAACAAAAGCCAGCTAAGTTTGTAGCCATTGTACAAAATGTGTCATTGAGAGTGCAGGAGATTTCTGTTGGGGAATATGACCAAGAGTTTGCTGAAATAATGTTTCTAGTGTAGAGTTTAGCTAAAAATGAAGAAGGTCGATAATGATCAATAACACTTAGTAGTTTCTAGCAGAACTTTATAGCTTTTATAAATTAAGAACCTGACTTTAAGAACACCCTGGCTTTATGTAGATTACATATGTTAGATGGGAATAGACCGATCTCTGCCATCTCACTCAAGGTCAGAGCCTGATGTGAAGTCCAGCCCCATGCCTGCCTTTCTCCGATGTATCACTGTTCCTCTGGCGATCTCCACCACCTTCACTTAGATCTTTCTTTTGCATCCCATTCCACTGCCCCACTCCAGAAGCTCAATGAACAAGTGAGATTCAGAGATGCATCACAGTTCTTAGCATTAAGCAAGTGGTTTCCTAGGATGCAAAAGCCACCACTGATCCCACAAAAATCCTACAGCCATTGTTGCCAGGGAAAGTTCTCATCTCTAGACTTACTGTGAAATATTTGAACCTTTTACTTGGTTTTGGGGTTTTTTTTGTTGGTGGTTTTATTGTTGTGGGTTTTTTGGGTTTGTTTTTTTTCTTTTTAAGCCACTGTAGCAACAGTGGGATCACTTGCTGTTTAGCTTGCCACCCACTTCTAATAATTTGGGAGTCATGTTTGCCCTCACCATGCAATGAAGTGGAGGGATCTGGATAATTGAAGACATGGAAAGCAATGGAAAGGTTTTCTTAGCCCAAAGGAGGACAGAGCAAGGTCTCTAGGTTTCTTTGACAAACCAAAGGTAAAAATTTGGAGGACTAAGGCACTTTGTGGGGAAAGGAGAAGCTGTGCAAACTCTGTCTCAAGGTAAAACAGGTAGGTTAATTCAGGAAATGAGCGAAAACTACACAAGCTTAAAGAATAAAGTAATTAAATGTAGTTTTTTACTCTTTAAAAATCATTTGATGTTTCCTTGATAATCCCTTTGTTCCATACCAGGACATGATGTATTTTGTTCACATAGTATATTTCAAAGAAAAGGGCTTTTTTTTTTTTTTGGCTTTTACGCTCTTGGATGCTATATTTTTCCTTCCACCTACCTGAATTTGAGCATCTTAAATATAAAAACTTAGTTTGAAAGTTTAGCCCTCATATCTGATGAGGCTGAAGAAAAGTGATCATATGTGTGTGTTGGTGGAAGTGGGAGGAATGAATACTGACAACACAGGTGTAAAACTGATTCTTAGCAAATGTAGGTCCCTTACCTTCCTGTTAGTCAGGATTGCGTCACATTTCTGTTACCCTCTCTCAGAAGTTGTGCTGATCAGTCAGCCTTACTTGTTGCAGCTGTTGTAACCAGTAGGAAAAGTGGCCCCTCTTCTTGACTCCCTGTGAAGAATCAGAAACTAAATTTCCTATAGTTGCTTTTTATGTAATTTCCTTGTCTTTAAAATACTCAGGCTTGATAACTTCTCTCGAACCACTGCAAGCTATCCACTGCAGTGTTTGCAGTTCCTTAGTCCTGGCTATCTCCTTACAGAAACACCAATGTGATTTCTGCCTCCAAAAATCGGCAAGGTTATTTCCACAACAGTTTTGCAGTGTGGGGTTCTCCCACTTTTGATTTATAGATGATTGAAGTGCAGAATATCGTGTGACCTTCACGTATCAAACAATTTCTGGCATAGTAAAGAACTGACCTTAAATCACCTGGGTCAGAACAATGGGGAAAAAAAAGTTTTCTTATATTTTATTTCTTAACATGTCTCAAAAAAAGGAAGCAAGAAGGTGTTCCAGGGGTGGATTCCTCTGGCCTAAGGCCCAAGATGGTTTGTAAGATGTTAGGTATAATGTTTGTGACCTGGGATTTTCCCGCTAGCAAGGCACTGACACTGGTGGAAAATTACCATGATACTTTTCCTTGGCCTCAAGGTGATGTGGAGACAGCCTGTGACCACAGTGTTTGTTGGAGGGGACCTGCCCATGGGACTGACTGTGCAGGGAAAATGGTGCTGACTGGATATCTACAGATCCTGTGCCCCTTGTATTAAGGGCAGAGCAATGCCACTTGTGCAGCCAGGGGTCTCCAGAGTTGGGTGGTGACAGGGTGGGATGGCCTCACTTGCTAGCAACAGAGGTGAGCTGCTGCTGTGTTGCAAGAAGGATCCCAAAGAACAGTGGTGGTAAAGCCCAGGAGAATGTGCTAGGACTCCAGGCAGAGGGAGAGCCTAGAGCAACCTACAGGCTTTTGTTTTATTTGGATCTGATGCTTTCCTAGTGGCTGAATTATATTACTGCTGTCCCTTTTCAATACTGTGAGTTGAAGACCTGAAATGTGAATGCACGGTTATCTGCTTGCAGAGAGTCAAGGTGACTGGACCTATCCATGTCAGGTATTTTGCTGTTAATAAAGTTTTCCTTAGTGTAAGACATACAGTGTTTGAACTGGTTTAGCCCATTGTAATTCACATCCAATGATTTCAAGGATAGAAGCTGCCTTTGTTGTTTGGTGATGTGATCATGTAATTACATAGGTGTTTATATCACCATACCTAAATTTTGTGATCTGGAATGGCCTTAAAATGGATGGCAATTTATATTTTTTTCCCCCTGCAAGAACTTGGCTTTTGTAACAGGTTATACTTTTTATTTTATGCCTTTTTGAGTTTTCTGTATAGTTCTGTGACTCCTTCCAATAGCTTTTACTAGGGAAGGCTTGATGTTTTCCTGCATCCAAGTAGTTGTCAAATGTCTTATAAGACTCTGGCTGCACACAAACTGGTGCACAGAGGATCCTTTAGATGTTTTGATGTTAGGTAGCTTTTTCAGGGAAAAATGGGAAAAGGAGTTTGATTTCTCCCATGGCTTTACCATGCTAGCTGAGAGTGGAATTTGCCATGGGTAGCCAAATCACAAAACTTCCATTTAGGTAAAGCTTTTCCTCTCATGTATGTAGAGATTCTTTTAAACACCTAAAATCTTCTCTGCATAGTCTTCTCTAGTGGATGTTTTGTTCCATTTGTCAGCAGTTATGTTTTTTTAAATGAAATTTTATCCTAAACTGTAAAAGTTTTATCTGCAGCCACTAAGGGATAACAGATCCTGTCAGCTGCTGCATTTTCTGTGGCACCTCTCCAGCAACCGTCTGTTACCTTCCTGCTTCTGCATGATTTACACACCAGAATCTCCCCTCCTGTGGAAAAAAAACCAAACACCAACACACCCCCTTCCCCCCCTCAAAAAAAAAAAAAAAAGCCAAAAACAAAAAAACAACAACAGAGAAGTGCTACACAAAAGCTTACTTTGGAAGTATGTAAGATTATATACAACATGAAATATGTAAAAATGGGAGTCCAGTTCCTGGGTCTGATAAGAGAGATTTTAGAGCGGTTTGGTTATGCTGTATAGGAAGAAAGAGGCTGGCTTTTCCCAAGGGGAACTTCCTAAATGAAATTTCCTCCTTGACAAATGTGCACATGTGACTTTCGCAGAGAAATTCAAGAGCTAATGTTTCAAAATGCACACTGAACAGCTCTCCACCTTTTCCTTTCCAATTACGGCTTCTCGCCAACTCAGTTTTCAAGTCAGCTAGATGGAAATAACTTCCATTGAGGAGCCTGTTTATCACCCCCTATATGCTTGTAATCATATTGTTTGCACACGTGGGTACAGTGAAACTGATCCTAATAGTTCCTAATCCCCAGCAGGTTTATTACGAGGCCAGATCTGCCTCATAATAATAAAGCAAACGGCTTCTCAGAATAACTTGAAATGTGAATGCAGAAGCCTTATTCTTGTTGTGTTACATACCCATTGACATAAAGCTGTCTGATAATGAACTTACATCATCTTTCCTTTTGTTATTTTATTTTAAAATCAGAACTTGGCTTAGATTTTCCTTTTTAGTCGCATTAAACATGACTTAGTTTCACTCAGTTTCAGTGAAGTGTTTGTGTTGCGGTTTTCGAGTGGGTATTTTTTGATGTGTTTTTTTTTTTAGTTAGCAGTAAGAATGGGATAGGAGTTATCAGCTTCTCAACTGTTTTTCAAGAATCCGTGATGAGGAAAAG
>JAOXNO010000013.1:83664364-83677476 GCA_028565335.1 Limnodromus scolopaceus
GTCTGTCTGTGGGTGGGTGTGGTGTGTGTTGGTTTGGTTTGGGTTTTTTTTTGGTTTGGTTTTTTTTTTTTTTTATGGTTGGACTCGATGATCTCAAAGGTCCCTTCCAACCATGAATATTCTGTGTGATTCTGTGAATGTCTCAGAAAGCAGAAGCATGGAGCACAGGGTTTCCTACAGTAAAGGACACTGGAAAACCTTCTGCCTCTACCCAGCCTACCACCTTTATGCGGATTGTAGGAACTTGCCTTTATAGTTTGTATTTATACTATATACACAAAAAATTATATGTAATATGTCTACAGATATAGAATTCATAATCCGTGCATGCATGGCATGGAGCTGTACGCTGTCAGTGTGTGTGTTTAGGTGGGAGTATGGGGCGCAGGAGCAGGGTGTGATTATTTTTAACTTTTTTTGATCAGAGGCCTGTCAGATTACTTTGTTTTGTAAAGAAACAGTAGGATGCAGTGTGAGTGGAGTCTCCTTGCCAATATGGCTGGCAGCTGCTGAAATTCATTGTGTAGGTGCTGATATGATAAGCCCTTGGCCTTATGTAGACCCCAGCTTTTCCAGCACTTCTCACACAGAAGCCTCATGTTCAAAGGACATGGTCTTTTCAGTGTTGTCTTCAGAAAGCATATACGGTTGTTATTTGTGTTCTCTACTTCAGGTAGAGCCACTGCCCATATCCTTGTATGGTCTTTGTAGTGGTCAGTCCAAAGTATCTTCTCTGTCTGCTTTGAAGTGATGAGCTCAGGAGCTGCTGACTTTACATACCCAAAGTCAATTGCAGCAGTTAGTTTCATTGATGCCATTGGGATTTGCTCATTTATAAAGTGGAAACTGCAGTATCATTTTAATGCAGTTGTATTTGTGATATCCTTTGCTGACAGAAGTTTCAATGAAGGGACATGTTCATTCTTAGTATTTTAGTAACAGACAAATTACAGAGAATTTAATGATTTTTTTCATGGTTTCAAATACAGAGAAAGTATGGATGTTTAGTTTAAAACAAGTAAAAGTAATCTGAGTATTTATTGCCCTGGTTCCACATTATTGAGTAGTTGTAGCTTAATACTCTACCTTGGACAACACGTACACTAACACAGATCTAGTACAGTGATCAACCCAACTGACACGTGCTGCACCAAAATACTTCAGCACACATATTCTATGAAGAACCAAAATATGTAACAGGGAAGTGTAATTCTGAAGTGACAAGGACTGTTTTGACTTGGTTTATGTCAGCTGGTATGTCTAAGAAAGCCTGGCATCTTACTAGGGGTGTGATATTTGGAAGCTCTATCCCAGTAGAGCCAATGTGTAAGATTAAGGTTCTCAGTCTTTGTTTCATGAATGAGTTTATGTTAAAAAAGAAAGTAGCTTTTCGGCTCAAAAGAGGTAAGGGAGTAAATAGGTTTTGGTTTAGTCCTAGCTAATTTGCTTGCTAGGAGATGTTGCTTTTCTTGGAAGACCTATGAATGACACCTGAACTTGCCTAAACTTTAGAGTATTAATGCTTTAAAGAGTAATAATACTCTTTGTATTAAATGCATACGTATATTTATTACGTATTTCACATACACGTGACCAAATCCTTCCTTGTGAAAACAGCAGTTTGCCATGTAGGACAGCGAAGTTACTGTTTTTCAAATGAGATTTAATTCTTGGCTGATATGGTACTGTTTAATTTTGACTTTTTTTACGTTTAAATAGAGCAGAATGATTTCTTTTTAAGGACAGTTATCACTGATTAGGGTTTTAATTTCGCTTTTTATGGTTAAAATCCCTTTTGCAGAAGACCAGCAGAATAATTTAAGATGATTGCATGTTGCATCACATAAGAAGATGCTTCCTTCTTTTGGGTAGGGAGCAGACTCCCAACATGCTTACTGAAAAATTACATTTTATAGCCTGTTAGAGACGACTATTCTCCATGGGTGCTCAAGAAATTGGGGGAAATATTAAAGACCAATTTTCCATTTTTACTGGGTAATGCTGGAGAATCCCCAAAACCCTACAATAATACAAAACTAATAAGAGTCAAGTGAAGAATCCCCCTTATGTGTTACCCCCATCTGGGAACCAAAGACTTTAGTCTCTGAAGTCCTTAGAACAGATATTTTCTTCCTGTCACATTCACTTGTTTGACACTTTAAGTAGACGTAGTTGAGTGATCTTTAACAAGTAACTAAAAATATGTAGGAGAGTGACAGATATAAAACTAGTATGAATTAAAATGGTCATAAGATTGACATGGAAATGTTTCTTCTAAATTTGTCAAAAGGAAAAGCAGAAAAATGCTTAAGACCTACAGTAAAGTAGACTTGCATATGAACTCCAAGAGCAATATTCCTGGTTGTAAATCTGCTTTCTGCTGTTTTCATCCCAAGAGGTATTTCTGGCTCTTGGGCTTCTGAACCCTTTAAATCTGAAGTATGACCTGGAGGACATGGAATTTTCTGTCTACCATTTGGGTGAACTGCAGCATACATGTGTCCTGCCAAATAACGCTTCCTTAGAATGGCAATTGGTGTCTACCTTTATTTCCCTTCCTCATTTCTTGAGACTCTAGTAATGTGCTGTGTGCCAGGGTGCACAGCCAGCTGTTCAGCCATGATTTTCAACTCTAAAGCATTCTCTGCTTTGAGTAGGAATTCTGTCGCATTGCTTCATGCACAAACCTTTTGTTTTCTTTTTTTTTCCCCTCATAAATCAGGGTGCAAAATTATTTTTCTTGGAATAACTACTAACCTCTCTGATGAAAGATGAAGAATTCAGGGCAGAATTTCATTTTGGCTATGTAAAGTGCTGGGAGTATGTAGGACAGTGAAGCTAAATTCTTATTTGGTTAGATGCAAGGAAAGGTGGAAGAGGCAGAATGATGATACTTTGCCTGTGAAGTAGTGTAAGCTTAATGCTTCATCATTTTGAATAGAGGGAAAATTGTAACTGAAATTTAGTAGTGGAAGAGGATGCTTACTGGCAAAGGAACATATTCTTTGCTATACTACACACAGTATGCCTGTGCTATAACAGACTTTAGTCCCCGTCCTGTTTGATTTGAATTTTCCTTGCTGGCAATTTTCTAGCTGGCAGAGCCTGAAGTTTTCAGGAGCACGTCTAACTCGGACAACCATGTTGGAGTTGGTAGAAGCAGCTGTGAGTGTTGACAGTAAGCTGCTGTTGACAAATTATTTATGGATTAGTAAATGGTAGAATCCCTTTGTGTGCATGAGGCTTCTGGAAAACAACACTGAAAGCAATGTCTGGATTTCATTTATTAAAGTTATTGGATGTATATTATATAATTAAAAAACTTATCATCACTTCACCTTAGGGTTTAGTAAGTGTGTGCATATTACATTGATGACTAAAAGGTATACAAAGCCTGATTATAATATGGTTATTGTTTGATTTATAGGTAGGAAGTAATTTTTTTCACATTGGGTTACTTGGGCTTTGAGGTAACTGGGGGTGCTTAGGAGAGGATGCCTTTTTTTACTTTCTTCCCTTCCCCTCTCTACTCCACAAGTTGTAATAAAACTGGAGCAGAATTGAAGAGACATGCAATTTATGGTTTACCATATGGAATGCCATATGGGAAAAAAAAAAAAAACAGCAGGGATCAGGAATCTTCTGTCATGGAAAGCTAATTAACGTTTTCAGAATTAAGGCTGACATGAAAACAATGACTTGATGTTGCAGTTACTTGCTTCAGATTATATCAAACCGACCATCTCAGTAACTTTGGAAGTCCTGCAGAAGAATTCTACACTTCAAAAAAACCAAGAAAAAGGGATGAAGTCTGCCTTTCCCCATAGAAAGGTACTCACTGAGAGATCTGAGGGTTCTCATTGCAACAGATTAGTACAGTTGAAGATAATGGAAAACCATGAATTATTAAAATACAACGTTCCTGAGTGTTTGCTGGTTTAAACTTATTTTAAGGTATTCTGAGATTAATTGTATTTGTGTCTTCATTCTGAACTTAGAAAACAATTCAAATACTCTAAATGATTTCAAACAAAGTTCAATTTGCTCTATACTTTGTCTTTTATTTGTATACAGTCGAAGAAGCACACAGATGCATTCAGTAAGAAAAGTGCTCTTCTACAGCTCTTTATGACTAAAGGAGGAGTCGTACGATTGCATTTCAGTCTTTGCTTTCTAAAATATAAGTTGTGCTTTCAAATACATGAATAAAGTTTTTGTTTAATAGAAGTTGAGTGTAGAGTACCTGAGGAGTATATGGACTATAAAACGCTGAGAGGTTTCTCAGTGCTTTCACATAGGACAGCTTTTTTTCTTTGCAAGCCGATTTATTGTATAATTTCAACTTTACTGTTTGTTTTGATGACAGTTTACACTCTTCTGTGAAGAAGTAGCTACTAACATGACAAGAAATTTCATCTACTGACTGTTTGCCAAAGTTTTGTTTCCAGTGTAGTAAATAAAAAGTAATAGGCAAAAAAAAAAAATCTCCAAATTCTTACAGTTTCTGGCAATCAGATGTTTATTTCAATGGAACCTGATTGGGGTGGGAGGGAAGAGTGATGCAGTAACAAGCCGCATTTGAAGTGTCTTTGAAGGAAAAACTAATCCCTGCTAACAATCACTTACATGAGTAATTATTTTGATATCAAGATGATCATACTAATGTAAAGGTTTGGAGAGTTTCATGACTACTGGGGATAGCAGAGCTAAGAATAAGCTACATAATCAAAATCAGAGTTTCTTTTTGGTTTACCTGTTGCTGAGTTGTAGGTACTTTTGCTATTAAGTCTGTATCAGAGCAACCTGTAGCAGTTAGAAATTGATGACTTCATGTGGTGTAATCATTTACTTACTTGAACTGGTTCATACCAATGTATTTAAATGAAGTTAATTTACCCAGCTTTTTTTAAAGGAGGTCAGATTGTATAAATGCCTGATATTTCACAGGTCTTGTGAGAAGAGATTTCCATTTTATTTACAAAATCTACATTTTATGTTTGAACACCTGGTTGTAACTCATTTGTAACAGAAGGTGTAGTATCTGATTCGCAGGAAATGCTCTAAAATTTACTGATCCACAGACATAAAACAGAATGGAAATTGTTTTTTTCAACCTCTCTTTTAAGTTCCTAGTGTTGAAGATGATGCCACTTTTCACTAAAGGTAAGTGCACAGTTCTGTTACTGTTGCGAGGCACCATAAATAATATAATACGAACCTGAGCTACACAGTCTGGGTTTTGATAAAAATGTGCAGAGCCAAGATTATTCTGCAAAGCAATCAAAAAAATGGGACTATCAGTTGCTCTCTCAGTGGGTTGGTGAGGGAGCTATAGCTGAAAGCTAGTTTAAGTTGTCAGCATAACCTTGTGAATACTCTGAAGTTACTGAATTTTCCAATGAAAATTATCACAGATTGTCAAGAAAATCTATTTTCTGTATGTGAAAGAAAGATACCAGTCTCTGGGACTTCCAGAGGACAGTGTTTGAATGCATGACTGCGTTTATGGAGTATATTCTTTCTAGCATGGTTTGGTTCTGATTCTGCCGATTTTTATCAACCTTACTTTCCATTGTCGTCCTCAGCAGAAGACTGATTGCACTAAGGGAGGTGACACGCATGTGCGTGTGAGTATGTATGTGCGTGTGTGTATCACAGAAACAGGCTTAACCTAGAAGTCTAAGGAAAAGATGTGATGAAAGGGAACTACAGAGAAGGAAAAGAGGGAATAAAAAAAAAAGGCATGTGACACCTCTCATATCTCACTTCTACTGTCTAGTACAGAGCTCAGCCTGTGTCATGTCAAAGGATGGCTGTCACACTGCTGGGTGGCCCCAGAATATATTGATCCAGTTTGGATTGTAAAAAAACAGTCATGGTTTGGTATGTAATAGTTTTTGTTTAGGTATTTTCTTGTTTTAACCTTACCCATGAAACAAAGCACTGCTTTTCTGATTTTAAAAACACTATTTTTTTGATACAGATTGAAGTTTTGTTTCCAGTACTTTGAGATAATTCATAATTTTGCATGATCCCTTTCATGTATTCTTGCTAGTTATTCTACAGCCATGCTTCCCAAGCATGATCTGTGTTGTGTTTATTGTCACCAATTGCTTCAGGCCTAGCAATATTTACCTGTTTTCCTTAATCCCCTTATCTGCTAATTGGAAAATTCCTTGGAAATTTTTTGAGGTAGTATTATCTTAACTCATTATAATAGGTAGGAAGCCATTACCTCATACTTCTAGTTCATGTACAGAACTTTACTTGAAAGATGCCTCAGGATGAATTCGTCCTCTAATTACTGATAGTGTTTTGAGAAGTGGACAAGGGGTTGACCTAGAGTATTTTGTTTGGGATTTATTGTCATTGGTTGAAAGTGCCTTCTTCAAGGTTTTTGCTTAGTTTTTTGTGTTTGTTTGTCTGGAGTTTCTTTTATTTTTTAGGTTACTTGATCGAGTTTGATTATAAGCTGTGTCTGTTTGGCTTTGTGGTGGTGAAATACCTGTTTTATGTCTCCATAGAGGTTTGGGAATACTGATACTATCTTTTGTACATTTGATACAAATGGATTGAGTAGCCTTCCAAATTGTAGTTGCATTGTTCAGCCGTGCATGTTTATAAGGTCATCTGGCAAAAACAGAGCGGTACTGCATATGAAATCTTGTTGCTTACCTTCCACAAAAAAACTATTGAGTTCATGCTACATACCTGTCCTTTTGGCCGCAGGTTAAATGCAGACATTCAGACTGTTTATTGCTACTACTAAAAAAGATTCTAAGTGTGAAAAGGCTGAACACTGGGACTTGAATTTAAAAAAAAAAAAAAAACAAAACCCAAAAAAACCACCAAAACAACAAACCAGCAGTGTTAATTTTATTCCTGTTACAAGTTCTGATGTTTAAGAACATTTGCTATACAGAATGGAAATATCATCTCATTTGAAAAGTAGCCACCGTGACACTTACATGCTTATCATATAGCACATTGAAAGTTATCCCTCAGAGTTGTAGTGTGCTAATTTCTTCTCATACCCATATCTCTCTCTACATACATTGAAGAAGATGAACTAGACTTCAGATCAAAAAAAAAGTGTTGGCTGGCTTTTTCAGATTTATAATTGGTTTTATATTATTAAACTCTGGTATTCCACAGGATTTTCAGTTTGTCCTGAACTGCTCCTTGGTGGCCATCTGGGTTTTTAGATGATAAAACAATACACTCATTTTTCTAACACTGTGATATTGTAGAGTACAGTTCAAGATCTGTATTAAAATCAGCTTCCCTAGGGGGCTTCCCCATCATCTGTCTCTTTTGCACCCTCCCAACACAGTATTTTTTTTGTGCCCTTCTTACATAAAATTTGCTTATATATATTTTTTTTTTTTATATTTTTGCTTATATAAAATCCAAAACGGAAAGCGGCTTGTGTTGATTCTGAGCATTTCTTACCTTATATAGGTTAAAGTAGTTTATAAGCTTCCAAAATGTTAATTATTTTTGTAATACTTTAAAACATGAAGTGAAATAAATCTTCAAGGTTTTTGGACTGATAATGCTTAGGAAGCTTGTTAGCTCCGTGGCCTCCTGTCTGTTTATTACAAGGTGTTACTAGAGAATGTTTTTAGCGTTACTTCAGTTTTTCTGAATACATTGTTCTTCACAAAGTTTTATGTCTAGGTTGCCATTCTTGATTGCATCACTTAGTAACAATGTGACTGATCTAAAAGATTCTGGCCACAGAAACCATTTTGTTGTAAGGAGAAGAAAAAGGCCCAGCAGTACTGGCTGGAGCAGAAAGGCTTTGGTACAACGACTCCTCAGCTTGTATACCCTCATCCTGCTCAGGGGAGAGGATGTTGAGGGTTCATCATTACTTGGCTGCTGTATAAATCTCCTGAGATAGCTGCTGTAGAGTGAGTCAGTGTCTTTCAGCTTGGAGCTTAGTGAAGCAGAGCCAATCACTGACCAGACATTTTCTCAGGCCAAAGTCAAACATCTTTCTGAAGTACATCACGCTTTTCAGAAAAAAAAAGAAAAAAGACTCCTAGCCAAAATTCATATTTAGGCAGTGATAGAGAGGCAATGAATACGGCATCTTCCTAGAAAATCTTTCTCTGAAGAACCTTCAGTATGAAATATTACTCTATTATTCTCTGATTCTTTATCAGGTGATGAAAAGCCATCAATCTCAGGATCCTGACAAACCCTTAGAAAATATAATGGATTATTTAAAAAGAGTCTGATTTTTCTGACATCTGTATTGTTTGGAAAAGGGGAGGAGGCATGGAAAGTGTTCTAAAGCATCTACCCGAAAATATTACTTCCTTTTGCAAATACAGATCTTGTTATCCTTGATGAAAGTGTCTACATTTTAAAACCTAATTCCTTATGCCAAACATTCTAGGCATGTTTTTCACCTGTAAAACTGCAGCTATTCTAAAGATGTCCTGAAGATTTAGCCAGATAAAAGAAGAGTATGAGTAATGGCCCACTAAGATCTTTTGTTCAAAGTCCAAACCAGTCCTTGTCCCTGGCAGTCCACCTGCTGTCAGAAATGCTGCTGTCACTAAAGGGAAGAGCCTAGTCAAGAAATGCTGGACGTTGCAACTTGTTGAAGCCTAGGTTTGTTAAAGACTGTTAAGAATGAGGGAAAATGAAAGTGAGTGCTTCAAAGCTAGTGCATTTTCTTCAAGTCTGTTTTTTCACAGCTAGAGTATCTGTTGTTTTTTTCAGGTCAGCGGAACGGTGATAGTTGAAGTATACATAAGGTTTTTATAGAAAGGCAGATGCTCCTGTGCTTTTATAGCTTAGTGAAGGAAGGATATTACTAATTAAAGAGAAAATTATTTAGCAATGAGCAAGAGATAAGCCTGTCCTTGCAGCCTAATAGTCTGTCTGAAACAAGGGCACATCATCAGCCTTAGGTGGCTAAATGCCCAACTTCTGAACTTAAGGGGTAACTGTTCTGCAAAGGCGGCATCTCAACCCACTTTCTGCACTGAAGTTGCCATATTTTTTCTTACTCATCTCTAGAGATGTGACAAGAAATGCTAGTTTACCTTTATGAAGATCTCCCCTTAGCTGATAGAAATGTTACAGTTCAGCTACTAGAAAAATGTTCAGGGATCTAGTTCTTTTCCTTTCCTCACTTAAATGTGTGCATACACACAAACCCATATATAAGAAAAAGGTAAGGAATGCAGAGCTTGCTTAAGAGATTGATCCAGCTTATGAAGAGGCTTTAGCATCTCTTACTGGCACATTCTCCTATAAAGGTCAGCTGATGCCAGGGGCCTGGTAGAATATTATTTGAATATTCACATCACACCACACCACTAGTAATTCCTTTGATTTTCCTGTAAAGATTGTTGTTATTGATACTGAATATCAATATGCATAACCTGGACCTTTTTTTGCAGTCTTATACAGTTTAAGGATTCATAATTTCCTAAAGCAACATCCACAGTAGTCTTGCAAGAAATTACTTTAAATTCTTTTTACATATTGAATCCTACAGTAAATAGAAATGAGACTTCTATTATGTCCTGTTATAAGACAGTGACAGAGATGTAGAATCTTTCTAAGAAAGGTCTTGACAGCCTCTTTAAAGATTGGTGTGCGGATACCTGTCTCCAATGCTACCTATGCAGCTACATGCAAAAGCAGCATTTGCAGCTTATTTACACTTACAGGCGTGAGGCTATTCATATGAAGATAAATAAGGAAGAAGCAATCCCGAAAGCAGCGTAAGCTTGTATGGAGGGGCTATTCGTGAGGTATTAAGAGTGTTTCTCTTCAGAAGGATTTGTTGATGTGCATCACCATGCTTGATGTGTGTATACTGTCTCTGGTTGTGAAGTTTGCTTGGGGTATGTGCGCTGTAGACCAGTCCCTCAGTGAAAGGAGAAGAAGGGAAACTGGTTTAAGACTTCTTTCCTCTTGGAGAAGATAAAGAGGTTGTGGCCCAGTTAGGTGGTCTTAAGAATAAGACTGAATTGCCTGAGGTGTTTGCAAGGACTGTGGAGGTGGACTGAAAGTGAGAATCTTGGTCAATTACTGTGATCAGCGTTCAGAATGGATGTAATCAGGTACCATGGACACTTTAAAAATCATTATTCAAAAGAAATGGCCTGCATCAAACCAAATGCTATTTTTTTAAACTACATAAAAATTGATTTAATAACTTGTGCTTAAAAAAGATGGTGCATGATATTTTGTGATTCTTTCTTCACCTTTCACTGGGAATGTCTTCCTACAGGCGTTTTTTTTTGACTGGCAAAAGTTATAGTTCTAACCAAGGAAGAACATCAGCATGCTTTCCCAGGCTTTGAATTTACTAATGCTGATGTTAAAATCGGTTGCCACTTAAGAAATGAGAGAGAAGCTGACTTAGAGACCCTTTTTAAGATAAGATACTGCTAGTGAAACTACATCTAAAAAGTGCACAGTTAAATATTGTGCTAACTTCCCTAATTGTTTTCCATTGTAGATCTTTTATGCATCCTATTTTGTTTAACAAAGATTGTCTTCATTAGCTTTCAAATATAAAGGCTAATCATGCAGTATATGCATCATAGGGTGCAAGGGCAGCTGAGATTGTAAGGAGAACTGGGGTAAAACAACAGTACCCAAAGTCATACTGTTAATGTCCATCTGTTATACAATGGCTGCTTACAGTATGCTTTTTATACCACTATTAAACGTGCAAGACAGGTTGTGGTTTTTTTTTCCCTCCTCTCAAATTGCTGTTGACTTCTATCTGAGATTTTAAATGGGGTCTGTACACTCCTAGTGTTCTGAAAGAGAAAGCAGCGTAATATCAGATTGAGGTTGATTGAGCCCTGTATCCCCTCTGACAGAGGTCAACACTAAGACACTAGGGGAAGAGGAGAGATCAAGCCTGCTGTTGTTACACAGAATGCTTTTGCAGTCCCCAGCAAGTATCCTAAGCCAGGAACCTGCCTTCATTAGGCTTAGTACTCCTCTATGGACTTGTCATTCCTGAACATGCCTCGTCTTTCTTTGAACACATGTGAACTTTAGTATCCATCATGTGGCAAGTTTTTCAGCTTTTATGCACCTTGTGTGAGGATTCCTTTGGAAAATTCTACTTGATAGTTTCGTTTGACATCCCTTAGTTCTTGTACTGAACACAGCTATAAAAACTAGATCCCTACTCCCCTTTTTCATGTTGCTTATAATTGTGTAGATCTCTACCACACATTCTGTAACTCATTGCTTTTCCAGGTTGAGGCATTACCCATGTATTTAGGAAGCTGTTCCTTAAATTCTAGTGCTCCCTGCCAGCCTTCTCTATTTTTATTAAGGTTTACTGCATTATTTTTGTGAAAGGGAGATTTGAACTATTCACATCATTCAAGATACAGGTGTACCATAGATATGTATGTTAAGTTAATAGTGATCTCTCCTTTGTCTTATATTCCTTTCCTAAGAAATCATATTCATTTTGATTTCACAGATGTTTCGGAGTATTGAGCTGATACTTTCTTAGAACTCTGTTATAATCCAAGTTCTTTGGGGTTTTTTTTGAAAAAATAATGCACTCCTTGGCTTCTCCACAAGATTCCAGTGGCTCATGTGGTTGCATGTGCTCATTACGGAATCACGGATTGACGGATTTGACAGAGTTGGAAGGGACCTCTAGAGATCGTCTAGTCCAACTGCCCTGCTAAGCAGGATTGCCCAGAGCACATTACTCAGGACTGCATTCAGGAGGGTCTTGAAAATCTCCAGAGAAGGAGACTCCATGACCTGTCTCGGCAGCCTGTTCCAATGCTCTGTCACCCTCACTGTAAAGAAGTTTTTCCTCATATTTGAGTGGAACTTCCTGTGTTCCAGCTTATGCCTGTTGCCCCTCATTCTTTCGCTGGAAACCACTGAAAAGAGTCCAGCTCCATCATCCTTCAACCCATCCTTTAGGAACTTGTAAACTTAGATAATGTCTCCCCTCAGTCTTCTCTTCTTGAGGCTAAAGAACCCCAGCTCTTTGAGCCTTTCCTCGTAAGGGAGGTGCTCTAATCCCTTAATCATCTTGGTTGCCCTGCGTTGGACTCTTTCCAGTTCCCTGTCCCTCTTGAACTGGGGGGCCCACAACTGGATGCTGTATTCCAGTTGTGGCCTCACCAGTGCAGAGCAGAGGGCGAGAATGACCTCCCTGGACCTGCTGGCCCCACTCTTCCCTATGCAGCCCGGGATTCCATTGGCCCTCTTGGCAACAAGGGCACATTGCTGGCTCATGGAGAGCCTGCCATCCACCAGGACTCCCAGATCCTTTTCCTCAGTGGTACTTCCCAGAAGATCTACCCCTACCCTGTATTGGTGCCTGGGGTTCTTCCTCCCCAGGTGCAGGACCTCACATTTGCCCTTGTTGAACCTCATTAGGTTCTTCTCTGCCCAACCCTCCAGCCTGTCCAGGTCACGCTGGATGGTGGCACAGCCCTCTGGAGTGTCGGCCAGCCCTCCCAGTTTGGTATCATCAGCGAACTTGCTGAGGATATGCTCTGTCCCCTCGTCCAGGTCATTGATGAATATGTTGAACAGGACTGGGCTGAGTTCAGTTTTTTTAGAATAGTTTCTAAAAATTTGGCTAGAGTTTTACAGGCCTGTGGGTCCCCACATATCCCCTGTAAGAGTGTTTTAAATTAGCTTGACTTTATCCACCTCCAGTTCCTTAATACATGTGAATTTTTAATGTACACTCCAGCTAGTGATTCTCTTATTTCATTCTTGTACTCTCTTACTCTCACTGTGTTGGGGCATGTGCCATCTTAAAATCATAGGATAGTTTGAGTTGGAAGGGACCTCCAAAGATCATCTAGCCCAACCCTCCTGCAATGAGCTCCCTCTTACAGTGGGAGCAACTTTTCTCCCCGAGTCCCTGCCTTGCAGTCCAGCCACGTGAGAGGTGTGGGAAGAGAGGTTGCCAATGAAGACTGAGGCAAAAAAGTTGTTGAGTACCTCAACCTTCTCATCTGTTTTTATCAATTTTCAGTCTTGAGCTTTCTTTGCTGGCTGACATACCTGTAGAGTCCTTCTTGTTATTCTTTGTGTCCATTGCCAAGTTCAGCTCCAGTCTCACCCTGGCCTTC
>JAOXNO010000013.1:83681225-83696620 GCA_028565335.1 Limnodromus scolopaceus
TTAAAGAGGAACAGTGAAAATAATAACTTAAATAGTTTATCATAACTGACCACTAATTGATCATTAAAACTTAGGGGAGGAGGGGCGCAGTAGGGAACAATGATAGCCAAGTGAGGAGACAGGGAGGCAGCAACATTCAGGTGCTCTCCTGCCACCTTTACCCATGGCAGGAGACTAGAGTCAGTGACCTTCTGAGGTCCCAGTTCCTTGGCTCTTTGAGACGCTCATCAAGACTTAATCAGATACTATTGTGCAAGGAGGCAATATTAAGGCACAGAGAAATATTACCTTACAACTACAGTCAATTTTACTTGAGCTGCTATTTTGACTGATCATTTCTTAATTTGTGCAGTAGCTAAGGGAAACCCTTTCCCATACCTTCTGGAAAAAGAGTGCGAGCAAGGAAGGATCTCTAGTTGATAGAGAAGTTGTTGGACTAGAAACAAGGGAGTCTACAGATATTTTTATAGGGAGGCTAAGGGGGGTACATACTATAAATTGTGAAGGTGTGACAGGAGATCTCAAAACTGATATAATTAGGAGCAGTTAAGCTATCTGTAAAATTTGTTTACAGTTGCCACCCTAAGCATCTGTTCTCTTTCCTTGTGTTGTAGTCAGTTGGGGTAGATGATATTCTGTAATAGGTGAAAGGGTTTTTAAAGTATGGTTTATGTCTCTGCATATACATTTATAGAGTACATCTTATAACGAGGCCTAGATCCCATCAGTGCTATTTAGGGATGCCGTTGTACTAGCAATGATATATTACATGCTGTTAATGCTGTGTTTGCAAAGCATTTCCAGTTAAAGTTGTTATGCAAATGGAAGTTGCCTCCTTTCCCCATCTGGTTGTTTGCATACAGGCCACGGCATGCTTTTCAGTGAAATAATTTTTGGTGTTATCTTTTTTGAAAGGCATATCTTTAGTGTTGGCGGTGGGGGGGAGGACTTCTGTCATAGGGGGCCATAATGTCCCTTGACAGGAGTTGCTACCAGCGTGTGGACTTCTTGGATATACAGCTCTGTGCTCTAGCACTTGAGCTGATGGGTAATTGACAGCAGCAGTGTTATGGTCTGCACCTACTTACTCTTTCGTGTATGGAGACTACCGTTTAATGTCTAGAATCACAGCTCCTTTCTGGGTGGTCAAGTAGTATTAGGAGCCCAGATGTGTTTAGGTGTTTAGTTCCAGACATGATATTGCAGTGTGCTTCAGGGTGACGGACAGGAAAATGTGCAAGATTAGACTGGATCTGGATTCTGAGCTGCCCTCTGATCCATAGACTTGGTTCCTCCAAATCACGTATGGGAGACCAGAGGTGGCTTTTTCCCCTGTATCTTAGAGAGAATTTCACCATGCAAGCCTGCTATTCTAACAGCTGTCACAGGGACCACAGGATAACCAAAAAGGGTGGAGAATCAGCTGTCATTTTTGAAAATGAGATGTGAATTCCATTCTGTCCAGGCATTAACATGAGTTGAAAAAGCAAAATCATCTTCCAGACCCACAGAACTAAGGTATCTGAGGTTTAATGCATTGTTATGGATGTCTTCACTGCAGATTTTATCAGGGTTTGTCAGTCTCAAATGTACCCATGACCAATCTGTTTGAGGGCCCATTCTGAGTGTGTACCTAAAATTTTATGATAGTTTTTTTTACAACATAGTATCAATCGAAGAGTAATTACATCTTCTAACTTCATTTTTACAAAGTGTTAGGGGTTTAATTTAATGTCTATGAAAGAATATGCTCAGTCTGGATATGTTGCGCATGGTTTTCCTTGAATATGAGGAACATGACTACGGAAAAATAACGCTGAATCTGAGGTTACGTGGTCCCTTCTGAACGAAACAACAAGCAAAACATTTCTGCCAACATTAGTAACTACTCGCTGTAGTGTTTAATCTTGTAGAAGCTAACCCAATAGGGTTTTGTCATACAACCTAAATGACTCTTGTGCGTTTGATGCAAGACAAGTCCCAGCAGCTGTGATCAGCACTTCAAACAAAGATACAATAAACCTTTCTGCAGTTTCAGCTAGAAATATATTTCCTTCCTCTAGGATCACAGTATGTGGTGTTCCTTAGTAATGGGGGTTTTAATTATATTTATAATTGATTTACTGTGATGCAAGCTTATTCTGAATGTGAGGCCAAATCGCAGCAAGTTTCAAAAGCTGGTATATCCTGTGGACTTAGTATCGAATAGCATTTCTTTCCTCATAGAGGGCTTGGACTTTCCTGCCCTTATGTGTGGATTTTAGTAGATATTAATCACCTGTTAAACATCTTGTGTTTATAAGAACTCCACAGAAGGAATTTAGTGTATGAATCATAATGCAGTGTTAAAGGAAGGGATACAATCCAGGACCTAGGATGAGTTTTCACAAATTATTAGAGTACACGTGCGGAAATACCATACAGTTTGATGACTCTGCTCCCCTTAATACATACTACTGCAGGAAGTTGTATATAGTTATGTATATGTACATACATGTGCATACATGGGTATAGTTGTATACATATATTTTAATATACATACAGTATCTGTATTTCTACATATATTTTATCTATATTGTATCTACATATTAGATTTTTTTTTTTCCCCAGAGAGACTGATGCTGTGAAGTTACTATTCACACTTGGCAAGGAGCTTGTGGTATTGCTATCCTTTCATTGATGTTCTGCTTTACTGTTTCTAGTTGGTTCTGAAATACTAATAGTGTTAAGGGATTAAAAGAAGAAAGTCAGGGACATTTTCTTTAAAGTAGACTTTAGGCAAATAAATGTACTGCACTGCAAATCCGCAATAATCTACTTTATCACTTAGGAGCAAACAAGGGAACACATATAAGGCAGTTATTAACAAGTACTTGTTATTGTAGGTAGCTGACAGCTCCAGAGCTGTTTGTCAGAGTGTCATCCCATAATTCACGTCCTGTTCCACTACCAACGTACTTTATGGTGAAGTGGACCACACAGTTCTGACAGAAAAAATTGTCCATGTTTTAGGAAAACCATGTTTGATTCTTACTGGCACAATGTGGACAGATGCTAGAGAGAAAAATGGTCCAGATTAACTTAAAGTTTAGTATTGTAATAATTCAACATACTTTACATGTTCAAAGCACTTTGGTAACTTCCACTAATGTGTAAGTGTAAACGTTTAAAGCATCTTAATATTTTATAAGGAATTAGTAGTTAAATGATAAATGTGATTAAAAAAATTAGTGGTCTTCCATTTTAAATGGCAATTTAAGGATGAAAACTGCTAAATATAAATTTTAAATTGGATTATTGGATATGTCTCTGTCTCTACAGCCCATGTTTTAGTTCAGGGGCAGCAAACCTGTAGTTCTGTTTGGTGGAACCTCTGAATAACCTCCTGGTTACTTGAAAAAAATAACAGAATGACAAATAATCAATTTACATATTTTATTTTATTTAGTATTTATTGTGCCTTATGAGTTTCTGAGATCAACTACTTGCAGTAATTTGTTATGGAAAGATAATTGAGTTTATATATAATTTTTTATCCTGTATGTTCCTGCTGGTACTGGTTAAAGAAAAAAATTAATAGAAATTTTGTTGTAATTGGGAATAAAATTTTCACTTGGGTATTTTTTCATATTTTTTTTGGTAAACATCATAAACATGGGCTGTTTTATAAGTACTTTAGGAGTTAAATATTCTCAATGAGAGACTTAAGCATCTTTTGTATCTTGTTTTCCTTCCTGTTTATATGAGAATAGCCAAATATTAATCACTGGTGAAATTATTTTTTTTCAGTAGGCCAGAGAACCCTTAAGAGAGAAGTGCTAGTTATGACAAAAAGATGTTTTAAACTACTTCATGTTTTCATTTGCCCTCTAATCCCATTGAGCAAGTCACCTCAGTGCTGTGAGTGGTTGAATTCCACAGAGCTTCCAAGCAACTTTAGTGGTTACGTCATTCAATTGTTAAAAAATTTTTAGTAGGAAGAAACAATTCTTATTACTTTGCCTGTTGCTTAATTATAAAAAGAAATTCAAATTAAATCTGCTTGTTCAGTCATCATCAGATGACACAGTAAACATACATCTTAAGGTGAAACATTTGAGATAGGAACACCAAATACTTCCCATCTCAAGTGAATAGTCCTTTCTTACACAACTAGTCATTATCAGTTCAAGAGATTTGCTTCTGCAGAGACTTATTAACATTAATGAGGATTTTGGAATTGGTGCGTGAATTTCTCTGAAATTAAAGGTAAATGAAACACATTTGCTGGCCAATAAACTAGAAACATAAATGTCCCTTCCACCCAAACTGTTCTATGATTCTATGTGATCTGGTTAGATACGCCATCTACATTAAGAAAATCTTTCCTTCTCTATCTCTCAAAAAGGAAAAAAAAAAAAGAAAAATAATAAAATGTTAAGTCCTTTTTTATGTCTTCTGTTAAGCAGAAAAATGGCATTAGTCCCACCATGTTTACCTCCGAAGGGTGAAGAGCTGAATTTGTTACTTGCATGTTGCTGCAGAAATTATGTGCCGTCATAGAAAGAAATCAATGTTTTATATCTCACGGAGTAAATGTTATTAAATTCTTGAATCACTGAAGTGGAAACAACTTAGTACTGTTTTAATAACTCTGCAGTATATGAATGCTAAGACTGTTTAACAATCACTGTTAATTCTACCTAACTAGAAAAACTTTATACAGGCCAGATAGAAGGTGGCTATCCACTAGCAGGTGTTGGGGTTTTTTTGTGTATTTTTGTTCTTTGATTTTGATTACTAGTTTAGTGCTTTCTTGAAAAGAGCTGGTTAGAATTGTAGGCTTTTCCCACTTGGAAGTGACCTCAGGAGGTCCTAATCCACTTCTCAGTACAAAGTCAACACTGTATTTAGACCAGGTTGCCTCAGGGCTTTGTATAGATGTGCCTTGAAAACCTCCGAAGACAGGTATTTTACAGCCTTCCTATGCAACCTCTTACAGTGCTTAATTCTACTCATATCAAACATTTTATTTTTTTTTATGTCAAGCCAGAGCCTCCCTCGTTTTAATATTTGACCAGTGTCTTTCATCCTCCAGGCATGGATCTCAGTAAAGAGCTTAGGTCATCCTTCTGTATAACCTCCTCTTTGATAAAGGAAGATTGCTGTTAGGTCCAGTGCCCATCCTGAGCCATCTCTTCTTCAGGTTAAAGAAACCAACTTCCCTCACCTCATACACTGTATCAGCTCTTTACCTTGTGGTGGTGACTCTCTACTGAGCTCCTCCTGGTTTATCGACATTGTTGTGGCAATATTGTTGTGGCAAAAAAACTGGATGCAGCATTCCAAATGCAGTTCAACGAGTGCAATACCTTCTCTTGATGTATTGTTTACACTCCTGTTAATTCAGCCCAGGATGGTATTAGGCTTAACTGCTGATGGCTTATGCTCAGTTTTCTTTCCATGAGGAATCCTGGGTCCCTCTCCAGAGAGCTGCTCCCCAGAGAGTTATTTCCCAGACTGTACTGTTGTGGGTGTTTATTCATAGAAGCAGGACTTTAAATTTATACACTTTGTATATCATAAGGGTTCGGCTGGCCCATTCCTCCAGTCTGTCTAGGTCCCTGTGGGTGGTATACCTGCCCACAAGTGTGTCCCTGCACCTCTCAAAGTTGTACCAGGGTAAGAAACAGCAGGCACTAGTTGGAACATGGGAAATTTGAGTTAAATACAAAGATTTGTGTTTCTGTCATGCAGTTCAAATCTTGGAACACAGCCACAGAATTTGTGAAATCTCCATACTTGGAGATATCCAAAACTCTCTGAATAAGGTCCTGTGGAGGCTGGTCAAACTAGACCTGCTTTGAGTGGGGCTTGGACCAAATGGTTTACCGAGGTTTCCCTCCAACTTAGTTTTCTGTGTTTCCGTGACTGCTCTTCCGTAAATTTATGTTGTCCACAAACTTGATGGAGGTGCATTTTGGTTTTGCCTCTATGTCTTTAATAAAGATATTAAAGAAAATAAGTCCCAGGATAGACACCCAAGAAGCTCCACTTGTAAGAAGCTTTCAAGTCAAGTACAAATTAAGTCCACTTAACTAGATAACATCTCAGCTTGGATACAGGGATGCTATGGGAGACACCATTTCAAATGCTTGCTAAAATCAAGGTGGATGATATTTATGGCTCACTTCATCCACAGATCTAGTTGTCTCATTACAGAACTAATGGTGTTGTCAAACATAATTACCGTTGGCTCGTTATTCCCAATAAACTGCTTGTAATTCACATGCCTAGAAGTGGCTTTTAAGAACACTTACTCCATGTTTTTTCAGGTGCCAAAGAAAGGCTTACTGGCCTGTAGTACCCTGGTTTTGTCACCTTGTCATTTTTCAAATAGCAGTCTAATATTTTCTTTTCTTCAGTGATTGAGGACCTTAATCCTATCTCCATAGTGTGACAAAGAGCAGCCTTTTCAGTGTCATCAGCGAGCTCTCTCAGCACCATCACAAGCATTCTCTCTGGTTCCATGGACTTGTATGGGTTGAAATTTGTCAGGTAACCCCTGAATTGATCCTCCTCTGCTGCTGCTATTTTCTCTCCTCCTTGAACCCTTGCCCCAGACATAGAACCATGGGAGACCTTGTTGGTGAAGACAATGAAGGCATCCTTGTTACACTGTAGCTCAGGGGTGACTTCCTCAAGCTTTTTACTTAGTGCCCAAACATAAATAATCTTGGCTTGTAGTCTATTCAGTATTAAGAGTTGAGATTTGTTTCTGGTTATTGCAAGTATTGTCCTGTGACAAAAGCTGAGGATAAAATGCCAACAATGAATCAGTTGATTTAGCCATCATTCTCCTTGTTTAAATTAGTTGTACAAGTAAATGAATATTGGTAAGAACATATACACGGAGTTTTCTGAGGAGCTTGAAGCAGGTTTCCAGTGATAACTGAATCTCATCTGTGCTTTGTTTCTTTGTGTAAAATTCATGTCTGTACATTCATGTACTGAAAAAATGAAGACTCCAAACCTGAGAAAAATGAGAAAAATATGGCCTGTCTGGAAGAAATTAGGTAGAGGGGGTGTAGCCTTTGTGTGTCTGTGTAGCATTTGATGCTGTCTGTCATGAACTCACAGTAGCTGAAATAAAATCTTGATCTCATGGGGGGGGGTGGAAATCCGAACACTGTTTAAAGAATAAAAGATAGCAATGTAGGGGTAGACGGCAAAGCATATGGTGCCAGGAGCTTGATGCTGGGAACAGTCCCACTCTGTCTTCATTATTAGTCTGGAAAGAGCACACACATATGCTAACTTTAATTTTATGTTTTGTTTTGCATAGATGGAATCTTATAAATTGAAGAATGTTGTATTTACCAGTCAGGACAGATAACAACATGATTAGGCACAATTATTTTTTTATGTTAAAAAAAAAAAAGGACGAAATGGTATTTGACTTAAAAATTGCAAACTAATATACTTATGGGGAAATGAGCCAAATTATTTATTTAAAGACAGAGACATTCATGCAGGAAACAGGAAAGCTAGTAGAGATCCTTGGGTTTCCCTCTCCAGAGCTGCAGGATGGGAGCACAGAGAGCTGCTTTCCAGAACCATCCACTGCTCATGGATAAGGGGAGAAAGAACTACCCTCTCCTGTAAAGATGTTGTTTTGCAGAAGGTGGGAAACAGGTCACACTAGACTCCATGAGCAAATGTAGACTTTTTGTTTTCAATGATTTGTAATTTTAGTCATCAGTTCTTCTGCATTAAACAAAACAAAGTTCAAGAGCTGTGTTAAAACTTCACAGGGTAAAAAGAAAACCAGCACAGGGCTTCATCTGCCACTGCTGTAAGGATGTTCTGAAAAGCTAGTAGTGTGGTTAAAGTATTCTGGATTCTAAAGTAGAACAGACACTACAGGCAGCCTTTGATTTTGGCCATTTTGCAATGTGAAAATGGCATCTGAACATGTGTTAAAACGTGATCAGCACAACAGCAAGATAAGTCATGCAGCAGTTCATCAGCACGAAGCTTGCTAGTGGTGAAACTGGAGTTGTTTTACAGCAGCTTAGAATGCCAAGTGTGTTTCTTGCACTGATAGTCTTTCAGGCATCAAGTACTTGCCTGCCAACACTGTGGTGAATGAATCTGAGGGATAGGCAAAGACCAGAATTTTCCATATGTCTGCTGTCTGGGAAATGCAGTTTCAACAACAGGTATCTTTGTGCCTAATAATATGCCTTTCTTCCTTATTGCTTCCATTCTGTGCAGAATAGCAGTTTAGGCTTTGTCTTTCCAAAAAATAAACAGAAAGCAAAATAAATCAATGACCCTATAGAACAATTGCAGAACTTAAACTGTGATCTAGTTTCCTCACCTGTGTTTTCATCTATTTCTTTTAAAACTTTTTTCTTCAAAGAGTCAGTAGATATAAAAAATAGATAACAATAGGTAATAACCTCTCTGCTCCCTTTTGGGGTTATACTTGACATTTTTTCTTGCTATTTGCTAGTAGATCTTGCTAGTTTTATTCCCTGTAGAATCTTAAAACTTGGTTTATATAATATATCTTGAACAAGCACCTCTTATCTTTTAGCAACTAATTTTAGCTTAATATTTAATAAGTATGAATTCATTAAATGTTAAATTAATTATTAATAATAAATACAAGTTCAGAAAATGAAGATATAACAAGACTGTTGACACCAAATTGTTTTTCTATTCTAAATGAATCCTACAGGAAAGTTCAACAGGCATTGCATGCTGTGTTCCTGTTACAATTTCTTCTGAAGATTTTTTTTTTAAAGAAACAGGCATTGCACAGTAAGCTGGACAGCTTTTAACATAGCACATGTAACATAGGAAGTAACTCATAGAAATGCTATAAGGGTTGCTCTACAATAATGGTCATGCACTTAAGAAATTACTTTCATTCACAATGTATACAACTACAGATTCTGGAGTGTATATCTAAGAAAACACCTTTGAATTACAGATTTAATAATAAATTTCTGATGTGATTCCATTTCCACTGCACACGACCTTTGTATTGCTTGAAATCATGGAGCTGCTTTTTGAGGAATTGTTGCTTGGCATCTTTAAAACATCTTGCTGTGATTGTATTTAATTGGGGTAATACATGAACAAATTGGAAAATGTATTTAAAAAATTGATCAGCTTCTATAACAATAGACAATTATTTAGAAGGCCAGCTTCATGTGCATTTATTAACAAGGGTAATCCTTTTTATTTTAAAATATAATCCAGATAATCTTGGGATTTCTCTTAGTTGATTTTATGGTTTTTGAGGTTAGCTTTAAAAAAATGCCTTTTCTCAGATTAAGAAATTTACCTGATATGTGCTAGTTTTCAGTTTTGATATTTTGACTTTTTCTATAGATTCTTTGGTTGTTTCCCAAAATGCAATGTTTCTTCAAGCCAAAGCTGCTCAGTCACTACAAAAATGTGAAAATATCAGTAAGATTTTTGCCTTTTAGGATGAAAAATCCCAGACAGTCCAAAGAGTATCAGGGACCCAGTGTTCTCTCTAGTATTGTTGTGGGTGAAATGTTGTGTCTTGATATTTTCCCTGGAGTAACTAAGAGTCTCCTCTCCACTTTTGCAATGGTTGGACTTCAAATAACCAGCCTGATTCAACAGGAAAGAAATAATGAGTGTTCACACAGTGACCCAAGTTAGAATTGCTTCTTAGATTTCTACGTGTTGTGATTTAGTTGGGGTAAAAATAAAAAAGTATTGATATACTATATTATAGGGAGTCTTGAAAATAGAGTAGAGCTTGGATTTACTTATTTAGATATGTGTAGTTTATTTCCACATACTTCACTAAAGTAGACAAAATAAAGAAGCATGACCACATCGAACAGATCAAAGTAATTTAAATCAGAGAGGCTTATGTACTTTAGAAAAGTATGGCTGCTCTGTACTGAGGGTTCCAGATATTATGCAAGCTAACTCAGCTGCAGTACATGCGATTTCATGTTTCAAGATGGCAATTAATGATCTTGATCTCTTTTCCATCACTCCGATTGGTGAACACTGGCTTGATAAAAGGTAGTATCAGTGCCAGAAATCCACAAAAGTGGCTCTGTAATTTGTCTGGCATTTCAACTTGTTGCCCAGTTGTAGTCATAAAAGTTTAATGACTTGTTCAATAATGAAGAGGATTTGGGGCCTTTTTTGAATACAAGGTATAGAAAGGGTGTTCAGCTGGGATTAACGTATAATCTGAGTGTATTTTGGAAGCATACGTTTGAGTTCCACAAAGTACGTAGTTATGATTTCAATAAAAAATAGTTACTGAAGGGTTAAAAAAGTAGTAAAATACTGTAATTGTTAATAGTAATTCATGATGGTCAGCAGACATTAGCCTGCCTTTTTCTAAATTTACTGATTAATGTGTGCCAGTGATCCCATTTTACCACATGCAGTCGCTAGTTAGAATAAGCTCAATTAAAGTTTTTAAGAAGTGTCTCAAGCTCTTTTTTAAATAGTTTCAGATTGATTTAGATACTTAAGATGCCCATGGACAAAAATCAGTAACAGGAGATATTTTTATTATTGAACTGTTTAGGGATCATTGAAGTCATACAAAATTTCTAAAGGGAAAGCACCAAGAGCCTAATCTCTTTAGCTGGTTTATTACTTTAGAGTTTCTTGCTGTTCTTTTCTTTTATCCCTCTTGTCCCATTCCCCTTGTTTTTTCACAGCAGTACTTTTTCCTGAAGGCTTCATAATCTTTAGCATTTGCAAATCATTTGTAAAGATTTGACAATCGCTGCTTTGGTAGCAAATCAGGAAGTATTCATTAATCACTGTCTGGAGTTTGTTTTTGTTCTCTGTGTATTTTTACACAGCAAAGATTAGAAAATAGTGATTAGTTCAGCAAAAACATTCTTAATGTGACTCTTGCTTTAACTTGTAGTGTTGCTTTCTCTTCCTACCAGCTTGGGCTTCCACCTCTTTGGATTTTCTCATTTTTGCAGGCACGTGCCAGATGCGTATTCAGATACAGCCTTTCTAAGAATGGTGCTGGGAATGCAACAGGTGAGGGTAGGTTTGCCTTTTGAGTCAGCTTCTGATTCGGAGCCCAGAGTGATGGTAGAAGAGTGTCAGCAGAGAGAGAAAAAATCCAAAGCCCTGACTCCTTTTAGTCATTAACAGTCTCTGGCTTTATTTGTTCCTTCTGTGAGATTATTAGCTAGCTTCAGACTGTAGTGTTACACTGAAATAATGACGTGCTCTTTCTGAGTATTTGGAAACTGTGTTAGGTAACTGTTGAGCCTGAGTTCAGATGTGACTTCATTCTTAAACTGTACCATTTTATCCATCTCAGTAAGTTGATGTTTATAAAGTGTTTTCAGCTCTTGGAATGAAATGAGAAATGGACAAAAATTCCTAAAGCTCTCCATTCATAGATTCTTACTGGCTTTGCACATTGCAAAACAATCCGTCACCTCTATGCAAATAGTTCTTCCATTACTGAGTCATCTCATCAATGTGATACAATCAGTGCTTTAGATGCCTTCCAAATTCCCCTTCGCTATACCACACTTGGGACAGATTTTACTATTTTATCTGCCTGTAGGTAGAATCACATCATTTCACTATTCCTGCCTTGAGCTGATGATCTAGGCCCACTCTTATATTCTCCTTCATTCTTCAACTCCACTAAATTGTGTGCTTTTTAGATGAACAGATTTCAAAGACCTCAGAAGCACTTCTTGAAAATTAACGTTTCTCATCTTTTAAGCTCCTTTTTACCTTTCCTCAGGCTCCTTTTGGATAGGTGTTTTACACTAATATAGTGCTTTCCTTATGATGTCCCAAGGGAGCATTCATACTGCAGTAAGTATCTTAGCTACCCTTTTTATTAAAGCAGTCTTTTTGTTCTTCTGTAGTTCCCTTCTCTGAAGCTGAGCGAGACTATGGAGGATATTCTGGCCCTTCATGTTTTTACATAGGGATGTTGAAGCGAAATACTACATGCTGGCCACTTAAGAATTGGGTCTTCAATTGCAAGAGTTCAAACAAGAGCTTGCATGCTATCAGAATCAACAGTTGCACCTTTTCTTATGGACTCCTTATGCAGGAGTTTCGCTATGTTTCTGTTTTCATTAACAGTAGGGGACTTGTCCTACAGCATGTGCTATTCTGCAGCCACCGTCTTCTACCCTTCCTCACCCCAGCCCCCACTTATCAGTAAGAAGCTCACTCATGACATTCTGGATTTAAAGTGCTGGCAGGTAGATTCCCTTAAAGTTCAAATGAGCTGCCTCCCTCCAGAGCAGGCTTCTTATTTCCAGCATCTTAATGTCTCATACAGAAGAGTCTCCCCTCCATAATGAATATTAAACCTCACTTTTTAGCGAAGCATCTTTGCATTTCTGTCTGTTTACAGTCCTGAGTAGTATTCAGGTACTTTACTACATGGAGGACCTTTTCTTTAGCTTTCCTTACAGGGTCCTAGATTTTCTCTCTAAAATGTTTCTTTTGCCTTTTCCCTGTGATATTGGTACCCATGGAAAGCAGAAGTGCTTCCTTCTCAAACCCAGTGCTTCTTACCTGGTGATCCTTTGTGCCCTTCATATGACCTTTGCATCCAGCAAGTTACTGTACGGTGCCATTTGGTCTTGCAAACTCACCTGACCCCTAGTTCCTAAGTGCTAATCCCACTGTAACAACCCACCTCTTCCCTTCATCATGGATCCCTGATTCCAGAACAGAAGGGTGCATGGCCACCTTTGAATAGAAGGGCCTCAGCACTGCAGTCATTTCCCCACCAGTGGTCTAATGTGATGCCATCCTGCCTCATGATGTCATGAGTGTTAATCTGGGTTTGATTTTGTTATATGATGTTCCTGAAAGGCTCCTCTTCCAGTCTGATTATCCTCTTTCTCACAAGACTTTGTTTCTGTGTGTGGAGACCAAACTGCTCACCAGTATCTCTGAAAGTGCTACCTGTGCCCCATAGTCTGTGTTTCTCTGGGTTCCTTCAGTCTAGCCCCCTCAAAAAAGCTCCCAAAGACACTGTCAGCATCATGGCGCATCCGGGCTGCTCTCCTAGGGGGCAGGTGTTTGTATATGAGATGTGCATGAGACACTTTCTCACTGGAGCTCTACCTTTATTTTTCTATCTGGATGTGTAACAGTGGTTCTCTAAAATGGTTTCTGTATCACAGTGTTTCACCTGACTGGCAAATTTCCAGATGTTGCCAAATTCCTCCTGGAACCAAACTTCTATTTCTCTTCTCAGCTCACTTCCTTTTATGTTTCCAACAGCTCTATTCACTCCATGCTAGGACTTGCCTCAATCCAGCAAGGGCTTCTTTCCCTGCTTCTAGTTTCAGATTTTCAGCTGCATCCTCCTCCCTGCCACCCCCAGGGCTTCCTGAGTGAGTTTCTGTCCTTGATGTTTCTCACAGAATTCAGAGATAAGACTGAATTTTTGTTGATGCAAGAGGACAAAAAAAAGAATTTGTAAATATTTTATGTTGAACAAAGTAATATGTTCACTTAATGTATATTTAATTACTGGGGAAAAAAGCCCCTAGGTTCTGGATTTTGAAAATAGGAAGAGCATTAGACAGTATGTCATGTTCAAAACAGAATTTCTGACAGTTTTGATTTCATTTAAACAAGTAATTTACTGGGGAGTATTGTATTCTTGTCTTTAAACATCAATTATAAAATATACAAAATACCCAAATAGATTACAAGTTCCCTAGTTTTAATGAAATCAGACCAAAACCTGCTGTCCTCTGGTAAGGAATCAGTTACACTTAAGGGAGAGTCAGCTCACAACTTGACTCTCACTGCCCTTATCCATAATATGTGTGTTGATCTACAGCCACCCCATTTTTAAGGGTATCCTTGGAGTTGCCAAGGCTTGGGCGCATCCACCATCTTTGGAGCACCTCTGAATTTACTCACTAAGCATTTCCCATGATCTCCCCTGAACTCTGAGACCAGGATTCTTGAAGAAGTTGTTATCAAGAGCACTGGGTTGTTGACTGGACCATGCCAACATGCATAGAATCCATATTAGATCTTTGTGTGATCAGTTTATTGTTCCCAGAAACTGTGACCACAGCCTCACTGGACTGAATAGCTTTAACCACTTAGGACCACTGGAGCAAAAGGCCATCATCCTCAACACAAATAAGCAAAGTGCATATGCACTCTTATGCTGTAGTACCAAGACAGTTTCAGGTTAACTAAAGGGAGTTCTGTGGGTTAATTCTGCAATTGACTTGAAGCATCCTAAGCTGTGACTAGCTATTGTGGTCCTTCAGGTATTTTACAGAAACTCTTCTTGAGCTTTCAATGCCATGTTTTGTTTTCTGTTCTTGTGGCTACATACCCGTGTCTGGTTGCTGTATGATAGTACATTATTCTGTTTTCTTTTGCTCAGAACAGATGAGTTGTGTTTTCAAAGATATCTTGTGTCAGGACGAGTTTTGCGTAAGGAAGGATTTGTAGCTGCTGAACACTGAATGATTCAGCAGTGTTCCAACAGAACAGACTTTGACATATAGATGTGTAAATGACATGAGTTTTTCCGATACACAAGACTTAAAACATTGATTCATTTACTTATCCCTATTTTATCTTGCTATATTTGTTCATTCGTAGCCTGAATGTTTTCCTAAAGGACTGTTTCAGACTTTAATTATAAATTTCCAGCAATCATAAATCTTCTATGACCATTGTTTCATTATGATTATCTTGATGTTTTGATTGTACCACAGAAATCTGAACACAGATCTATAGTCTTGGTGTTTCTTAGCATCCAAATCCTTTGTCTGGCAATTTAATATTTTAGTAGTAAGTTGAGGATTTTATATGTTTATATGAAATCTGTTAGGATTTAGTTTTGCGTTTCATTCTGTGCCTCATGAAATGGTACTCAAATTAATTCCCATATTTTCAGTTTGAATGTTGTCATCTATTCCAAGAGCTTGTTGAAAGGCTTTAAATTAGGCATGATTATTAAAGCTTGTGGTTTAAGTTGTGGAAAAATACTTATTTTCAAATATCTATATAATATCTATATATCTAAATATCTGTATTTTGAATATCTATATATCATCACTCTAAATGAGATGTCGTTATTAACAAAATGGAAGAGGAAGTGAGGAAGCATAGCAATGAAAGCCATGCACAGTTCTTGTTTGGAAGCCTTCCTTGCTGTACCTTGGGAGAAAGACAAGACAGAGAAATATAAAAGAACTAGAAGAGTTAATAAGCAAAATACTCGTATTTACATACAAATTAATAATGTGCTTGAAAAAGAAGTAATGATGCAGAGTGATCATAGAATCATCTAGGTTGGAAGGGACCTTAAAGATCATCTAGTCCAACCATCAACCTAACTCTGACAAAAAAAT
>JAOXNO010000013.1:83696720-83713827 GCA_028565335.1 Limnodromus scolopaceus
TATTCCTGAGGACCATGTCAACCCATCTTTTGAACACCTCCAGGGATGGTGCCTCAACCACTTCCCTGGGCAGCCTAAAATAAAAGTGATAGTGCATGGCAAATCACAGATTTTAGAGGTATGATATTTGAGCAATAGTAGTTTGCCAAACTTCTTCTGTGGTCAAGTGCAAAAAAATGTATTACTTGAAAGCTAAACAGAATAACATGCAAGAAAATATTCTTCAGAAATAGTCAGAAGAGGGACAGGCTCCCTCTGTGCATTAAGTTTAACACAGGAAAGCAAAAACTAATTAAAATTTTCTGTGTGGATTGCTGTTTGCAAGAATTTTACTATTCCTTTGGGTATCCAGAGTGTAATTATTTTCCAGTTCATCTGAGAAACATTTGCTAAAAGAATGTAAATAATTGTGTTTATCTAAATCAAATTTTTACTCTTCATTGAAGAAGCAAATTGCAAAATCTGAAAATAATGGAGAAGCAGATCACATAAACCTTTGTTGCTGTTAAAAGGAAATTTATGAAGTTTCTCATTAACTTAAAATGAGTATTAAAATATATAATTGGAATTACTTTTAAATTTTGCCTTCTCACAGTCCAGTTTATGACTTCTTTTTTCAATGAAAAGACCAAAGCATGAAAAACAAAGCCAAAGTTAAATTTACTACAAGTGAGCTATTAGTGAACAGAGATGAGCAATACATTAGAAGGGAATTACATTCCAGAAGTACCGCATGCTTGCACAGCTCAATACTGAGAGCGTAGCTCCTCTAAAAATCAGATATTTTTCTTCTCTCTTTTAATATATTGTTCCAGAAACTACCGTAATGTTTAGTCTTGTGCTTGTGTTCTTTTAGCTAGCTCTTTATTTCATCATGTTGTTAATCCAAGTTATATCTGCTTGTTATTGAGACAACAAGGTTTGCCAAGACTTATTTGCTGAACGTGATCTGCGTCTGCATAATTCCTTGAGGAGACAGAAGAACTTGGAATACTGAGAGTGACTCAATCTGACTTCCAAATTGTTTCTTCTACCCTATAATATTTACAAATTCCATATGAAGAAGTGCAAGATAGGACTAGCAAGAAATTCTGACTCACAGCATTTAGAATTAGAAGTTCTTCACTGTCCAACAGTTAACCTTGAATTTTATTGTAAATTTTGCATTTAAAAATTTTATGAACTTTTATTTTTGAGATGCCAAATTACATTTGTTCTTTTTTGCCTTGATATGCACTGAGCATAAATTTAACCAGAGTTCTCAAATCTGGAAATCAACTCCCTTAATCCTAGCCCATTGTCCAGCGGATACAAAGTATTTCTCAAATTATCAATGAAATGTCAAACCAGACATGTCTTGTTTGATTTTGATTTTTCTTAAAATATTTTCTACAGCTAATAATTAGACAATTTTTAGAAGTCGGAAGAATGTGAATGTGTGAATGCAACATTTAAACATCATTAATCACAAAGTGAATCTGTCTAGTGAATAGAGGTGAGACTGATTCATATGTCAAAGTGGTTTGTCATTTGAGAAGGAGATAGAACATAATAAGAAATGAAAATTTTTATTTGTAAAATTTTAAAATTTGCAATAAATGTATTTTTATGAAAGCTATCTTGAAATTCTGACATAGTAGCAAGTCCTAACCTTTACTAAAATACTTTGTCTTTTAAAAACAAGCAGGTTTTAGGGATTATCCACAATTTAACGTACTAACCTGCTAGATTCAGTGAGTCTAGTATGGGGGTTTACATGATATCATCCATAACACAGGATGAACATTTCCCAGCCTATCGATAGCGTCCATCTCAATCTTTTGGTTTACTCTTTCTCATGACAAGGAGTGAAAGGGAAATCTTGGTCTGTAAGGCTTCCAGGTTTCCCATTCTCTCATATGCTCGGATTTAAAAAGAAACTTTCCAGGTTTCCTTCGCTGCTGAAGAGGTGATCTGCTTCTGTAGGCAGAGGTAATTTACAGCTACAGAGGTAGCATAGCTGTGCAAAACACTAAACGCTGTAAGTCAACTAACTGTTGACTTAATTGCTCCCTTAGCCTGCACTGCCTCGCATCTGATTCCTCCAGTTCTTAATGGCATTAAAGGTATATGCCAGTTCTCAATCCATAGCCAGCTCTTTTACTGGAAAAATATCACTTCTGATCACTTAAAATGATGTGAGTTTCTGGAGTCTGACATCCTGAAATCAAGTTAGGCAAAGCATGGAAATGGCAAGAGCTTACACATGCATAGGATGGAGAAGAACGTAATAAAGCAATTCAGTGAGAATGCCCTCTGTATAGGGTGGCTCATGCAGACTTTGCCAATAGTCAGTTCAACCTGTGAATCCCAGTGTTTGTTACAGTAGAAGAACATTTAATTCTTCCTGAATTTCCCTGCCAGCACATGAATTCCTATCAAAACATCAGAAGAGCAAATGAAAAGTTTTGTCTTTCCCTCCTTGACCTTTTTGAGGGAGTGGGAAATGAACTTACCACATTTTGAGATAGATCCTGTTTCAGTGGCAAAACTTGGGGAGCAAATACTGATAAGGACTACTCATCCAAGAGTAGTAAGAGCACTCAGAAACAAAATAGCCAAACTGTAGGCTATAGTGTGATGATCTTTTAGCTTCTGGAAACTCTAATGCCTGCTTTCTCAAAGGGCTTCAAAGTAGGTCTAAGCAGCTCAGATCTGTATCATGTTTGCGTCAAGATAATAGAAATGGCAATGAAAAAAATTGTGATGCCACACCAAAGCAAGATGAAATTCATTTGGAGTAAATATGAAATGATATATGTGGAAAAAATCCTGACTTCACATATGCAGTGATGTGTTTTAGGATGATATGAGGCAAGAACAAGGATCATGTGGTGATAACGGATCATTCCATTAAATTGGCTGTTTAGTGGTCAATAGCAACAATAAACAGGAGATGCTTGGAAGAAGTACCTGTGATGAAGAATAAGCCCGATGCAGAATGACTTCTCCTACTTTGTAATATATAACTCAGTATGGCATTTTTGACAATTTTGATTTAGCTTAACAAGTTCCTTAGCATTTTAAATGTCCTGAATTGCCTCCTGAATTTGCCAGTATCGTCTCTTGCTGATGCAGGTCTGTCTCTCTTCGTCAGACCTCCCAATGTCATACTGCAAACTTGCAAAAAATACACGGAGATCTTGTTTTATTGAAATAACAAGGATCTTCAGGCCAAAACTCTTGAAGATGACCATTTAATCGCTCTGAACACAATGTAGGTTAATATTACCATTTGTGAGTAAAAAAAAAAGTATAGTGGATTCATTTATATATTTCATATTCTTTTTAGATACAAAACATTAAAAGTGGCTTTATGCCATGTATCAGGAGAATCAGAGAGTGCCTGTTCTTCTGCTACCTCTGTTTTCAGAACTACAGACCTTAATTTGTGATGCAGTAAAAGGTTCTAGTCCATACACAAGACTTCACAGTCTTCTTAAAATATAATCCACCAGTAAGTTGTATCTTCTCACTAGAGAATCTTTCCACCCATAAAGTTGGGCCTTCTCTATTGAATTATGTTATCGAGATTTACCATGTCCTGTCCTTTATTCTATAGAAGTGTTAGTCCTTGCATCCATTACCTGAGTTATTGCTCTGTGAGTCCTAAATGATGTTAATGAGTGTGCCCTAAATAGCCTTTCAGATCACGTCTATGGTTCTCCATGATCAACTGCCATTTTCTGCAGTGCCCCAACACTGGGGCAGTTAGTGCCAGTCTAACTTAACACATTTAATTTATAAACAAGTAGATTGACCCAGCTACATGATCAGCAGCAGTGTTCAACATTGTAAAATGTAGGATAAAACTGAAGATTTTAGAAAAAACATAATTTTGTAGATAAAATGTACATTTGTACAACGAAAACACTACCAAAAAGGGGAAAAAAAAAAACTACTAGAAAATCTAAATGCTCATTCATGCTGTTTGTGGTAGAGAGAAATTTTAATGTCTTCACACTCCAGAGCAGCAAAAAAATCCATTAGCACACAGATTCTCACAGTCATTGACTGTGTGGGAAGATACAGATGGGTTTTTTTTTTTTCTTCATTGCAACAATATCACTAACAGCAGGAGCCGAAACATACTATGTCATGTCAACCTGAAACAAATTAGGATTTAAGAATCTAATAAAGTTGGGATTGCTCAGTGGTGCAGTTTGCTAACAGAATGTCATTGCACACAAATGGCGTGTGCTCAGAGTCGGGTAGCTTTGGCAGTTAAAATACACGCATTTCCCATTGAGCCGAAATGGCAGCAGCTACCCCACTGTGGGTTTTAGTGTGATACGCTGATCCCAAATTTTCCTTGGCACTGGGTAGTGAAAGAGCTGTATGGCTGAACAATTGAACTGAACTTATGTTCCATTAAGAAGAATTCCTGGTAACTTGTCAAAAACTGAAAATCTGCCTAGATCAATGGTTACCATCCTGTGACACGCAGAGTTGCACAGATTCAAATAAAAAACACAGATATAATTTGTGCTGTACCTAATGAGAAGGTTTTTTATAAATTAGGATTTTTTTTCTTACAAACTAAGGTATTAATTATATCAACTTTGTGTTACTTCTACTGCAGGGAGAAAGAAACCAAAAATGTAGTGGGCAGACTTGTCACTTTATTACCAAGATATGTGAATGTTTGCATTTTTGCTTCATATATAGCCAGAGCTAAGAAACATTTGAGATCTAAATAGTTCCCTATGCAAGAGTCTTAAATCTGATTTGAATTCGTGGTCACATCCATGTATATAAAATCTGAAGGAAAAATTTGAATATAGAGATGTTAACGTTATGTACTGTTCCTCTTGGTTTTTTAGTGAAAAAAGAAAACTCCTATAAGCATGTGCTGTTTCAACAACTGACAGTTGATACAACACTAAATTCAGAATACTCTTTAATAAATATTGCAAATGCAAAGCCAAGTTATCCTTCCAAAAATTGGCTGTCCTCAACTCAGTTGTTTGTGAAGCAGGACACAGCTCTCTTGTTCCCAAGTGTCAACAGTGCATGTTAGAGTCCTTTGTATGGACGTGGCTCCTCCGTGCAAGGGTAGTATTAATTTGACCTCCTTCCTGTTGCAAAGATGTTCTTTAAACTGCTGTGTTTAGAAATATAAAGATTATTATATGTATTAGATGCTAGTTTTTCATCCACTTCAGACAGCTCTGTTCTTGAATTAGCTTAAAAATATGGTATTTGAACATCAGTGTCATATATAAACTAAAGTAAATATTTTTACAGCTGTTCTTCCCATAAAATAGAAAAGGCATGTTAAGTGTGCGTCATAAAAACTTTAGATCTTCAGGGTCCAGTTGACTGGCACAGAAAGACATCTTTTGGTTTTGTTCTTCTTTTGCTTAACCTCCAGTGTACAGGTTTGTGCTTTCTTGAAGATAATTGATGGTAAAGCTGGTGATGTTGTATTTTTTTCCCCTATTTTTGTGCCTGACTAGACAGTTGGACCTCATTATCTTCTCTTATACTGATATTTCCATAAAATTTAGCACTATTAATTGTCACTTTCACTGTGCGTGGAAAGATTTTAGAAAGAAAATAATAAAGTGTCTGCAACTTGCAAGGTTTTCTGTGTCTGTACCTAAAATCCATCACTATTTGAAGGATAAGAAAACTCATCTCTGCTACTTTCCCATCCTTTACTGAAATAACAGCAGCGGAATTTCTATATAGAAAGTGAATATTTTGTTTAAAGACTAAAAGTAGACTCTAACCTTCTAGAGTAGAAGGTTATAGGGAAATGCAGAAATCCTAGTGATTAACTGAAGAAAACTTCATGCAGCATACATTTCCCAGGCTGACTGCACATTTCAGTGCTCCTTGGGGACGTTTTATGGCACCACTTTCTTGTGTCCTAGGAGCTGCTGGTGCTGCCTTGGTGTCCCCTGCCTGTATGATGCAGGAAGCTGTCCCAGGACTGCAGTGTTCTGCAGCTGAATGCTGCTTCTGTCACTGGATATTGCAGAGTTAGAAGCTGGTAACTCCCTGCTCTGCATAAATGTATTGTTACCTTTTCCATTCCCTTTCATCTACCAATCGTGGGACAACATTTTTAGAACAAATATTTACATAGGCTTTTTTGTTTTCATTTGGGGAAGGGACAAGGGCTGAGGTCTTTTTGTCTCCTTACCTTGTCTATGCCCACCTTTGAAATGGGAATTTGGGTATCAACAGATACTTCAAGGCCAGCTTGCTCCTAAATTACCTTAAACCAAGTCTTTACAGAAAGCAAGTCATTCCTTAATTTTACTGTATTGTCCTTTGACTAGTCCTTAGCTTGCAGCAGTGCCAAATCAGTGTAGCATCTCACAGAGAATCATAAGGTTTTTTAAGCCGTGTCACTCTCATTGTCACTCAGTTGTGTGCTGGATGGTCTTGCTTACTTCTTACCGCCCATCTGAGTTTCAGCAATAGTGAGCCTTAAAACATCATTATGCAGTTCAGTTCAAAACAGATCACATGAAAATATTCATAATTATTGCTTAGTAGTCTGCCTCCGTTACAGCTCTAGGAAGTGTTTGAATATTGGAAGTGTTTGGATATTTCATTTCTGGGATTTCATTACAAACGTTAAAAACGCCTCAAGATTTTTACATGACTCTAGAAAACCTCTGAAGGTTTTAGAACAGAGGGAGCAATGTGACATTCTGCAGCTTTGGTGTTATGTAGTGGTGGGTGCCGTGCCTTTTTTTTACCTTTTTTTTTTTTTTTAGAGTAATTTCATTGCTCTTTAAAATTTCATGAGCTGTTATCTCTACAAAGTAGGATTTGCTAAAACTGTTCTGATTATTTCAGCAGCTACTTGAGTTAGTGCACCTCTAAGGGCTGGACACCCTCATCCAGTGGCGGTCTGGGTGGGCAGATGCAGGTTTTCTTCCGGAGGAACATTCGGCAGCTTGGGCAGGCTCCTGGCTGACTTCTCCTCTTCTCTGGGGTTCACGTGGCATGAGGTGGTCACAGACGGTAATTTATCTGAGTGTTGCCTCCTCCTGAGTTCGAACAGGGCTTTGGACAGTTCAGATTATGCTGAATCATCACAGTAAACTATGGTATAGTTCTTTGATTTAACACTTTGGTGTGTAGGGAACTGCCTATCAGTTGGTCCAGTCATACCTGGAGATCATGGGCATTTGGCTGTCCACCAAAGAAACAGACAGTGGGTATGTTTTAAATGTGCAGGGCTCATAACTTTACCTCACAGCATGCCTTTTAAAGCAGTTTTTCCTTAAAACTCTTACTCTGAAATATGTATAAGGCAAGAAGAAGGTAGGCCTGCAGCATGTTAATAAACTCTTAAATTTAGGGAAACGTTGTTTGGCTTATCAGTTTTACGATGAACCAAGGATTGTCTTGGAAAGATATAGAAGGCTTCATGTGGTAATAAATGAGTTCTTAATATTACTTACCACAACTGTGAATAAAAGAAGACGAAAAATGGCTTGATAAGTTCCGTTTTCAGTTACCTGTTTCCTGGTTTAGTGTTACTTCTTGATCGATATCCCAGAGAACTTCTACCAAATTTGTGTCCTCCTTCCAGGATCAGTTAATTACTCATTAAATAGGCATGCAGCATATTTAGTCTCCAACTCTCAAAACTCTTATACATACCGTGTTCCTGAATCTCATTCATTTATATTGGACTTTCTTCATGAAGCGGGCCCCTAAGAATCTCATGCTGGGCCTTGTATGGTTGTAGGCACCATTTATGAAAAAGAGTGCATTAGACAAAATGCAATGTTGAACTCTAACACAGAAGTTGCAATTAATAAAATACATGGCAATGAATTACAATTTAAAAAGAACTCTTTGATAAATTAATCTTGCTATAAATTAGAATAGAATAAAACATACCATGTAAGTATGTGGCTTCAATATAAAAATTAAACTGTCTGAAAAGTAAATTTAGTGCTGAGCAATCATGTTGATAACTAAAATTTTGACAGTTCAAAATGTTATCCTTTTTTGACCCAGAAAGCTATCAGCATTCTCCAGAAATGTAAGCTTCTTACGTAGTTATAGTGGATGGTGAAAGTGTTTTTGTGGAAGATGGTGGGAGTAGTATTTAGATGCTTACCAGTTGGTAAACTATTGAGACAGCTGAATAGATGATGATAAAGGCTGATAGGTGTTGGTGAGTCTGGTGAGTGGTATCAGATAAATACTCGGTTATACTGTTTGAGAGCATGTAAAGTGCAACTCTGCTTTTCAGGCAGATGAGTCTTCTTTTTGACATCGTGGTATTGATGAGTCATTTCATTATCACATTGAAAACCAAGACCAAGTCTAACTTGCTAAAACAGTCGTGAAGCCTTCCCAAGTGTTCAGCTGTGAGAGGTGTTCACATATTTTATTGACAGCTTGGTAAGAGAACAGGTAAAATGCTAGCTTAAAGTGTCATTTTATTAACTGCTGCCCTCAGTGAGTGTTTGTCATTGACCATTCTTGCAGCTGCGTACACTGGGATTATTTTTAAAAAGCTGAGGAATTTTTTTAAGCCTGTTTCTCTCCTTATGTAGGAATTGTGTATATATTCTCCAATCAGCGTCGGTTCTCAGTACTGGGATACAAGGAACCTATTCCAAGGAAATTCAATTTTTAGGGCAAGAGGAAAACACCTGACAATGTAAATGAAAAGCAGGACCTCTTTAGGCCTGTGAAACAAATTGCCTTTTACTAAGCATCTCTCATTTTCTTTTTGCGTAGTGCTGGTTTAAAAAATTGTAGTCAATAATCTGCCTCCTGATGGTTCTTTTTGTCATAGATCTTTACCCTCTTTAAAACCATCCAAATCTTGGTGACTACCCCACACTTCTGTGGCGGCACTGGTAATAATATTTTGCCCTGGAGTTAGTGATTTTTACAGCAAGCTCTCCAAAATCTTTCAGAAGAGCCTTTCAGAGAGGCCTTTTTTATAGGTAGCAAAACAGATGTATAGAGAGATGAAATGACATGGAAAAGATAACAATACATTTATGCCTCCCATTTCCTTGTCTCTTGCTGTGCTTACTCTGCATGATCTCTGCCTGACCTACAGGGTTTTTTTCTTAGTTTAATTCATTGAGTTTGTGGCTGTGAGTATATTGCTTTGCTTTTATCTCATGTCTTCCAGCCATAACTCTTTATCTCCTGACTCAAAGCTGCAGGACTGAAGGCTGAAGCTGAATTTCTTTTTTCTCTTCTCAGTGCTCTGATGCTCTGGAAAGAAAAATTGGCAGAGCTAAATAGCTGTCAAGGAGAAAGAACAAGACAAACATAGCAGACCAAGATTTTCAAAACTGACTAGTAATTTTAGATGCACTAATTTTGGGTGCACGTTTGACAAAGGAGAGTCATTTGCAGCCAGGCCTCTAATTTGGCAGCCAAAATCATTAGCATCTTTTGATAATCTCAGCTACCTTAATATTTTTTTAGATAACCTGATTTTAAACAGATAGCTAAGATGAAATTGTTTTAGAAAAGATAATTAAAATCTGTTGGAAACGATGACTAATTTTATTGCTTGTGTATTCTAGTCTTACCTATCACAAGAAAAGTTAATCTTTTAGAATGTTATTACTTGGCTTCTGACAGGCTGACTTTTAATTTCTGACATGTTTAACTCCAGTTCAAAGGGTGGCTTTTAACAAAAGGCTCAGCTGGTGTTGACTTTGTGTTGCAAACTGTTGAGACCTGCAAAGCTGTGGCCATAAGCAGACCTGGCATGTGCTGGTCCAGAAAAGGCGACAAGCATCCTCCTGAGCAGCCCTGGACTGAAAGGCCAGGCAAGTTTTGCAGGTGCAGAACTAGTCTGCCATGGCCTCGCTGCCTCTCTGCGCTTCTGGGAAAGGCGGGCATCCTCAAAATCAGATTGCATCACTCCCCAGGGAAAGGCAGAATGAGCAGCAGAGAAGTTTCCTGGGTCATCTTGTTCAGTTTTCCCTGTGCTTTTGAAACCTCTTGAACTGTCTGCTTTTGTACAGTCTGGAGACAGTAGTTGATGCATCATTTATAAGTCTGAATAAAAATAAAAGTTATTTTATAACCTCATTTATGATGTATCTTAAATTCTAATCAAGCAGAGTTTGCCTGGTTGTACATATTCCTAAGAAAGCAATAAGTTGAAATAGGTGTTGCCAATTTGTTTTTCTCCAAGAACTGATTTATTAGTTTCTGTTGCTCTGAATTTGTGTTGAATTTTTAAGACATCTCCTTACACATTACATTTCAGCAGCAGGAGTCAGTGACTGATTAGTATGCAGAGATCGTTATGGTCCTGGTCTTGCTTAATAGCACTAACCTCAAAATAAAAAGCTAATTAGAGCGAGTAAAGTTATTAAAAGTGCCTGTGTGATTTAAAAGTTGAAGTCTACGTTTTCAGGAAAGTCTTAGGCATTTTGGAAACCTGATTAAACTCAAATCCTTTATGAGGTTACATGAAAATAGGACTTTGGCTTTAAATCACCTTGGTGATTTTGAAAATCTTGCTCAGTGTCTTTCATCATCCCACACAATAAAAGGTAATCCTTCACAGGTGAAATTATCTGTATACCATTCGTAACTGTGGAAGAGTGCAAGGACATCATCGCCAACAGCATATATTTAGTCAAAGTCCTTCACAGGACCCGAGAGCACTTCAGATAACAGTTAACTTTAAACTACTAATATTTAGAAATGGTTAGATGAAGACACAAGCAGGCTTTTTTTTCATTTTAGTTTTTCGCTGTCAGGAGAGGCTCATGACTGTTTGTGTAACAGTAGAGGTTACATTTCATAGCCCAGATGTATAAATCTGATATATGCTGACACCCAGTGCATCAAGGGCTTAGACAGCAGAAGAACAAGCTCAGTCAGAGGATTGCTGAGGGGAGGCAGAGCCTTTCCTCCAAAACTCCTTCATCACATCAAGCACAGCAGTACTCTGGTGCCATTGTCCACATTGGCCCATAGAAAACTAGTTTGGTGTTGTCAGTCCAAGTGCTAGGGAATAAAGTGTCCATAAGAGGCCCAGTTGCTACTAACTGGGATTCTCATTGCTAAGTCCTCATCAGCAAACCAAAGACTGAATGAGCCTGGAGACCGATCAGTCGTTTCACCTACAATGACTCTCTTTAGTGGCAGTTGACTGGCTGCGCTTACATTACTGTAAGAGATGCAAGACCATATGCATTTTCCATTTGAAGGAAACTAATGCACTGAATGGGATAATGAGTAATCTGCTGGCTGCCCTTGGTGAGGGGGGTGAGATGCAGTGATGGGATGAAGGAGCTGCAAAGGACATGGGACCACTTCTAGTCAGGTGACTGAGGAACATCTCAGGCCCTTTAAATCTTTTGCTTATCTTCTGCAAAAGCATCCTCAGGTGCTTGTGATAGTTCAGATAGTATTGAATTCGTATTCTGTTTTATGTGTACTGTCTTGATAATATAATAGGTGTTTAATGCAGCTCTGCCTCTATCCCTTTTTATACTTGTCTAGAATATCCTTGGTATTTAAAACCAACCCTTATGTCAGCTTCTTTATTAAAGAATGTGCTGCGGAAATTATGCTAATTAAGCTGGAGTATAATTATGGGCTAGAAAGATTATTTCACAGTCAGAATTGAATTGTTGTAGATAAATGTGCATTAACTTAATAGTGTGCAGCTAATTAGTTTTGCTATTTACTTGTAGAAGTTAAAAAAAAAAGATGTTATCCATTATACAAAAGCTTGAGAAATGAATATATTGCAAAGCCAATGGGACACGTCTGAATCTGTCTTTAATTATTGTTTTGCCGGAATTTTTCACAGTTTTCCTATTCTGAAATGACAATAGGTACAAGTAGCTAATTAACATACTTAACTTTATTTCTACTTAAAATATATATTGTGCGAGTAAAATGTACGATTGCCAGTTTGACAGTTACATATCTGTAATTAATACTAAAGTGATTACAACATCATATATTTTAGATCTCATTTTGTAGCAAATGAAGGTAGAGACTTCTGTTTGCTGTGCATATCTAACTTTATTTTTCACGTTCATCATTGTGTTCAGTATGTTTTAAGGGAGGAAAGACCTAAGCGCTTATACAGTGGACACATATACACTAAATAATGCTCACAACATTGCAGAGGCATAGTCGTAGTAAAGTACTAAAAACCAAAGCAAACTGAATTACTTTATTTCCCAAGTTCTGTCTGGATCCCCATCTGAAACAAAGCCTTCAGGAGTTTGCCCACAAACACATAATTTTGTATGTTCCAAAAATACCCATGTTTGCTGTACTTCTGAGGCATTCATGAGTGTGAAAAAAAGGCTGTAAAACATTCTCCATAATGTAAATTAGTATCAGCTGCTGGGAAAACCTAATATAGCCATTTGATTTGTGCGTGTAACTTCATTTATAGAAATTCTTTATAAGCCACCTGTAAGCATAATATTTTGTCCCTGGACATTGGAGTGAAAGAGACTCCGGTATAAATGAAAGTAGTGTCTAAAAAGTGCAATGTCAAACTCAAGTGTGGAGTGCTCTGAACTTCATCTGTGATGTAGCCGACAAAGCCTGCGGTATGATCACCTTTCTTCATGCTTAAATGAAAAGAACATAGAAGAGGAAGATATTTTTATGAAACAGACAAAATCATTTTGAAACAGTGATTTTTGCACTAATAAATAAATAGCTCTAGATATAATATCCTCTGTTGCAGAAGTTCCACAGCTTTTCCACACTGAGTTTTAATGAAACTGGATATCACTTTCATTTTTGTCAGATTATCAAGGAAACAAGTTCCTATGTGTATTCATATTTGCCATTAGAAGAAAAATTAGGAACAGCAGGTATTGACATGAACCAAAAAAGATCTCAGAGTTTACCAACTCCCAGCCTCCCCTTATGCAAACAACACAGCTGAAAAATCTGTGAATCCAATGTGTTTGAACTTCACTTGAATTTGCAACAGTAATTTGAAATATGAATTTCAAAATCATACAGATTTTGTCCTAAGATGACCAAAAATGTGACGCTACGGATGTATAAGAAACACATTAATTCTGCTTGCAGACATCAGTAGCTGTGAAAAAAGGAAAGGAAAGAAAATAATCAAAATTTGCTTCAGTATCATGTGTGACAGGCTGTTGATTGCCAGCCTAGACAGAGAGCTCTTGTGTCTGTTCTGTCCAAGCGTGCTCGTGTCTTCCATAAAGCGGGTTATGCTGTCCAGCCTTGATCCGAGCCTATCTCAGAGGAGGAGAGGGAAGGAAATAAATGGTTATCAGAACAGATTCGAGGTCTGTGAATAAGGGTTGATAGAGATGACTGGAACCACCTGTCATTACAACTTTAATCAGTCTAGCAACTGAACCCACTATTTCTTTTTGGGAGCATTTTAGAGCAAAATCTAATTTCTTAAGTCTAGTCAAAAGTGACTGGATTCATATAGGGTACACATGCTACATGAATTGCACATACTACAGAATCAATGCTTAAGTCTTTAACCACAGTTTAAACTACTTTGAATTTTAAATGTGTCAGAAATTATTTTATAAACATCCCTGATATCAGTTCCTTAGTAGCATGTAACCGTGATCAGAGCACAGGCACTGAAGTCTGGGGCACTCATTCGTGTTAGAGCTGCAGGTCGTAAGTAGTGGATGCTTTTATAGCAGGAGTGGGTGCTGTCAGCTGAACACATAGGGGAGAGTTTCAAAGTCAGAGGGAGTGGCATTGTCCTTTTAGCTTAAATAAGGAAATGGCGGGGGAGGAAGGGGAAGGTTACCCAAAATCTGAAAAGGATTTAGCTCTGAGGTGAAAAAGGGAAAGGCACAATTCACGGTCTGTACTTCTTGCAGTTGGCAGAGTACTTTTCAGGATATCACACACCAGCTAAATTCTCGAATCGGTGAAGGTAACGGGCATTGGAATTCAGTATATCGGATAAAATATCCCACCCAGAATGTGTTGCATGGAAATAAGTACCATACAACTGATAACTAAGTACCATACAACTAACTCATCCTTCCTCTGCAGGTAGCTGTACTTCCACAGGCAGAGGAAAGATTTTTGATAGGCTGAGGCACATATTTTCCCTTAATATATTCTGGTTTCAAAGACCTCTTTAAGATATTGATTCTGATTTCTAAATGACAGATCCTTGGCAGTATTTCTCTCATTCGTTAATAAGGGCAATTGCCCTGAATCAATAGCGTGATTATTTTCTGCAGTGGATTTATTATATATATACAGTGTTTTACAGTTCAGCTGGAAGCATTTCTGCAGAAGTGCTGTGCAGAACAGTCTGCAGCCTCATTCTTTTTGTAAAGGATAGAAAATTCATGTCTCAGTTGTAACCTGATAGGATGGCAACTAAGAGAAGAGCTGGTTTTTCCTGTTCAAAGGATGCTTTTCTGTGAGTTGCATTTTATTGAGGTAAAACTATTGAATATACATATGAGGTGTCTATTTTATGTTTATTTAAAATCTAGAGCCTACTTCTGCCATAAAGTCTGAGTATTGTCCATGTAAATTTTTTTTCTCCGATTTGGCTTTTGCGTGTTTTTTTTTTTAGGTAAAAAAAAAATGCTGTTCTTGGTCTGGCTTTGTTACTGACAGCAGTTGAGGGTTGTGAATTTCCCTGGTGTTGTGCTGATAGCACTGGTGATACTTTCTGTTAGTCTTACCTGTCCACTGATGAGCTTGTAATTCTTCTGCTGAGAACAGAAGAACGGAGAACAGAGAACAGAAATATTATCATACCAGAGACCCAGCCAGAAACCATCCTTTCTCCTTTTATTCCTCCCTGCAAGTGCAGAAGGACAGCCTTGTTTCCTGATTTAGTACTCTGAAAAGGGGGATACTTATTGGGTTTGTTGGTGCTTTGAATAGCAGAGGACATGATTGAAACATGATTTCTAACAAGAAACAGCAACAACAAAGCAGCACGCCTTCTGTATAGATATGTGGACAATTTTATTTTTTTTTCATTTATGAACTGAAACTGTTGTTAGGGTCAACAAAATCTGAGATTGATTAAAATTTCCCTACATGAGGCCATCTGTAGCTTGAGCAACGTATGCTGCAGCATACGTGCCAAATAGTGGGAGACTGGCAATCAGAAATTGGCTTTGATGGCCCAGAAGGTCTCTTCTTATCCTGCACTCTGCTAAAATACTGTCCAGATCCTCTGCATTTCTAAAATCTTAGAAACCTTTTGCAGTCAGCTAACAGTGAATCAGTGCATTCAGTTCAGAGTTGAAAACTAGGGCTGAGGATTTAATTATGACTCTTCTAACTTTTGCCTATTTTTCTATTTTTCCCCTGTGAGAGAGGCATGTAAGCGCTGTCCCTCTTTATCCATGCCTGACATGAAGATGATGATATCTATCTACTGCATTAGGAGAGTTCCCTAGAATTTTTACCGTGCTTTGAAGTAGATGAAAGGCATGTGATGGGAAGTAGCAATAGTATTTGAGTGTCACTACTCATTACTGGTGGATATTTTTCCTTCCATCCAGCACCTTTCCATTTGAGCAATTTCTAATAATTTGACTCTTTTGTTATTGATCCTATTAACTTTCTGTCTCCTGAGTGTCATGTCAAGTATATCTTGCATCATTACATTGTTTCGGTGGTTGTACATTGAGATACTTCAAGCTAGCATGCAGGAGACCAGTTTTTTTCATTCTTAATGAAAACTGAAATAAAGGCAGCAAAGAAAAGCCATTAGTCTGTATTTCGCTTTGTCAAGAAGATCAAATTCAAGTGCATTTATAGAATTGTACAGCTTGCAAGTTTAATGAACAGAATTAGTTCCTCTGCTTCTCTAAAAGATAGAATAGGGGTCTAGCTGTAACAAAAGAACAGTTTGTTGTTTGATTGGTTTTTTTAATTTGGTATTAGACATTTCTGTGGCTTTTCCTTTTGGCTTTCCAGACTTGGTCTTTTGAGTATTTCAGGGCAAACTCTGGGCCTTATCAACTTGTATGATGTTTGGAGTCACCTTTAAATTTTATTTGGTATTCATTATTTAAGCATCAAAAGATTGTCTACTTTGAAGAGTTTACTGTGCTCAGAAAGCCAGGAAGTACTGCAAAATGTTAGATAGATAAGAACAATGCCTGGGCATGTATATGCGGGGTTAAAGTGAGAGTTGCTGCCACACAGTGACAAAGGAAGCCAATAATGCACTCAATGGAGTAATTGCAAAGGAATAAGATAGCACAAGATATTTAGGAGTAATACTTTCTAATACTTGAGATGGTCACCCTTTCCTCACCCTCACCCCAGCTGTAAAAAGTATTTCTGCTTGTGCTGAACTGCATGCACTGCTGGCACTTCCTGTTGTCTGCTCTTTGTGCACACAGAAGATACCCAGTTTCTGGTTGTAGTGCTCCCTCCTTTCCCATGGCAAGTTACCCAAATGGCCATCTGCCCATGCTTTTTATTTGTGGGTAGGAGGAAAACATCCAATTTGATTGCTTTTTTATTTCCCCCAAACCTGAAAAAGCTTGATTTTCCATCATTCCTGCTGGAGAAGGGTAGAAACAGTTCTCCTCTTACCACCCTGTGGGCTCAGGAGATCCTCTGAGGCCAGAAACTTGGTCAAGCAGAGAGCAACAGGGAGAGATGAGCCATGTGTTGTCATGTTGGTTATCGTAAAAGTCATTGTACTTAATAACATGACATTGAAAGCTTAGACTGGAGAGTGGTGGAGTGTCTCAAAACCTTTTGGGAACTCTTGTGGTGGTGGTTATTTCAAAAAATAATATGGATACTCTGAGAGTTTCAGAGAGCATTGAGTGTGCCAGCTTCCTCTCCTGCAGATGAGCATGGTTTGAATTAACATTGGTGCTGTTTGGCTAATGCTAAATTGTTTCTACTGCTTTTTTAGTTTTTGGGGGTTTTTTGTTGGGTTTTGTTTTTGTTTTTTTATATAGCTGCAATAGTTAGATGTCTTAGTTTGCGTGCGGAAAGAAAATAAATTGCATTCAATACTGTCCCCCATGCAATTCTCATGGAAAAACTGGCTTCACATGGCCTGGATGAGCATACGATCCGCTGGATCAAGCACTGGCTGACTGGAAGGTCCCAA
>JAOXNO010000013.1:83719557-83781123 GCA_028565335.1 Limnodromus scolopaceus
CCTGCCCATGGCAGGGGGGTTGGAACTCGATGATCTCTAAGGTCCCTTCCAACCCAAACCATTCTATGATTCTATGACAGAGGCTTAGCTAGTGTTTGTTTAGGATATTTGCTACAGTTTCAGATTTTGCTTAGTTGTACTTAATAATTTTACTAGAGATTGGATCCTCGTGTGTTGCCAGTTAACTAATTTCAATATGGCACAATATCAGATGTTTCACAGAAATTGAGGTACATTTGTTTTTCATTATCCTTCTCCCTTTCTTTAATCTGACCCTTAGCTTCATGAAGTACTGACGCTACTGCTTTTTGCTGGTGGCCAGTAAAAGATATTTTGCTATCTAATTTCAATTACCTTTTCAAGGTGCAACCCCGTTTATTCCAGCTCTTGACTTCTACAACATACCTTCCTTCCCTACTAGTTTTTCTCTTTTTGTTTGGCTCTCTATTTTAGTATGCATTTTTTGTCATGTGGGTGTGCTTGGAGCCATGGCCTGAAAGTTCCTCCACATCTATGCAAAAAGTTCCAGATAGTTTTGTCCCAGTATCTTCAAGGAATTCCAGTGCTCCTCTCTTCTCAAAACTTCTGCCAGTTGACTCCATTAAATAGCCTTTCTAACTTCTCATAATTAAGCCAAAAAAAAAAAAAATTCAAGTAAATATTGTTAATAGAACTGTAAGCTTGCTGTTCTTAAAAAGAAGAAATCCTCTCTTTCTGTAGCTTACTTTTTTTTTCCACCTGTAAGAGACTTGTATAAAACAAATGAAAAATTTAAACCCCTGGAAACTGTTCCTTCTTGCCCTGAAGGCTGCTAAAATTATCACAATTATTCAAGCAGCCTTAACTGTTGACAGAAGTTTTTGTTTGTTTTATATAGCTACCGTATTTCATTTAGAAACTACTAAAAATATAATCATCTTGGAGACCATCTGCTTGAAATGACAGTGCATACTGGGGCTAAATTTTTAAACTTTTTTCCCCGCTTTGTTCATTATCTCTCCTAAAACTGGTTACACGACAAACTCAGTTTTCAGTGCTAAGGGTTTCTTTTCTGAATTAATTTTTTACTTACGTCCAATGTGCACAGAACCATTTCCAACAAGTATTCGTACATCACTTGTTTCCTAATTTTTCTTTTGGGAGATTAGAGGGGAAAAGTAGGCACAGCCTTGTTTTCATATGTAAATGCCATGTCAAAACTGCAGGTTCATCAGAACAATTGACTGTACCTTTGATGAAGGAACCTTTTCCTTTTCCCCCCTCATTGCCTCTTCTGGCCTGGATTCCAGAACAAGAGGAAGAAGAACCTGAGCTGGTTGTCAGGCTCCATGGTGTACTACTGTACATAAGGGGCTTTTTGTTTATTTGTTTTCTGTTCAAGTAATACACATATTTTGAAGAAGAAAAATTCCTTTGGGAGAGAATTTGGTAATAGAAGTTCCAGCACTTTGAAATATAGTTACTTGGTGTCAAACAACTCATTTCAAATGTTCCCCCTTGTTGTCTTGTCATAAAAGCTGTTTTCTTCTGGAATTTTGTATCCTCTCCAAAATACCAACACTTGCACTCGGCATCTAGAATTGAAAATGAGAATAAGTTAAAAGTGGAGCTAGGATAATTAATTTGTCCTCAGTAAGGTTAGTGCGTTGGGGCTTTTTATTATTATTTTTTATTTGCATTTAAAAATAATTTCTGGAAGGTGTCTTTGGTTGGCTGAGAGCCATGTATATGGGAGGTGCATCTAATGTGTTTGAAGAACCTGTGAACATGTGTTAACATGGTCAAGGGTAAGAAAGGGAGCATAAGAGGAAGCTAACACATCAAATAACGTTATTTCTGTCTCCTCTGCCAATTTATGATTCGTTTATGGGTTTGTACTACCCATTCTTAAACAGAAATAAGTGCTTAACCAAAGAATCACTTCCTTTTCACTTGTTAACACAGTCATAGTAAGCTGGTATGCACAGAAAATGTGTTTGCCATCTTTAGCTGCTAAAGTTTCTAGCCTTCCCTCATGTCTTTTACAATGTTGCCTGAATTTTCCAAATATAAATTCAACGTTAAGATCTTTCTGAACATATGCAAAAGGTCTTCCCAACAGTCTGTATCATCTCAAGATTCGTTGAAAAAGTCCATATGTGATTTATTATTTCATCTTCATGGTTTCCTTGTATTAAACATTTAATGTGAAATTCAATATTCATGAGTTAACATCTGCTTTGTCAGAAGAGAAATAGCCGATGAAATTCTGAGTGTAAATTCTGAGTGTATTTTTTTTATATCTCCCATTTATATTCTGAATCTTCATAAAGATACAACTTCAATGACTGCTCTTAATCTGGCAAACATCCTGTATGAGAAGAGAACAGACAATACCTCTGTTGTGTAGTAATTCATTATTATTGTAAAATGAGTCTTGTTTCAATTAAATGTCTTGGGGAACTGTTGTACTTTAAGTGTGATGCCTGATTTTAGCTGAGACAGACTGCAGAGCTACTGTAAGCATTACTCAAACACAGGTGATTTCTCCCAGTGATGTTGTTAGGTCCCAGTCTGGTTGGTCCGGGAGGGGGTCTGTCGGGTCTCACGTCCAGTTTCTCACAGACCTACATACACTTGGCCTCAGTGCAGCAGAATCCCCATAATTTGGGAAGGAAACTAATGATCAGGACTGTTTTTTCAAATGTTATAGCTGGACTCTGCAACAGCTCTTGTTGGGTTTTTTTTGGCAATGAGCTCCCAGCTGATCTTGGTAGCTGCTACAGAGAACACACAGCATTTTTCAGAAGTCACCTCTTTCCCCAGTTTTCCCTCTATTACGTTGTGCATATAACATTAGATGGAAGTTGGTGAAAATATTTTTATGGCACAAAAAATTACCTCTTAAGGGAAAGCCACGTGAGAATTAGCTATCTCCTGCAGAGTGGCTGTGTGCATGCCTGGCTCTTGGGACACAAAGTCCAAATCCATTTTCATGAATGATTTTACCGTTAAACATGGAGGGGGGAAAAATTACCTGAAGTGACTGTTTAAGTTCAGTTCTGGAAACCACAGAATACCTGCTGAGATTTGTTCAACACACTTGGATTCAGTTGTTTAATTTGATGCTAATGGTGTTTCATGCTTTGTTGGATTAAAGAAAAATGCAAAGACCTTTGTATTTGCCTAGCTGCTTTAGATTGAGTACTGTGAATGAAGATATAGAAGTAATCCAATGTGTAAGTGTGTATTGTATAATTGTAAAATTACAGAATCACGGAAGGGCTGAGGTTGGAAGAGACTCTGGAGGTCATCTGGTCCAACCCCCTGCTCAAGCAGGGCCTGAACTGTATAATAGTTTTACATTAAGCATGGACCATATCTGAAAAAAATAAACCAAAAGACAAAATAGGTCATTGCTTTCTATATAAGATGGCAATTTATATCAAATAAAGATTGTAGAAAGTAAAAAGGACTTTTTCACAAACTAGTATTTCATAGCAAGCCATGTGTGGTTCTGATTCTCCCCTCCACATTTTAATTTTAATAGAGAATATATAATAGTATGAGCCTGTATCTTCTTTCTTTTCTTATATTAAGATTTCATATAGCCATTTTTATTTAGGAAACTGTAGCAGTTAGAGAGCTAATTCCATAAAGTTATTTACTCTAATTATACTTTATATAACCCTTTTTTTTTTTATTTTGCAGAGAAGTACAATTTAAAATGAAACACTGTTGCCACATTGGTCCGCTAATAATTTTGATCAATCTTTTTTGTTTCTTTCCACACAGAGAGTTTGGATGGCGAGATCCAGAGCTTCCAGAAGTTATACAGATGTTACAGCATCAATTTCCCTCAGTACAGTCTAATGCTGCAGCCTACTTACAACACCTCTGTTTTGGAGACAATAAAATAAAAGCAGAGGTAAGATTTATAAATCCTTTTTTCAATGGTGATGCTGTCTGACACTTGTCACCACCAGTTATTTGTATGTACTTTAAGAAGAGTTACAAAAGAAATCTTGTATATATCTGGACCCATTTTACTCAAGCTTTCACTTACGTCATTTGTTACAATTAGAGAAAGTAAAAAATGCATAAAATATTATTGTCACTCATTTTTTTTTTGTTGGGTTTTGAATACTTCGACTGATTGCAAACCATTTAAACAGTGTATCAGTAGTTCTTCAGGAAACAGCTAGTGGTGTAGTCTTGATGGCACTGGAGCATATAGGCATTTCCTTAGGATTTTCAAAGAGAGATATGTAGACACTAAATACAAACAGAGAAAATTAAGCAAAAGGATTCTGTATTGAAGCCTGCTTTAATGTATAATTGTGTGAATAGAGTTTAATTTCACTGGATTTGTAGGTTGTACTGTGATTGTTGGTCTATGATCTTGAAATTCAGTCCAGATTGTATCTAAAATGTAATTCGAAGAGCAATATAGTCTTTGTTCTGTACCTGTAGCTGATCGGTACTTCTTGCTTGCCTGTTCCCTGTGGTTAATGGGACCAGTTCAGCTTTTGGCACAAGTTAAAACAGAAGGAAGGCAGCTCTGAGGGATCTGACAAACACACAGGAGTCAATTAAAATTGAATGAGTGAAGCTGTTACCGGCCCCAGCTGCCTCCCCTGGCCCTCTCAGAGATACTGCTAATCAGGGACATGTGGTATGCACATAAATCTGTGCCTGTGCTGGCATCTTTTAGCCTGGCATGTAAAGGTAAACTGAGATCAGGATCTGCTATTGCTTATTTGTCAGAACTGTGCAGAGATGTTGGCTGGCTGGTGCTTCATTATCCTCGCCCTCAGCACATGCTGCTCCGTGGGTCTACCCAGCTATAGCAGCTTTCCCTTCTAGGCTTTTGCATGCTGAGGAAATTCCCGAGTGAGTAAGTGTGTGGTTTGCTGGCACTGGCAGAACTGCACTGGTTGCATACATCATCCCGAACATCTTAGAAATAATAATAAAAAAATATTTACATGAATGTTAAAATGAAGAACGGTTGTGCACTGGGGAAGAGAACTCTGTTACAGGTATTGCTGGAAATTTTAACTGCACAGTCTCCCCATACTCTCTTCTCATCCTTATTCACAAATTAGTTTTTCAGTAAAAGAATTGATTAATCTCTGAGAAAGGCAGTTAAATGATTAGGGCAATTTATTCATTGTACAATCTGTGCTTCCTCCTGTTAGCCATAGATTGAGAGCCCTTAGGTAGCTATCACATTTGATGGAAGAAGATGGTTTGATTTTTGTTGCTAACCATTTAGGGAAAAAGAAGACAGATTGTTGTTGATCTAACCCATCCCAATAGGACATCAGCTTTCATAAGCTTCAGGCTCACGAGCTGGAAGGGTGAAGGTAAGTATATAAAACAGTAGAGCACTAGGCATCTCTCTGAGCTTCTTCTCTGAAAAAGGATAACTGATAAAATAAGAATTTCCCCCCTTCTTTTGTTATTATTCAGGGCTTTGATATATTCCTCACTCCATAATATGTAAACTGTCTTTGGAAACAAGCCAAAATACATTTTTTTTAAACAGTCCACCTTAAAATATGCTTTCAAACTTCTGGTACTGTGGATATTTCTAAGGCAGCAAATAATGAGATGTGTTGTGCACTTTTATAATGCTTTGTGAAGGTTTTTAGACTGAAGCATCCAACATTAGCAAACTATTTTATCTTTATCTATCTATTTACCAACCTACAGTATGTAATGATAGGTTCTGTTGTGTTTAGGTGATGATTCAGCAGAGCACTTAAACAGTTTCTGTGTTGGTTTACTGGAATCAGGATCTACCCAAAGGGATCCGTAATGTGCTTAGAGTCTGGTCTGCTTGTGCTCTCCACTGAATAAGAATTTCTTGAGGAACCTTTTGTGTGAGAAGTTCAAAATCCTGTCGTTAAGAGGATATCACAGCAGATATCCCAGATTTTTACTAGACTTATGCCCAGCCAGAAGAACTTCAGTGATGCCATTAAACCTACCTGGGACAACTCACATGTTAACTGTTAAGGATGTGTCTGAATTATGAGTTGAAGAAATACCTAAATAATAGGAACTGATATAAAAGCTCATCTTTCTGTGGAGTATTTGTGTTGCAGTTGTGTGTTGTGGCCAGTTCTCCTCTGTCTGAGAACAACCACCTTCAATATCCCATTCCTCCTTCATGGAAAGCAGGGCACTAGTCCAGCCTCACACAGTTGCAGGGAAACACGCCAGCTCAGACACAAGGGGTGTGGGGAAAAGAAACACCAGGACACATCCTAATTTTTATTTTCCTTGCAACCCCTTGTCAAATTAGTGATTATGAATTTTGGAAGTCCAGGTGTAAGTTTGAGATCACGAAGCCAAAAAATTCCAATTCTTTCGAAGCACAGAAATCTGTACTCTTTTACCAAAGTCCTACCTTCAACATAGCAAATGGCTTGGACTAAAGAAGGAAAGCTGTCCTGGTGGTCTTTCAGACCCTGGAGACAGGACAAACATAGGAACGTGTAAGTTAAGAAAACTGCTGGTATTTTGTATGCCTGACAGGCACTGAGGAAAAAGCAAATTGAAACAACTGTATAATTTATTAAGTGTTTATGTGTAACATGCACTTGAACATACAGACACGCACAGAATGAATATTACTATGCAACAACTTAGTTTATTTACTGGTTGCATTGAATTTGAAATGTAATGCAGTTGTTAAAGTTTCAGCTCTGAAGTTATCTGATAGAAAAAATATAATGTTCATTTACCTTTATCACTAAGGAGCATCAAATTGTCATACTGCAATTTATGGCTATTTTATACAGAGTTTCTGGAAATAACTGTCTTGAAATACTATTTTTGATTTTTTAAGCATGATTTATACTGCATTGCCTATCAAAAAGGTGACTGGTGACCTGTGCTCTGCACCTGACCATTCTCTCAATCTTCCAGGTTTTTTTTTTTTTGTATAGTGGTAGACGTGTCCTACTCTTGTAAGAGTTTAGTGCAATTTGTGAAAAATTTCTCCTCGTGTACTTGGTAGGCTGAGGGCTTTATATTCCTTTTGAGTAGAACAGAGCCAACTAAAATTTAAGACATGAATTGGAAACAGCAGTTATTATATGCATTTCTCAGGTTCCTAACACCTTTTATGGTTTTACCATTACATTTTAGTCTTCTAAAATATTTTATTTTCTCTGGCTGAAGTGTGGGACACTAGGCCTTCCTTCCTCTATCGCCTCCAAGAAAAGTGGAAATACTTTATAGAAGACAACTACAAAAAAGAAATTCAAAAACGTTTGAAATACCACTAGTGAAATGAGAGACTTTTTTCCTTTCATGACCATGTTCATTATGGTAGGTGTTATTTCTAAAACACGTGTTGAAGTGTACTTCTGAATTTGATGATATCACTCTCCATGTACATGTATTGCTACATGACCTTAAATGCCCTGCTAAGTCTTTTATGTAGCAATTCTTTCAGTCCAATGACATCTGTAAATACCCTTCTCTAATTTAAAGGACTTTCAAACAAAATTGGTAACTGTTTCTGTGAAGATGCTCCTGGCTGGCTACTAAGTTGTCAGAAGTCATTTACCTTTTCACAAAAACAAATGCTGGAGTGAGTTGTTTTACATTTCTGGTAGAATTTTTATTTTTCCCCTTCCAACCCTGAACATACCTGTACAGCGATAGGTACATGTGATAAACACTGACCATTGATAAAGATGGTGCTGTTATTTCTTGCAGATGCTGCTGCTTTTGTGCTGCTCAGAACTGTTCAGTGCTAGTCTTTGTTCAAAAGTATGATTGTAACTGCTTCTCTTAGCTGAAAGTTTTCCACAAGTGCTACTTCTGAGCTTCCTTAAGCATTGCTGACTGCAAGGCGGGCACTACGTCTGCCGTCAGTAGCACTTTTAATTCTCTACCTTTATTCCCTGTGCTTGGTGCTTAGGTGGTCCAGCAGACATTAGAATGGATTGGACTGCTTTTGCTAGTGTTTGATAGTTGGATTTTTCATCTGTTGAGCTGTGAATCCTCACTGAAGCTTTCACATATGTGAAAGGGGACAGAGGGAGGCAGAAGGTTAAAGGTTGTAAAAATTACCAGACAGCCATTACAATTAGGCATCATAATTCTGAAATTCAGAATCTCAGAATACTTCAGCGATTCATTATATAAATTATTCTTTCATTAGTGACAGTGAAGAATGGAACTAAAAGGCAGAAGGAAAGGAGGGAAGAAGTTTTGATCAGATATTTGAAGGCAAATGAAAAGTTGATCAGGCAGAAGAGCACAAGAAGGCCCTTTCAGATAGCATTTTCTCCTTAGGAGAGTGCTCTTACACCAACAATGGTGAGATTGTGCACAGAGCCAGAGTAGCTGGTCCTGGGTGCCAAGGAGGAACAGGCAGGGGATATAGGAAAAGAGAAGTGTTTTAAAATAGTCAGCAGAGAACATTTCTTTAAAAGAGCACATTCTATTAAACACAGGATTCATTCTTCCACAGCAATTTTTCTTCTTATAATGACAGCTTACTCTTTTGTATGAGGTCACCATATGAAAGGATTGAATTGTGCAGTTTCACACGCCAACACCATTTTGCTCTCATGGAAGATGGCAGCCTGCCATCAGCTGCAAAGGTGTAACAGGTCACTTGGGGTTTTTGGCACCAATGACTCCTTTCTGCAAGCTAGGAAATTAATTTTTGCCATCAAAGCCACAGCACTTGAGGTTCTCATCTCAGGCAAATCATGCAAAGATGCCAAATAAAAGAACAGTAACTACTGAACTGTCCTGCCTGAAGCCTTCCCTTGCATCGTTAATAAACCTCGCTGGATCAGACAGTTTCCTCTTTATCATGGGGAGCATTTCCATATACTCATTGCACACAGTCTTACAGGAAAAGTACCAGTCCAGATGTTTTTGCATAGTGTTCTAAAAAATTTAGTGATTGCATGCTGAAAGTATTTTCCAAACTTGCTGAGAACCATCATTCACATTCATTCTGTTATTAATCCCAAAAGTTTTTCTGCATCTTCTTCTGAGAGTACTTCAGAATGTGCTCAGAACCCTTTCAACACGATGCCACCACTCTTTCGTATGTCAGGCAGCATGCGTATACTATACTAACCTCTTGTTTATCGTTATTATTTTTTATATTTATGTTGCTCTTTATTATTATTAGTGAGGGCTTGTTGAATATACATCTTTCTTTCCCATCCTGTATTCTGTTAAGTGTGTGATAGACCATCTGATTGAAATGGAAAGATAACATGAACCATATAAGACAAAATATCTCATATGATGTAAGTTACTATCATCATCTTCAAGGGTACACTTTTTTCTCACCTCTATCTCTTTTACATCTATAATCCACGTAACTGCAGTGTTGTATTAACTTTGATGTTATCCATAGTATTGCTAGATCCATGATGGTTACGTACGCACCTTGATGATCCATCAAGGTTATGTATGCATATATCTGCATGGCTTTGTCCCAAGGAATACTTACAGTTACTATGGGGTGATGCACAAACAGTCAATGATGTTGCTTTTAGACCTTCTGGCTAATGCTGACAGAATTCTTCAATCCAACATCTGAAAGATCCAGAAAGGGGGTTGGAGGTGCTCTTATGATTCTTGAAGGGTATCTTGGTTTTGTTTTCTACAGTGTTCTTCAAGATTCCCTTCTGTTTCTGTAAGGGGTCCCAGAGAAAACAGAGTATGTTTCTTTTCCTATGTGTTTGAAGAAGTATCATAGCTTTGCATTCATCTTCCTGTAGCCTTCCTCTTCTGTCTTTTGTCTAAATTCGCTTCAGTTAAAGGCTGGAATTTGCCTTGTCCATTAATGATACTGTCAGTTTTCCATTAAAAACATTATGTGAGCTGCTTTAATCTCTGCATGCCAGATGATATAGACATGCTGTTTAATTTAAATGAAAGAAGTATCTCATAGGTGATACTGAAAAGTAATGTAAAAATTGCAGAGAGGCTCTAAAACATTTGTTGAGAGTGCACTTTAGTGCAGACAATAATTGCATACTTTTGGAGAAAGTATACTTCCCTGTTCAGTTATAAACATTTTATTAGTACTTAGATAACCATAATCGTCGTGTGTTAAACATCTGTATGGGTAAAATCTCACAGTTTGAGAAATATTCTCCTAAATGGCTTCACGAGGAATTTACTATTTTAATGATGATTATTTATGCGAAGGAGCGCTTGCCTGCACCTGATTCCCAAAATGAGCACTTATATGTTCATGCTTTTGCTTACCTATGTTTAGATTACTGCGTACGGGATGGTTTGGGTCTATCTCCCCATCACCCTGGGCAGTCCTATTCACCTGTACAAGTAAATGTCAAACAGTCCTTTTCAAATGCACTTTCTTTGTCATTTTTACTGGTAGAAATTACTCTAATGAAGTAAAGCAGCACCCAGTTACTTACCCAGAAACAGTCTATGTAATAATTAAATTTTTTTATTTGATAAAACCTCATTAATGACGATTTTACAGGACTTCACTTTTAGGTTCTCACTGATCTCTAGTCTGTTTTCTGAGAAGTCAATCAACAGGTGCTGTGTTGTTTTGCAATATAGGTTTGCTGTTTATGTCAATTTTCTGTGTACAAATGCTTTTTTCTTTTAATGTTTTACTCTCAAAGTATTTTTGGAAATGACTCTTTGAATTGTCTTTTTTAAATTGTCTTAGTTTGCATTATTGGAATAGTTTTTCCAACAAGTTGTTCCACTCCTTGCACCTTGTCATTCAAGGATACGATTTTACACTGAAAGAAGCTTAGGTGTAACTTCCATGCACGACCGTCAACAGCACTTACAGAGTCTTACTCCACACAGTAAGAAAAAGAATACAAATAGCTTCACGTTTGCTTCTTATCCCATTACATTCAAGGTTTTTATTCTTTAGCATAAGGAATGCAATTTTTCATTCCTCCTCAAGGATTATTTATCCTTTTAACTTTATTTTTACAAAGAGCTTTTGAACTGGTGCTACTTGCAGAATGCAAGTTACAAACACAGTTACAATATTTGTGGTGTACTGCATAGAACTTACATGACAAATAACTGGAAAGTGTAAAATAACTGATCTGTAGTTGTTAAATGAGACTTGGTCAACTGGGGGAATGATAGTAATTGCAAAGCCAAACTGTGACAAGAACAGTTAATTTGATCAATTTGAGTGCCTCTTGTTTTAGCTTTCTCTAGCATACCTATGGCTCAAGTGCACTCTTATCATGGTGCAACACAAAAAAATTGCATATTTATGTTTCATTGTAGCCACAGAGAGAAGAGAAAGATGGGGTGAATATGTGAAGATGTCTTGAATGATGAAAAGATGAAGTAAAAGCTGTATACCTGAAATAAAATGGGTTTATCCTGAAAGGACTTGACTAAATTTCAAGGTCTAAGTCAATTTTTAGCCCTGCATGACCATGGGCTCTCCTGTAAAATATGAACACCTCTGTCGCTTCAGGTTGAAAATGTTTGTGAGGGCTGTCCCACTTTGCTTTTACTCTGGGTGCTTTTACGATACACACAAATGGTGCCAAAAATGCCAAATCCTGTTCTTTGACACAGACATCCATGAGAATAGAGGTGTGCCACGGCTAAGCAGCGAGTGTAGGAGAGAATCAACCTGGTCCTCTGTTGTAGCTCTCTCAGGAGCTTTTTGTTTCATCACCAGCTGTTTCAGGAGGTGGAAAGTTGCCTAAAGGAGACAGTGGCTGTTCCTGCTCCATGGAGCTGGACACAGTACTGGATCCTTGCTGGCAACAGGCTCTCCTATGATGCCTTAAGTCACTGCTTTCTCCCCACCTGAGGGTGAGAGGGGATTGTGCAAGGCTGTGTCCCAGTGGTCTTTCTGTCTCCAGTTTGCCTTGCACCGTGCATCTTGTGGCCTTCTTGCAGTCACATTAATTTGGAGTGGGATATAGGAGCTGAAGACATCTTTTCCTCTATCCTATTGAAAGATTCATAAAACACAAACCTGGAACAGATGAAGGATGAATCCTCTATTCTGTTAGATTTATAGAAACAATGCCCTTCTTTTTCCCATGATCAAGGTCTCATCGCTCTGGTATGCTAACTATGGCTTGTCTCATCTTCTTTCCATAGGAGACTTTTTGAAGGCAACCTTTGTTCTACTGTTGCTGCTGCTTTTTTTTAAAAGAAAAAATCCCCATTTGATCCCATTTTCAAACCTACGTAACCTCTCGTAATCTTTCTGCTCCTTTCCATTTTATTTATTCCAGCAGTCAGTGGCTTGAGATGTGTTTCTGTGTTAAGGCAGGCAGATGTAAATGGTCTGTTCCTTCTGAGTAAAACAGTGATTTCTGTACTTAAGCCCTTCTCTACTGATAGGTGTGCAAGAGAGGATATTTGATAGCACTTCAGTAGCTACAGCGCTGGTTTGAAGTGTCTAGTATGTCTGCTTTGGATGTCCCTTTATGTTATCTCCATGGTACCCTCTCTCCTCTTTTAGTTTGAGTCGTGTGAAGCAAAGAAGCACTAACTCATGGCCTATAATACAACCCTGTGACTGAATATTTTCCCTCTTTAACATAATATAACTAAAACCGATGAGGCAGAAAAGACTGCGCTGGTCTTAACACAGTAATCCATGTTAACAGTGTTGTTAGGACCACTTAGAGTCTTAATGGTCTTAAAAGATTATTGTTTAGAATAATGATAATTAAAAACACACTTTCATTCACTAACCTTTCCCAATCTAGAGTCCAATTCTGAGTTACTAAATAGTATTTATCAGAATATATCAGTCTGGTTTTTTCTTGTGAATAAATTGTCATTATTTTCTAATAAATTGCAGAAACATAGTTAACTATGAAATGGTGGGCCATTTCTCTTTGTTTCAGGCCTTTTCACTTTTTTTTTACAAAACAAAAAAGCATAGAAGCCCACCTTCTCTCTGGGAATTAAGTCTTAAACTGATCATCTTGCTTTCAGAAGTTTTTCTGAGTGCATCTCTCTGCTGTTTCACCATCTAATTTATGCACTGTCATTTTATGACATTTATCTCTTCTGTCGATAGAGTGCATGTCTTTGTTTTGTGCTCTGTCTTTACATTTATTAAGGCTGAGAATTAATGAATGTCACTGAGTGTTGTGCTGTGTTCCCACAATCTGTGCTTTCTGTTGCAGAGAAGGAGTGGCATTTTACTCCCTCTGTGGTCATTTAACCATGGTTATTCTTGATTTCATCATCAGGATACTCTGCCTGAATTATAATAATGATTTACTGTACACCCGGCATAGATTTCACTTGATGCGAGATTAGGAAAATATTACAGTTGTTAAATAAAGGAATCAATGACAAGCCCCTCCAGAGTCACATTCAGTTAGAAGAGGGAATTGGAGAGCCAGGATGTTAACTGGAGACTGCACAGCAGAGTCATGGCAGACTGCAAGGGCCAGTTCTTGTCTTTTACTCCTCTGCTCTGCTAAGGATCTTGATTAATGCTTTGGGTTTACTGCATTTGCATTTCAAAATTATTCCTTTTGGAGAAAAGTCTCGACTGGGAATAAAGTGTCACTCCTGTAAAGTGACCAAGTATCAGTCCTGTAAAATGAAGTGGCTTCATAAATAAATAAGCAAGAGTATATTATTTCTTAGACATAACATCTAGGTGTGTTTGTTTTCTCTCAGTTAATGTTAGGTAAGCAAAAATGAGACATTTTGCTTGCTGCCTTCTCGTTTTCATTCATTTTGTAACATTATATCATTCTCGCTCAACTCACAAAGAGACTGAATTGAATGAATTTACAAAGTGACTGAAAACATAATTATTTTGCAAAATAGTGGGTGTGACATTGAGAATATGTATCTGTGGTTTTGCTCCCACACTACTTTACACTGCTTTTGTGTTCTCCCCCTTTCCCCCATGCTATTCCCCCTCCAGGGAATAGCCAAATGGACAAAGTTGTGCCCACTCTTCCTAGAAGTTCCTCTTTAAAATACATTTTTCTGTGATCCTAATACGAAGTAAGCAACTATTATTTAGAGCCAAAGCAAGCCAAAATATTTTTTTTTAATTATTAACAACTGTCCATGTGTCATACAGATAATTGCAGCTTCACTGCTGTTGGTCTGGACTATCCTGTTCATGCACTACACTGCTGACTGTTAACAGTGTCTGCAAACCTCTTTAGGACACTGTGTCTGACCTCTGTTTTGCTGCCATTTAGGGGTCTGGCACTGATCTTCTTGTGGGCTGAAGGGAGCGAGTGAGGTCTTGAACAAAACCTGTCTAGACCTCCTGTTTATCTGGGTCCTACAGTGTCTGCTTCACAGGAGATGAGAGTAATGGCTAAAGGGTTTCTAGCTTTTTCAGCTCTGGGCAGCCAGAGTTTACCTCTGAATGAGTAACTACATAGAAGAGGATTTTAAGCAATAAATTCAATTATCCGGAAAATTCAGATGTGAACATCTGGTGTTAATGCTTTTCACACAGTTAGTAGGAAAGAAAAAAACCTCAGTATTGTCTGTGCAAGATGAATGCCTTGGTGCTGCTTTCTGTGGCGTGCAGCAGATGCAGGCAGAAATTGCACTGTGTCGTGAATCTCTCTGCACTGGTCTGAGGAAAAAGTGTCCTGGTTGTTTTAAAACATTTGTAAAAGCTGTATCTTTTGTATTTGAAAATATTAGGCGGTAGGGAAGGAAAGGTAATGCACACTGAAAGACAGCATTATTTGACATAAGTAATGTGATGTTCCCACATTTTGAATGGGCAATCAATATATTTGCAACATTTTCAAGCAGTACAATGTTCTACTATATATGCCATGGATTTCTTTCTATTCATAACTCTTTTGCCAATTGCTTCTCTGATTTATTAGGCTGATGTGTGAATGCAGAGGATTATTTTCCTTATGTAGAGCATATTTTTTTCATTACTGTTCTTATCATCCAGCAAGCCATGGTAAGACTTTGCACACTATATATAGAAATAAAATAACCTAGATTATATCAATATCTGTAATTTAATGTTTTCTCAACATATCTGTACTAAAAAGGTTGGCAGCAAAATGATTTCAATAAGACAAATTGTAGTCCTGATAAAAAGGCCATGCCAGTGAAACGTCTAAGGTAAAGACCAGCAGCTGATCTCCAAAATGTGTTTAAAAATACAAAGAGATGGCTGTTACTAAGCTACCGAGAGTGGTTGCAGCAGAAGGCACAAGCTTGTAGAGGCATAAGGACACCTAAGGCTCTAAAATTAAAATGCTCACCTGTCTATCCAGCCACTGCAGAAAACTATTTGAAGTGTCTTGAACCACAGAGTCCTTAATTTCATCTCAGAGTCAATTTATAACAATGCTGCTGAAGTTGATCCTGCTCTTCAAGGGTTTACACTGGTATAACTCAGAGTATGACTCATACCACATGAGGAATATAAGAAAAAACAAGATAATTAAAAACAAGATAGAAATTTTGAAATTGAAGTTTTGTATGTTTTATACTGGTTGTGGGTCAAATTCTCTCCTTCTTGTCATCCCAGAAGAGTACTACTTACCAATAAATAGCTGACATTTCTAAGGTTGGTATGTTGCAGAGACCTTGGTTCACACTGATATGGAAATGCAGTAGATCTGTGAGATATGGCTTGAAAAGTTATTTGGAATATCATAACGTTTTGTAGTTTCACAAAGAGATTTGATTTGTTCTTGCATCCTCATCTGTACAAAAAGTATGGGTTGTAATGCCCACTATAAGGATCATTTAATATCTGTAAAGAAATAGTTAATGCAAAATTATAAATGACACAATAAGTCTGAATCAGCCCCTTATATTTGAGCTGTTGCTGCTTCCACGTTTGCTGAAGAACAGGTGAGAATGTTGCCCACCAGCGTCAGCAGCACTGCTGGATCTGGCTCTTTGCTTCACTAGACATATTGCGGGCACGTGGTTAACCGAGCAAGTCCCTAAAGAAAGGGACACAGACCTTACTCCACACACAGAAGTACTACAGGGGTTTGGGTGAGGGTTTTTTCAAAACTGCTGCTTTGCTATTCTTATGTCCAAGAGCAATTGAAAAAATGCTGCAACTCACAAGCTTCATAGATTAGTCCTTAGTCCACTTTATAGAGTTAGTCCATTGGCAGCGAGGTGGCACTATTTTTGATGGTTATTTTGCTTGTTCCTCATTTCTGTACGCTGTTTCTGTATTCTGCTGTTTGAAAAAGAGAGGTCTTGAGTTATACATCTGAGGCTTATTTGCAGTCCAGCAAGCGAACAGAAGATTAAGTGTTAGGAAAGCAATAGAGAATGAAAAAGAACTTTGCTGGGGCCTTCTGCAAGTCTGTGTTATATTCTGGTTTTCCCCTATTTCAAAGACTATAGATGTTGAAAAAAAATCAGAAGAAAGGTGTGGATTTTGGAAGGCAAAGAGAATAAGGTAGAGGCAAAGAGCTAGACAAAGGGGGAAAAGCAATATTCAAACCAGTAGAAGTATATATATATATGTACACACTCTTATTACAATAGATACTTTTACATATATATATTTAGAATTTTGCATATTGAACTGTGGGTATTACAAAGTACATTAGATATGAGGCAGGCTTACTTGTGTTGACTTTTATTCCATTTATAATACTCACATAAATGGGGAGACAGAGTAAAGATTCTGCAGTTCAGCTTTGCACTGGAACTCTTAAATTACAGGTCGTAGTTGTAGCTGTACCACAGCTTGTCTTTGACCTTAGGCAAATAATTTAATTGTATGTTCCTGAGTTTCTATTAGTGAAACTTCCTACCAAAGAGGGATGTTGTGAGAATGCATTCATTCATTCATTAGCTTTTGAGACAGTAACTGGCCCCTCAAATACTGCAGCTTTAAGACAGAAAATTCTCATGGGACTGAGAGATTCTTTGGAGGGTAATACATGAGTTACATGAGTTACAAGGAGAGAATACCTCTTGTTTAAATCACAGGAGAGAATGTCATGGGAGCAGAGGTCATCAGGGGGTAGTATGATGCTTGATCTAATAAATTGTGAATGTATTTTTAATCTGAGAAGAAGTGGCATGTTGTTTACTCTGAGGGAGACTGTCTGAGATAGCTACAGCAAGCATCAGAAAAGGATCTTTTTGAATTTCCAGTTAGAGCTGTAATGTCAGCTAGAGTTGTTCTGTTTGGGCTTAAATGACTGAAAAAAAAGAAATGTTCTGTGGTCTTACTGGTGACCACCTTGTTCCAAGATGGTATTTGTGTTCACATTGACTAAATCCCACTAATAATACCTGAACTGAATATAGTTAACTACAGCTTCAGAAATTTTCTTCTAACACTAAGTTGATGTCCTGTTACTGTTAGAACGTTTGAAGTACTGAACTACTGCATTTGTCTAAAAAACTTGGTTTTTCTTTACATAAAAAAAATATTGAATTTTCTATATCTTGTTTAACTTCACTAGAAATCTGGTTATAGGAATACCAAGGTGTTCTTAGGTGCAGTATATACGTTGATCTTTTCCCCCCGATAATAAATGTAGTCCTTCATTCTCAAATAGATGCCTAATTCTTTTTAAGTATATGATCCAGAAAGTAAATGATCCAAACACTTGGCATTAATCATCATTTTTCATTTAATTTCAGACAGTACTAGATCAGTGCTTGAGTGCCAGTGTCTTTTACATCCTAAATGAGTATTTTCGTTGCATTATCTATATAGTGCACACTGCTGAACCTTCTTTAGTATTTTGACTCTTTTGAGAAATTAAGACCCCAAATTAAAATCAAGTAATTACAATACCTTCTAAGGACTTTGGCTTGTGTGTGTTTTTCCTAATTTGTGTGCGTTCCTCAGTGTTAGTTTATACCCCCAGAGATTCAAAAGCTGAGGAGCTTGGTTAATGCAGGTCAGTGCCAATCTGTTCATTTTAAGAGATACTTCTTTTAACAGTGGGATTGAAAATCTTTTTCACAGTCAGGCAATCACTTCAGGTCAGCTTTATGCCTGCAGTTAGGAGTGTTATTTGGATGATCCTATTAATACTTGATGTTTAGATTTAGAATAGGATGCTTGTGTCATCCTTAAAATTAATGCTTTTAAAGAGTATTAGGGTAAACTGCTTTGCTATTATAGGTAACTTACACCTAGCTGGAGATTTTTTTAGTGAAGAATAAAATCATTCTAAGACCTTGATATATATAATAGTCATAGCCTTCCTACCAAGCATGAAAACCAAAATGTTGTGCAGAATACATTAAGGCTTACTGGCTGAGGAAGCAGCACATTTATTCATACCTTTTCTGGACAATTTTGGAACATGATTTTGAGTCTCCTTCTGTATGGAATGTGTTTCCAGTCTCTCTTAACTGCACACGTAGATCCCAGGATCTAAAGAGGTCACTTAAGAAACACAGGGAAAAACAAATGTATACTCAGAAATAAAATACCCACTCCCAGAAGAAAATCTTGTGAGTATTGACCCCATGTTGTGTGTCCTCATGTCAAACAACCATTCCTCCAAACCTACCTCATTTCTACAGACACAGAAAAAAGGCCCCCTTCCTTCTTCAATGCGCTACAGTTTAGCGCACGGAGAGAAATTCTTATTTAACTTAAAGCAGAACATTGTATATGTGCCACTGGCTGAATTTACTTAAATTATACCTGTTCACAGCTTTATGTTGCCTTTGTCTCTGAGCTAAAAAGTCCTTAATGACAGTTGTACAAAACCATTCTTAAGTGGGACCTAGATCCAAACCCTGATTTAGATTCCTTAAACAAATTAGACTTTGGAGCTAATGCAGCAATTTGCATAACATTCCACTCTATTTTAAGCTAAAATTGCTCAGCACTTTTTTAAACTTGTAGCAAATTACTTTGCTAATGAGACTGAATTACCCTATGAAGTTGCAGGTAAATTTGTCTGCAATAAATCTCATGTGTGTTTGCAATGTACGGATTTTGTATTGTATACCTGCTGTTTCATAGGCATGTCAGAAGAAATACTGCAGAAGAATTAAAGTTTGAACAGTACATTTCTCTTAAGAGACATATTGTACTAAAAGCTATTCTTATATTCTGTTTGGTTGGACATTTTTTTCTTCCTTTCCTACCCATTTCAAGTTTTAGGAATCAGCCCTCTGAAAGTAGCTAGTAAAGAGGCTGTCCATCTTCCAAACGCTTCTCCAAAAAGTATAGTGGTTTTTTTTCCTCAGATGAGAATCATTTTAGGAATGTAAACAAGGCAAAGATAAGCAACAGAAAGGTCTCGTGGAAAGGATTTGGAATTGCAGTAAAAAAAAATCTATAAATATAGCAATTTTATGAATACTGTGTATAATGGGTCAGTGCGGTCAAGTTGCTGTGTGGGCAGTGACTTCTTGGACGTTCCCAGAGTACCCTGGTCTGTATGGGCACACTGGTTGCTCGAAGGGTGACCCTGAGAGGAGCAGGGTGGCCATAGTCAAAGAGCATCTCAGAAACTGCCTGCCGCTCTTTAAAAATGCTTTCGCCATTTGGTTCTGCTCACTTGTAGCTTCTCCTTCCCACACCCATGGAACAGAATTGCTCAGAATCCATTTGTGTCTAAAATAATAAGCACTTATTCTGCTAGTTAGTAAACCAGCATTTAAGAACTTTAAAACCAATTATTACTACAAATTTCTAGAAGCAGACTTAAATTGAATTGTCCTTTTAATTTGGGGTTTATTGGGTATATACCGTCATTAGTTAGCAGTCAGCTATTTTTCAGTTCTGTTCCATATGTAACACAGTGGCATTAAAAATAATACTATGTGTTTAAACACTTGTATTTTGATATATTGAAACATGCTTTCTTAATAATGGAAATGTCACAGAATAAGTGGTGGATGATGCAGTGTGTTACATCAATTAAGCTGGCAATTAATATCGATGATGTCTATAAAGGCTTGATTGTTGTTAGATTTCCTTCGCCTCCTTTGGACGGAGAGCTATTCAGAAGTGATTATTAAGAAAAATGTGGAAAGTGAGCATTTAACCATGAATTAATCTTCAAATTAGGACTGTGGAGCTGTTAATAGTGGAATGCTTAATGTCCTGTTGGGAAGAGGAGATTGTGTTATTTTAGAAACATACTTTATCACTCTGTCAGTCTCTAACAGTTTTTGTCACCTGTTCTTAATCCTGTTCTGTTTCCATTATATTCTACTTTGTAATGCAGGGTAGTCAGAATTAAATGCCGAAGAGGATGTTCCAGTTATACCTACTGGCAAAATTTGAACAATATCTCAGATACCCACTTGCTGAGTATAAATAGAAGAGGAAGGGTGTTTTGGTTTCTATCACAGCAATATTTTTAATCTGTGTTGGAATACTTCACTATCTAACAGTCTTTGGCTAAGCTGTTTAAAACTTGAAGCTTCACTTTCCTTCCTTTCTGTATCTCTAGCTCTGATTTTTACAGCCTTTCAAGGGATGGAAAAAGCGATTTCCATTATGCAGTGATTGAAAGAGAGGGGTTTGCTTCTCTTCTTCACTGCTGGGAGGAATAGAATAATTTTAATTTCAGAATAGAGTTCAAAACTGTAGTAAAATTCAAGACAACTAACGTCTATTTGTGTTGACTTTGCTTCTGTTGTTGCAAGGCCCTAAGCAACAGCCAGGTTCCAGGGCCAGTTTTCCGATACCTTCATATGAAGAAAGATCGCTCACCTGCATTTTTTTCACATTTGAGAAGTTATCTGTCCTTGTAAATGTGAGAAAATAATACTGTTGATTTTAAGTCAAAGCATGAATTCTGCTCGGTCTGACAGTCCTGGTTATCCTCACTTTTTGGGCAACCTTCCCCATCCCCAGGGAAGCAAGCCAGTCAGGTTTTCACATCTAATTGTTAGACTTTAAACAGAGAGCCTGGAGGAACGGCATGGCTTCTGTGCTGAATCAGTGACAGGTAGCATGTTTTGTCAATTAAGGTCATGGACTGTAATGCCGTTACTGCTTACATCTGACAATAATTCAGTTTCAAGCTGTGTTACGATTTGTGCAAGCTTTGGCATGAATTTGCCATGAAAAGTAAAAGGTAACTTAAGAAGGCTGCAATATTCCCTACAATACTTATACTTTAATTTTTATTTTTTTTCCTGAGAGGCTCCATGTTCATAAATTGTCCTTCTGTCAGTTCCTTTTAGAACACAGATAGTATCCTTTGACCAGAGTAGTCTCAAAATCGGTAAAGGTTATATTTAACCAGTGTAATACAAAGCAGGGAGAAGATACTGAAAGCTGTAGATCCAGACATGTTTCCCAAAGGGAGCTAAATATACCTCGGGAGAGGTCTCTGGATTTTTTTTTTAATGGAGCTCTGTATTTGATCCACTGACTCCAGAGTATGCTTTGTATAAGAGTAGTGCTTGAGTGCTGCATGAACCACCTCCTGCCATCGGTGGGATTAGTGCTAGTCTTCAGAGTGATCGGGACCAAACCCTTAACTGCTACTTGGAAATGGAGCAGGACGTGATACGGCATTGCTCAGAAGGTGGGCACTTCTCCTTTAGATTAGCTTAACAAGCCAGCTGGTGATTTCTCTTGCTCTGTATCCTTCAGTAAACATGACACAAGGCTGAACATGTAACCCAGTTAAAATTTCACATATAGTGTAATATATACTAACCTAAATTACGTGTCTACAAAACCAGCACAATAAATAAATGAGAAATTAATCAGATATGGATCATCCTAGAAATAAAAGCATCCTGTTACTTTTGTTAGGTAAGTATGTAAAAGAAGTTTAGGTCACACAACAGATTAACACAAACATGAGAACAGTTCCTGCACAGGCATCCCATGCACACACAGCAGCACTCATGCAAACACGAACAGTAATTCGTGGTCCTTAATCTCTGGCTAATCAGGCTCAAAGTTTGCTGGCAGGTCTCATCTCACACACACAGAAACACAAAGAGGTCTCTCTGGTAGCTGGCTCAGACCTTTAGTCTGCCCAATAGCACATCCTGTACCCTGGTCTCACCATTACCTATGCCCTAGATCTACAGTGTCTCCCATAGGTCTTTCCCAGATCTCCTGTCCTGCTCATTAGCTATTCCACCTTGAGGTTCACTAGCGTTATGCCCATCTAGAATGTAGACCGTCCTCATCCAGGAAAATTGTTTGGAATTAGGGTTAATAAGAAGATAAACCAGATTGCAGTGATTATGCACAGGGTTTGGCCAGACAAGCACACTGAAGCACAGCTTACTTATGGATGACCAGCCCCTTTCATTACACCCCTCTCTGTATTTTCTCATGTTGTTCATCCCCCATGCACTTGAATGTCTCTTTTTTCCTATCTTTGCCCTTCTGCTAAACATCCCGTAAGTTTTGCACATTTCCACAATCCCTTGAAAGCATCCCATAAGCATGCTCTTTCCCATAGGACCCATGATGTCATTCATTCCTCCCTGGGTGCCCCATCCCCCCTTACCACTTAACACAGCTCAAGCTGAACCTCTCCAAGCCTTTGAGCAGTTCCTTCAACAGCTCATCAGCCAGTGACCTCACAGACCTGGTCTTTGGTATCATCTCTTTTTCTGTAGGGTTTGCGTAGGTAAGTGTGGTATATTACTTTTCCTGTCTCATCTCTGTTTATTTGCTGGACAGCCATTGATCAGATGTCCTCACAAAACAGATGTCTGTACATTCCAGGTATCTGCGTACCCTTCACATCCTATGTTTCTTTTCTTTCCACACATCCATCCAATCTCTTGTACCGAATTAGAAAAGCAAGCTGTCAAATAAGTCATATGCTAAAATCATAAAGTAATCAAGTATATCTATATTGTTTCAGACATAACATCAATGTATTATTGACTTGTTTTACCAGTGCATATGCTTTAGGCTGGTCACATGTAACTCCTGGTAGATTAAATATCTAACAGTCTACTGTCATGGAAAATTTGTTGTGGTAAACACCATTGAATCAAAGGTCAGCCTTGAAACTGCTAAATTACATTTCTCAAAGGCTCTTGGCATGAAACATCCAGGCTCTCTGTATTAGGAACATAACATCTTCACTGCCTCCAGCACTGGTATGAACCCCTTCTTGAGTACCAATTCACCTTCTGTCTGCATAGCGTGGATACAAATATGTTCTCAGATGCAATACAAAAGCAAAATATGATGCCAGAGAAGACTCTGGAATCAAGCTGATGTGAGTATACTCTTACCGGTCTGTGGACCAGAGGGGCTGGCACCTTTTCCTGTCCTGTCTGCGTCATAGTATCATGAGACTTGACCGGAACAAGTGGTTCTGACCAGCCAAGTAGACAGTAATATTAATGGTGGAAAGCCAACTTTAAAAAGAAAGTTTAAACATTTCCTGGAAAAAGAAGACACGTGATTCATCATACGAAAGCAGTTCTGTGCATTCTTCCATGGAAAACTTTTCATGGCAAAATTCATGTATCACAGAATCACAGAATTGTAGTGGTTGGAAGGGACCTCAGAGATCATCGAGTCCAACCAACAAATCTCTGTAATCTCTGTTCTTTCAGTTTTTGCTTTGATCAGCATAGGTTTATGCTACGCAACATAGGTCCCTAATTTATTAGGAAAGCTGAACAGAATTAATTCAGGCTTATGCATGCTGCGATTCCTGGTTCTGTTAGGATTTGCCATACACTCCATAATGCCTCGTGTGAAAGAGTGCAGCCTGTTTTATTTATTTAACACCCGTCTAACAGCATCTTCTGAAGACATACGCATTTCTAGTGAGAAAAAAAGAAAAAGGAAAGAACATTCAGAAATTAGCACTGTCCATGGATTAAAAGATTCATGAGAAACACCGCAACACGATTAACCCAGCATTTTTAATAGCTCTAGTCTGAAGACAGCAAGAGAAGATGATGAGAAGAGATGGCATAAAAAAGGGACAATATGTTCAAAGCAGGAAGAATAAACTTTATGATACGACTGTGTGAACTCAGTTGAGCTGTAGAGTTGAAAGTCATATTTCAGAAGTGGCTACTCTGGAATTGTCTGTGTGAGAAACAGAGTTGGTCTCCTGATGACTTGGTACTATGCTGATTATTTGGTTGTAGCAGGCAAACAGGTACTGGCATATTCTATTTTCTTTTTCTTCTGGATATAGCAAGGCAGCAGCCCACTGATGTGTCAATAAAAGTTACATTAAGAAATATTCTTTTCATATAAAATCAAGAGAGAGACAGAAGTGTGTTATGAAAAGTCCTTAAGAGGAATGGGATTTGATGCCCCATTGGTGCAAATTGCTGCTTATCCAGCCATGCCAGTGTTCTTGGAAAAGACATCTTACAGGAGCACTGCTGAACTCACTGGAGCCATGATAACTAAGCTTGGCTGAGATCTGCCCCAAGAGACTCACTTGGTCAGAATTGTCCTCCAGGCTGCAGCTCTAACTCCATAAAGGGCTTGAAAAAATGATTTCATTTCCTTTGCCTCAGTTTCCAGAAATGTAAATAGATACTGATCACATTCATCACAGTCTCACAATTTGTCAGGTGTAGTTAAACCTGCTGGAGAATACAGTATTAAACAGCTCTATAGGTAAGTGATGAAAGCATGAAGATGAGGTGAGACTTGTGGTAAATAATGGGCTGTTGGAAAAACAAAAACAAAGCAACACAGTAATCCAGATATAGAACAGCATCAGAAATTGAGCTCCCAGTTTTGAAGAATCAGATTCATCTCTGCCTGCTTGACACAGCTACTTGGCTGAGTGTCTGAGCTTGGAAATTCAAAGTTTGCAAAATAAGTCTTGTCTTTCCTAGGTAAGAATAGGTTCTTCAGTAAAATTTAAGAAATTTTGTCAAGTTAGGTAAGGTGTTATGTAACATCAGTTAATTTCTGTTGCATTACCCATATTTTTTTTCTGACAGAAATGCATTTTAGATGAATATTTAATGCCCTTGCTTTTAAGAAAGTATCTTTGAATCAGTTCAGTCTGCTGCTGACTTCAGGTTCCTGGGAGAGGAGGAGCTGCGTGAGCTGAATACTGGTGTGCTGTTGGATACCATGACAGAAAAGGGAAGGTACAGCTGAATGTGGCAGAACCACACATTTTCTCTTAGACCAAAGCAGAAGATAAAAAAACCTGTCACCTGCGTGTGTCCATAAGAGAAACTATGAAGGAGCCTGAGATCCCACTTGGCTGTGTCCAAGAGGGAGAGCGGGGAAAACAGAACAGGCACAGCGTGCCTCTGAGTGGAGACAGAGCTCTTGGAGTCTTCAGATGAATTATAGTGCATAGAATTATTTTTGCTACAAAGTTAATAGTTTTTCTCTTTCATAATCTTTTTTTATTTACCAGTGAAGCAATTAAAATATTCATTCAGCATATTCTGCTTTAAAAATATAAAATACAAAGATCAGCAGATGTGTTTTCATTCTGTCGTTCCTGATATTACTCATCATACCAGAACAACTCGTGTATTTTGTAACTGCATTCTTCTTTTTCCATCAGATCTTGTTTCTTTTTGGAGGTTGAAGTGTGAAGCTCAGTTGTTGCTTCACCTTTTGTAGAACTGATGCATGAATTTTGTTCCTACTCTGTTTCAATAAGTATCATCTATTTTGTTATGTGGGTGGCTCTTCATGTAGTATGGTTGGTTTAGAAAATCTGGTTAGTAGAGAAAGTGAACACATTTTAATCTTAAGATTAAATGGTGTTGGATTGTAAAAACAAGCAAACAACCTTGCCCCCCACCCCTCTCAGATAAACTTGGTAGTTTTTTCCTGTCTTGGAAAGGAGCAAATGATTTCATTGCAAGTCATCCTGTTCACATGGGCAAAGTCTTGACCTGTGAGATGTATTGCAACACCTTTTCTTTTTCATCTGGTTTTCTGATTCCTAAACTGAAAGATGTCATAGTTTCTCTGAGCAGTAGAAGAATGAGCTCTCAAAAAGATTAATGAACTTTTCCAGCTGAAGTTGATACATTGTACCAATGTCCATTCATGTCTCTGCACTTTTCATGTAGTGCCGGCTGCTTTATGTTACTCAGAAATTTGATGTGATATACAGATATAATGCCTATTTAGGTAAGAATATCTTAATTTGTCTTTAAACACTGTCACTTAATTTAGTCCAAAGCTGTATTGTAACTGTATACACATTACAACATTTTTATTTAATACTGTAACACCTCAGTACATACACTTTTTAATTACAAAACTTCTCTATTACTAGGTCTTGCTGTTATTACAAAAATAGGAGCATGCCAGATAAGCCAGTAAAAGAAAGAGAAAACTTCTGTTTTATCAATGAGTGATTTTGTATAGCTCAGTTTCGGAACCTTAAAGGCTGAATCATTTTTCAGTCTTTATTTGCAATGAAGCTTGTCTTAGATTCATGAAATGCCATAAATTGGTTGTACTTAAATATTTTGAAATTAGTAGGTAAACCATGTATTTCTAATAAATTTTGGTGTTCTTTGTTTAACCATTTCCTACTCCCAAGCCTCCCCCCGCAGAGAGTCCCAAGAACTGCATGCCCGCGCAAGAACAACTACACAAAGATTTCAAAACTTTGTCATCATAAAGTTTGATTCTAAAATTAATGTCTCAGCTTTGCCTGTAGTTTTGGAAACACTCTGTAGCTGTCTCTCTTTTAATGTTTTAGGGAAGGTATTACTAGAGGTGGTAAGATGGCCAGCTGAAGTGCCTGGCTTGCTTTGTGCCTTAGCCAACACCACACATGGAGAAACTTTTTGACAGAGATGTCTACATAACTTAGTTGAAGCTAAAGCATTGTACTCCTTGGATGTTAGTTGTGAACCAGTGCAGTTTCTTAAAATTAGATCCAAGACTGGTTGCTGTTTGAGGAGCAAATAGTGCCAGAGGACACTAAAGATGGATTTTTTGCAAACAGATTTTATAATAAATTGTTTTTGATATTCTTGACCTTCTTGATCATTTTCCTTAAACATTTCTGTGCTTTTTTTAGAATGACATTTTATATAAGATATTGCATTAGAAATTTGTTTTGTAGGCTACCTTACAAATGAATAAGACTTCTGCTCCTGCATTTCTTAAGGGTCTCCCTCAACTGTAACAGAACAAGCTTTCCATGATTTATCCACCATCCTTGTCTTTATGTTTGTACAGTCTTTCTCCTTTTCCTTTCATCTTTGCTTTTCCCAGTTTTGTTGATAAAACATCCTTGCAGAGACTACAGCAGCTGCTCACATTCCAAGTAATTAAATGTAAAGTGAGGGACTCCTAAAAACTTTATTTCATTAAGTGCCTTTTTTTGTTCGTGGTAGTCTTGTGGGTTTTCCTCTAGCTTGTGATGTGCTACACTCTGAAGCGGATGATGTTTCTCCAGCACAGGAGAAATCCTTGCCAAGGCAAACCTTGCTGAGCCTTGAGAAATCTTGATGAGGCAACACTCTTGATTAACTTTTGGCTGCTTTTACAGAGGTTCAGGTTCGCCATTGTACAGTTATGTTGACACTGTAAAAGCAATACAAGGAGTCACAGCCATAGCATACCAGCTTTGCGGGCCTACCAGCATACTTTCGGTGGAGCATAGCCTGCATAAACCACAGCTTAATTATATTGGGTAGCATATATAATTCATTCCCTAATTTTATGATTATCACTTTGGCCTGTTTCAGATAAGAAGACAAGGCGGAATACAATTACTGGTGGATCTATTGGACCATCGGATGACAGAAGTCCACCGTAGTGCCTGTGGAGCTTTGAGAAACTTGGTGTATGGGAAGGCAAATGATGACAACAAAATTGCTCTGAAAAACTGTGGTGGCATCCCAGCATTAGTACGGTTACTCCGCAAGACGACAGATTTGGAAATCAGAGAACTGGTCACAGGTTTGAATCTTTCAATATTTTTTGTTCAAACTCCATGGAGGCTCTGCAAGCACAGTTCCGTACTGTGCGCCATTTCATCAGTACACATCAGTAACTCTTTATTATCATCTTCTTTGTCGTAGCAAAACACTTTCAAGCCCTTTGGATTTATATGTAATGTATGAAGAGCTTTATTTAATGTTATGCAGACAGTTTACAGCTGCAGGCCTGATTTATGCTTACAGTTGCTGGTCACTTTGGTTAGCCCTGAATGTTCTTGCAGATGTGCTCTATACACAGAGACATTGTGATGGGAATCCTCTGCTCTTCCTCTTGTCTGGTGTAGGGCTGCAAATGCAGAAGTCAGATTTTACTGATTTTTCTTAGAAGCTGTTATTCATTTCTTTTATATCCTATATAGTGAGAAGGAGGATTTGAATGTGGGTGTTTTTTCTACCTTTCTTGTGATTCTGATAGGAAAATGGAGAGATGGATCACGTCATCTTCTGAAGCCTTTTTTCTGAAATTTGATAGCATGCTATGTGATGTGTTAGACACATGGTATGCAGGTAGTGTTAAGTCTTATTTCTTTTCTTGATATAGTAGAATCTGATCTTTTAGGATTGTTAGGGCTTTTTCCCTTATGAAATTAAAGATTTTGTGGGGTATTTTTTCAGAAATACAGAAGTGCTGTTAACCAGCACCGCTCTGAAATCTTTAGAGATTTTTTTCCCGTTGCCCCTAAGCTATCCTATTTAAAATGCAAAACAGAAGCTAGATGATTTTTTTGATTTTTCACTTTGTGATTTCGTTCTATTTGATTGCTAACATCAATGTGGTGATTAATTTAATACTACAAATAAAAAAGCTTAAGATCTTTTCATTATCCTATTTTACAATGCCTGTATTTCCATTATGATTTTCATACTGAAATAAGTAAGAAAAGTTCTCATTTCTGTTGTAGAAGCCTCAGTACACACTATCATCTATGCTTCTGCAGAAATTACTTACCCTTGTGGGTCAAGCCTCATTTAGGATACAATTGATAAGATTATTGTCCTTTGGTTGACTGCAGGTTCCTTCCTTGAGGGTGTCTAAATAAACTGCATAGTGTTTATTAAATGGAGATTTTTATATTTAATTTTGTTTCTTAGTTGCAACACCAATCACCTCATACTTGTTAGGCAGGATTAATGGGACAGAGGTACTGGGTTACACGAGCTCTGATGGTGCATCCTGCAGAGTGACAGAATTACTGACAGATCTAATAAAGCGTAACCACCGCTTCGGATTCAACATACTTGTTTGTCTCTTGGTTATGTTGTCTGTGTCCTGGCTCCAGGGAACATTCTGCCTATTTATTCTGAGTAGTAAGTGGCAAACTGCTAATGAACATCAGCAGTACACCTCAGCAGTCACAGCAGCACTTCCCGTGCTGTCTGCAGACAGAACACATAATGTCATTAGGTCATTTAAAGAAAAGATAAGGATATAGAAAAGACTACGTTTACATTCCTTCCATTGCGCAATATGTTGTTAAATTTTCCAGAATTCCTGCAGAAAGAAAAGGTATATGTGCTAGCAGGTCCTCAAACTGTTACTGCTGAGAAGAGTCAGTATTGACCATCAGTGGCAGGGAGTAACCAGCCTTTGTACGGGCAGATGCAGCTCCCAGGGATGGTGAGCATCAGGAGTGTCAGGACATCTATGACAGGGGACCAGAGCAAGATGGTCATCCTGAGGAATGGAATAAAAGCCACTGGAATTTGAAGATTTTATTCCCGGACCTGTTTTTGTATTGTTTTGTTTTTAAGAGCCACTACATCCCAGAAAGCCACTGCCTGCCCTGGCTGGGTTTTTTGCCTTTCAGTGTGCAAGCTTTGAAAATGCAAACTGGTAGTGGTAGTGTTCTGCAAAGCTCCTTTCCAAAACAACACTCAGAGCTGCACCTCTCATCTTGCATCTCTCAGGAAACAGGCTGAAATCGTGCATCTGAATCGGTTCTCATTTGCTTTTTTTGTAACGCGTTGTAGTATGACAGCTGCCCCAGTTAAACCCCTTCCCTCTGTCCTTTCTGGGGAAGGAAGCATTGCTCCTGCAGCAGCTGCCTCGGTAATGAAAAAATTTGACTTGGTGATGGGCACAAGGGAAAATAAAAGAAGTTTCTTCTGCTTCCCATCAGCCTTCCTGAGTTGAAGTGGCAGGAAGATAATTATTTCAGTAGTGCCACCGTAGCCTGAAGGAAGTACAGAGAAAATAATAGCAAATGTGTGTTTTAGGAGTAAACATAATACCTTGAGCTTTTCCGTCTCATGTTCATTGTTCATCGTGTCTACATAAAAGCTGTACTTGTTTGTTCCTTTTAGAGAGGGCACAAAGTTCCTGCCTTAGGAATTTGTATGGGCTCTGTCATCGCTGTCCCTAAATACTCCTCCAGCATTTGTCCTCAGAGCGCTTCTCCTAGGTGGGGATGTGTCATTATCTCAGCTGTACGGATGGGGAACGGTGAGCCAGTCCAAGTGACCTGTCCAGAAATCTGGCAAGATGAAGGTGTGAATCACTCTGAGTAAGCACATAGCTGCGAGGGAAGAAATATAAGCAGGAGAGGTTTTAGCACCTCGATTTGTCTGAACAGTAGTGAAGCTTTCATCGCCAGCCCCATGTACCATGAAGCACATGCCTGCCAGAGCAAAAGTTATGATATTAGTTCCTTCCTCAAACACACACATTTTCTTCCTTCTTGCTGCTTCTGTCTAAGGAGATTATAATTTCAATTTCCAGCTATCTCAAGACTTGTTTTGGAACTGTGTATAAACCCACAGACCAGTTTTCCAGCCCAGCAGCTCCTTGCTTGTCAGGATTGCTTTTGACTCAATTTGTGGCTTTTCCTCTTTTCCAGAGATTTCTTTCTGCCATAATCTCTCCAAAATGGAGTTTTTCACATCTTCCTTTGTCTCATCTTTCTCCTCCTTGGCAGCAGAGGACTCAAGCTAATGTTGGAAAACCTTAACATGCTCAAATTTTTGGATTGGGCAAAATGAACCTCATTGCAAAGTGAAACAGCTTCAAGGCTTTCTCACATGGAGCAAATGGTTTTGGTACAGGCTCCCATGTAGAAGCCATGAGGGAATTTTGCTGCTTGGCTGTTATGAAATTAAATGCTGAGATATTGGAAGATTACTTCTCCAGAAACACTTCCACAATCGCTGCTTTTTACAAGAAGAACCTAGATAAACTGAGGTATACCAATTAATATATACATTTACACAGAAGTGGGATACTCTGATGGAAATAGAGATTTCAGCATGGCCTGTAGCCTCTCGTAATTTCCAGAGTCAAGGAGAACCTGAATTACAGTATCTTCTTTCATTTAAATGAAAAGGAAGTTGGTATAGGCTGGATGCTTCATACTTAATTTAGCCATCTTTTCACCCAAGTGTTGTACTACTAGTTTCCACAGTACATCCTGTTAATGGGAAAAAAGAAAAGCCTTCTATTTTAAAATAATTAAATGTTAACACTTTCCTAATAAATATAAATAGACTAGACAGTACAAAAGAAGACAGTACAAAATTAGCACAGATACTGCAGATGGTAGAAAAAAATATTTTCACTTGTTAGTAATGACAATGAGTAGCTGATTTGTGACTGCCTTGCCTTTTCTGAGTTACAGTTAATTATGAACCATTCCACAAAATTCAATTTTAGCATTCTTTCTATTCGTTTTACTATCAAGAAAAAAAAATGACATGAAAAATGTGAAGTGTTAGCAAGGATAACACAGAAATTGCATTGATGCCTTGTGGAGGTGAGGTCAAGCAGCCGTTGCTAGATTCAGCCCATGCTGGCTCCGTGTTCCATCAGCGCTCCATCTGATAACAGGGTACCTATCTTAGACAAAATGATTTCAACTGCTGTTCTTCTCCTCTTAACAAACAAAATCTATCACAACTGGAAACGCAGTTTCTGCTGATGAAGAATAAGATAGCTGAATTAGAAACTGCTCCGTTTTAAGAGGCCCTCTATATGACTGTATCAGTCATTTTCAAAGTGTATATACCATATTTGACTGAAAGGTAAAAATGGATGATCCAGATTTAGAAAGCACATGAAAATAAAGAAATATAGCTAGAAATGATAACAGTAGAAATTGTTTTTTCCTGCGCTGGCAGCCAGCCTGCTGCTTATTTTGGTTGACATTAGAGTGTCAAAGATTTAGCTATTGTCTACTGAAAATATTTAAATTATGGAAATTATCACATTTACAAAAAAAAATGAAAAAGCATAAACTGTCTAGTACTCTATATATATACTGTATGTAGATAAATAGACCTGGACTCTGTATATTTAATTCAGGTATTTATTCACTGAATCAAAAAGCAAGTATTCCATTCCTGAAAAAAATTACAAGACATTTTGCACATAATGTTGCTTTCAAAGAAGCACTAGCTGTTGAAGCGTATTTTGCCCATGGCTGAGTTGGACAGTAAAAATTTTTCTTTTCCTTCCCAGATTTTGGATTCCAATATCCATTAGTATTATCTTTAATTTCAGCTGTGGCCAGTTTGTGTTTTGGCTTGGTTGGTCCTTTCTTGTCACCCCATGTTATGCAACATTACTGTGAAGTTGTTTTACATGTCTGTTCAGTTTTAGTACATGCCATGTTCATAACGATGTATTTATAACCTGTCAGTGGTATAACCTGTGTGTCAGTGTTACTGAAAGCAATTATATGTTGTTTCCCTTATCTCTGTATGGTTTGGGGTAACCACTGCAGTTTAAACCTCCTTTTGATTGCATACTGCTTATTGGCATGTGCATAAATTGTTGGCAGGTTGGTCAAGACACTCCAGAAGGTCGCCTTTGAGCCTTGCATGTGTCTTCGCAAATCAGTGTAATTGCAAGGTAGTGAACATGCAGTGATGTGTAAAGCAGGTTTAAGGGAGTATTCTATTTAAATGGACCTTTTGGCTTACTTCAGTGGAAGATTTATTATGATTTTTAATTTTTTTTTTAGGTAATTCTGGTCATTTCTTTAGAATTTATAGCTTCTTAGTAAAATGACAATTCTTCTGTTAGGGGTTCCCAAAGTCCAAGTTACATGCCTGTAGTCGTTTCCTATTTGTGAGGTTATTTTCTAATTGGACTTCGTAAGGTATTACACTTGTGATTTTTTGTATAGTAAATCCTATTTAACAATATTATGGTGAAGGGCTGACTAGTACTCAGGATCTTGAAGCAGTGTATCAATTTAATAATTTTCTGCAGAAGTGCCCTTGACATTAGCTTAGTTACTGGAGTGTGTAAACACAGATGTGAAATTTTATTGTGATAGAAACTTTTCATTTAGAGGCAAGAGAGGCAACTCTTTGTAGCCCTATTACTCTTTGGAAATTTGATTTGAAAATGAGTCAAGGCTGTTTTATCCCACTCTGAGGTACTTTCCCACAGACTTAACAAGAAACAAACTCTTCCATGAGTTGCATTCTTATAGTATTTCACCTTGATGTAATTCTTACAATCTCCCTTAACCCCCTTTTTTTTGCAGATTTATATTGGATGTCGTTCCAGTGTTGATTATATTAAATATCCCATTTCCTAATTAAACTCAAGTTTTGTAATGGAGCAGTGCAAGTATAAGGAAGCCTAGTCAGTGAAAGGCCTAATTAATTTGCTGCTTTTGATATTTAGTATAAAAAGTTTAGTAGGAAGGAAAATGTACAAAATGGGTTGCTTTTAGAACTAAAGAGAGGATTTCAGCATTACATTAACTGAAAATTAGATTATAAATATATAATATGTTTTAGATTCAGATACATATTCTGGACATCACAAACTTTTCAAACAGACAACGTGAAAAGCCATCTTTGTGCTTAAATTGTCGTGATGATGTAACCACGGTAATACTGCTGCTACAAGGTTGATGTAAATTTGGTTGAATATATGCTTAGCTAAAAGAATAAGACTGCCAATTATCATTTGGGGCACGCAACTCTATGTAGTTCAAGAAAATGGAGAAATGGGATAAATGCAGAAAGTATACAAATGCCCCTTAAAATGCAGCTCTGTGAATTAGCTTCTCCCCTGCCTCCAATATCCAGTCACTATGTCCTGTCAAGTCAAGGAAATTAGGAAGGTTAAGTGTGGAGACAGATAACTGCTAGCAGAAAACACAGCTTTCAGAAGTGCTTGGTTTGATTTTGGCAAGAAAAGACGTTCATTCATCTCTTGCTTAGTTTCTCCTCCGCAGATAAGCAAATTCTCTGTAATGAGTTTAAACAAGTGCTTTGAGGAACTTACCAAGCCACGGAGGCAGGTGAGCCAACCACATCCCGGGCTGCATCAAAAGAAGTGTGGCCAGCAGGTCAAGAGAGGTGATTCTGCCCCTCTACTCTGCTCTCATGAGACCCCACCTGGAGAACTGTGTCCAGCTTTGGAGTCCTCAACACAGGAAAGACATGGATCTGTTGGAACAGGTCCAGCAGAGGGCCTCTCCTATGAGGACAGGCTGAGAGCGTTGGGGTTGTTCAGCCTGAAGAGGAGGACACTCCGGGGAGACCTTATAGCGGCCTTCCAGTACCTGAAGGGTGCTCACAGGAGAGATGAGGAGGGACTCTTTATCAGGGAGTGTAGCAATAGGATGAGGGGTAATGGTTTTAAACTGAAAGAGGGGAGATTTAGACTAGGCATTAGGAAGAAATTCTTTACTGTGAGGGTGGTGAGACACTGGAACAGGTTGCCCAGAGAAGCTGTGGATGCCCCATCCCTGGAAGCGTCCAAGGCCAGGCTGGATGGGGCTTTGAGCAACCTGCTCTAGTGGGAGGTGTCCCTGACCATTGGCAGGGGAGTTGGAACCTGATGATCTTTAAGGTCCCTTCCAACTCAAACCATTCTATGATTCTATGATTCTGTGATTCTATGACCTACAGCCCTTAAGCTTAATTATTTTTTAAATAATAGATTTAGGATAAAACTAAAAAATTTTCTAGTCTGCTTGCTTAGGCACTAACATTTGCTGGTATATTTTAAACACTTTTCATTCAAAAGTGAGATTTGAAGGGTACTCACTTTAATAAATCTCTCCTACTCTTTCTTTAAATGGATGTAATTGTAAGTACAATATCCTTCCACAATCAATTTTAAAAGTTGATTAAATCTTTTCTACTAATTTACTTCTAATTAGGTGTTTTAAATAACAGTTCTTTTCAACATTAATGAAATTATTTGTGTGCTGAAAATTCGTGTCTTTGCTCTGGATTGAAGCCAACGGCTGAACGAGGAATTACATATTATAGTTTCTTCAGTATTTCTTTCTTCAAGTACAAAACTTTTTCAGTTCCCAAAGGTTACATGAGAGTTTGACTCCCTCCCATTGCTTGAGATACTTTTAACCAATGTATTCTTCAATCTCTCCCCTGAGTTATGTGAGCCAGTGAGAATTTCATACAGAATGCCAAACTCCATCAAATCACCTACAAGTCTCAGATTGCAGTAAAAACATGCCAGATCAAACTTTGCATGGAGTAGTTTATGATTCCTTGTTACATCTAAAATCTTGTTATGGGGAAAAAAAAAGAAACCAAGGATTTGTTGAATGCAGAAAAACTATTTGTTGCTGCTGCCTTGATAAAATGAAGCTTATGCTACGCCATGATGCAAAGCTAAGCAAAAGGAAAACAAATGAAGCCACCTGGTCTGCAGAAGCAGTTGCTAGGGGTAATCAAGCTAAAGGTCCAAGTTCCCCGGCCCAACTTCAAGCAGCTCATCTTCAGAGGTCTCACCAAGGTAATAAGAACCTTCTGGCCTGTTGCTAGCAATGGCAACGGGATGGTTAGTGGACTACAGGGCTACTCTGCTTTTCCACCCCAGTAATCAGTCACTTTAAGGTTTTACAGAGAGTCTTCAGAAATTGCTATTGCATCATCATAATCTTTAGAAAATACTTTATAATATCTGTTTGTACTTCTCCAGACTAATAAGCTGACATTTCACAGTCAGTGGATGTGCTATAACAAGGCACAGCCGTGTAAGGAAAAACACCATTGTGCTTTACAGTACGATTCTACAGTCTCATAAAGTTTAAATTTTAGATTTTAGCATCACCTGTAAAAAACTGTCATCTTTCTAGAAGTGTGGAAGTGATTCCAGACAAATTCAGAGCGGAAGTTAATTGGCATTTTATAAAGTCTTTCTATGAACCCATTGTGCAATTATTTACTAAGACACCAAATCTTCATAACCATTTTCCTTCCAAAACAGGAAGGTAATAAGCTGTACAACTTACACCCGCAAGTTGTTGGGAAACTGCTTTCCAACCTATAGGCTACGACATATTCAAGAAATTCCAGAGCCATTCGAAACACATCCTATTTATAGCTCGTATGTAATGGCAAATCTAAAAGTAATTTAATAAATTGTGTAATTTTGCTTTAGAAATGATGCTGTCTTATCAAATAACACTTATGCAAACAATATTGACAGTTCAACTGCATCATTTTATACAAAATCTATTACAATTTAGTGTCTAATTATAAAACAATCTTTGCGCCCTTTCTCAATATGCTATCGCTGTTTTGGCTCTGAAAATGGGAAAACCCACTGATAGGATTTGTTGTATTCATGAAGAATCATTCTCAACTTTTTAATGAATTATCAGATTCACTACTTCACCCCCTGCTGCTCCCAGTCAAATAAGGAGAAGTTTTAAAGTAGATGCCTTCTAAAATCTTCTGTCCTGCTTTCTTAGCAACAGGCTGGGGCACTGATTTATTGTCTAAGGTGTTACATTCAAAGTATTGTTATAGGTAAAAGGGAACGTACTGATAAAACAGTGATACAAAACCTTTCTCAAGCTGGTAGTGCCTGTTTGCATGGAGATGAACCGGGGAGAGCCAGAACAAGTCCCTGTGGTGCTGAGGTCTCAGCTGGGAGCAGTGCGATGCTCCTGGCAGGACAGTCCCTCTCTCTTTGGGGTCTGCTTGGAGCTGGTTTCATCGGTTTTCCCATCACAGCCTGCCTCCTTCTCCTTGCTTCCCAGGCAAGTTCCCATTCCCCTGTCCTAAATTTACCATACTTACTCTCAGCACAAACAACAAGGTGGTCCTTTTTTGCATTCCTTTTCTCTCTGGCACTGGGATCACTCCCATGTATGAACCACATCAACTCCCAAGTCCAAGTACGAAGGAACTGGTTTTGCCTTGTACAATCAATGAGATGCATCTTCTACAGAAAATTCATTCAAGTTGTTTTGATTCATATGGCAATGAAACCAATTTCATAATGTGCTTGTTAATATTCTACGTAATTTATTTTATTTTTTATTTAGCTTGGTCAAATCTAAGTTTCAGAGGAAATATCAAACAAGGCAATCTGGAGTGATAAATGTAGGACATCTGTTGCAGCATATGGCTTGACATAACAGCTGCATTGAACTTTTTCAGCAAGTAGTAATCTTTTGGAAAAATTCAGCTGAGCATATAATTTTGATGCCCCTGCCTGAATGATGGAGTATTAAAACACATGCAGTTTAAAACCACTCTGAACTTTGAAATGTTGGCCACTTGCAACACAAAATACTTAAATTTTAATTTGAAAATAGATTTTGTTTAGAAACAGACCTGAATATTTCACTTTTTTGTTTACAAAATGAAAGTTGGAGGATATGATGAAACATTTTCATTTTTTGATAAAATTACCTTTTTTACTGTGGCAACTAATCTTATTTTTTACTTTTAGGTTCCTGAATAATCTTATTTTCAATGCTGCCTTTATCTTAGATAACAATTTTAAGATTTGGCTAGTAAATAAGTATTTCCTCTTTTTTCTTTTTTTTTTTTTTTTAACAACATTGTACATTGCTGTACATTGAGCCTTTCGTTTTGCATGCAGGTGCAACTGTGTAGATAGGACTAACTTCCTAATTGCAATGTTCTTGTGAGAATGAGATTTGGTACTTAGATGTTCAGCTTTGAGTATAATATTGTTGTTCTTTTTATTAGGGTCTGTTACCAAACATATATTCTGATTTTGGGTGCTAGAAAAAAAAATCTTCAGTAAAATACATGTGTAAGCATTGGGAAAAAATTTCTTTCTATTCATATATGTATCCTTGTTTGATTTACTTGTTTTATAATAAAGTATTTAATTGGGTGTGGATTAAATAAGATTGTGTTAGGATTAAATTTTGTTTGAAACTGTTTGAAAACAGTTAAAATTTTTTTTCCTGTGTTTCTCTGACTTAGAATTACTTGCTTTTGCTTTGGCTTCTGTGTTTTATTGGGGCAGTGAATTTCATCAGTTAAGGAAACAAGCAGGAACCACTGCCCTTTCCACAGTAACTTAAGTCAGCTCTTCTAGTAATTGCTCTACTGCCTAGCATTAAAGCTAATAACTGTCTAATATTCATGTCTGACAGTTCTTCCTTTCCACAGTTGTTTTAAAGTATGCAGCAGAAATAGAGCAACAACATTAGGTGAAAATTCAGACCTGTGAGAAGAATACAGACCTCTTCAGTTAATGTAGTAGCATTTGGACAGAATTTGTTTACAAGCAACATTAAAATTGGTCCCTTCTTTTTGTTTTGATAAAACCCAATCTAATTTTGGAGTGAAAAGAGCAGTAATTGAGAAATAGTTAGCTTTCCAGAGGAAATGCCTATATTACTTATGTTATATTTAGTCATGTACCTACATGTAAAGATCAAGCTGTGTTTGTTTGTAGTTTAAAAAAAACCCCAATAATCTTTATTCTCTGAGGAATATTTTGTTTTGTAAAGCTACGAGTGGCAAAGGGAAGAAAAATTCATCTGGCTGCACCTTCGCTTGCTATTCCATAAACTCCTGCCTGCTTATGACTTTGACTGAAACCCAGTCTTTCTCAAATTGGAGTTTTTGTGGCTCATCTTATATACAGATAGAAAACCATTTCTGTGCATGTAAATCAGTGAATTACAGGAAGGTGTGCACAGGTATTCATTCAGTAACCAGATTTATATCAAGAAAATTGGTGGAACTTCCTCCTGTGTTACACCAATTTGAAACTTATTTTTGTAGTGTGCTTTTCAGGAACTATTTTATGAGCTCTGAATTGTCCAGGTGCCAGAATTCAAATCAGCCACTTTTTGTTTCCTACAGAAAGTCTGTTACCGAGACCAATTCCTCACCTTGTCAATTGAGCTAGCTGTGAAGTCTTCTTGCACTTAGTATTAAGAAATGCCATGGTTAGTATTCAGCATCTTTGCAGCAGAACCAATGTAACACATCGGGAGCCCACAGCCAGCTGCCACGGAGCGGATCCAGCTCTGCACAGCAGCGTTGTGATTACTGGGGACTCCCAGCGTCAAAGCTGCAGTAAAGAGCCAGCAAATGACTTTTCTAGAACTTGAGAGCTTGGGGCAGAAGATGCTTTTCCTAAGGACTTCAGCAAAAGATCCCTTGTGCTTGGCTTCTGTGCAGGGTATTTAGCTCACAGATTTCAGTCTTAATTGTCGTGTTTGTGAGGGAAACTCCCTGTAGTACCTGTGTGCCTTCAGCTTACAAACAGAAAAGCCTGCCAAAGCTGTGTTCACTCTTACTGGGATGCCAGATCCCCCAGCTCTACCAAATGGCATTCTGCATCAGTCCATGACCAAACTATTAAATTAAGATGGAAAAGAAAAACCTAGATGAGTTGGAGGACTTTTAGATTTTTATTTTTAACAAAGAGTATCAAATTAGCAAAATCTTGGTATAAATTTAAGGCTGACTTAAACATACCAAATTGAGAAGAATCAATGTCTTTTTTCCTCAGTAATACTTGTTTGCTCATGATTCTTTTACCATATAATTTATTTAGCAAAGTACATCTTTTACAGCACAATAAAAAAACCAAACACATATAGTGGCAGTGTGGCAGGACCAATGCTTTTTGGAAAAGCTGATTTTTTTAGTTTCTTTGTTTCCATTTAGATTTGTAGTCTAAGTTGTTCTAAGGGGCTTGTTTGTATATATAAAAGTTATTATTTGAGGTAGCATTAAATCATGCACTGAATAATTGCTTAGACTGTCCTGATTTTGCACATGGTCTCTTGCTAGAGTGATATTTTTTGCATGGAAATGTATGATCACTATTTTCTTAACTTTGAATGGAATAAGGATAGCATGTGACTTATCAGGTCTAGTTATATTGGACTGTTCATATACATATGCAAGTTCCAGTTCCAAGTAAAACACTGGCTAAAAGAATGCATTGAAGAGTTTAATCAGGATGGGTTTGAGCTCCAGTCTGATTCAGAGATGATGCTTTTTTGGCTCAGACTGCTCCATTAAATTGGGTGACTTCAATTTTTTTAAATATTTTGCTTTGCTTCTTTAGGGTAAGTGATGCAGTATCTATTGCAATAACTTGAATAAATTTATGTAAAAAGGAGTGCTGATTCTAAGCTGAAAGCATGGTGGATAAGCTCTGTCAGCTAAGCAGTGGTAACATCTCATCAGCCTGGACTGTGCTCTTGAAAGGCTTGGTCTTGTCTTCAATCTTCTGGACTTTGGCTAAGAGGAAGTTAAATCAAAATTTTCCTGGTTATCTGGTCTCTCAGCTTCCTCTTCCAGTGGCAACAAACTTAAATTGCCTTAACTAACATCTATGTGTAGTTTTCCTTATGAACTGTATCTGTGCAGTTATGTCTTTGAGAAGGTTGATTATAACCTTTTTCAAAATTTCTAACCAGTTGTTAAATTTGATTGTCATCATCTGTGAAAGGGCATCTTAAAAAAGATGATTTACATTTAGTATGTTAAATAACCTGTTGAGCATAGTAGATGCATGTCCTCTGTTAAGCTAGTCCAGAACATTTAACTTGGTTCAGCAAGATCTCCATAGTGAGCGTAGACTCCTCCAAGAACCCTTCATCTGATGTCTGTAAGACTCATAATCAGTACTCAGACCCAGCTGAATCTTTTCAGTACCAGTTTCTCCTTAGTTTTAAAGTAAAAATGAGATTACAAGATATTTTTTCCATGCACTTCAGTTTGTTATATGTAAGGGTGAAAAACTTCAACCTCATCGGTCTAGTGTAGCTGTTTTTCTCTTTCTATGTAGCATCCAACAGAGCCTAGTGGTCTGCAAATAGAGATAAAATGCCTACCCTGAATGTATCACAACCTTAAAAGCGAGGAGGAGATAAGATTGAATGCAAGTGATTGAGTAAGAGATGTTTAGCACTGATTAGTTCCTTATTTCCCCATCCATCCCAAGAGTCAGTCTACAGATGGTAAACTGTTGAGTTGGACTACTGACTTGCTGGATTAACAGCTCTCTTCCAATCCATATACGGCAGGATGGGTCCCACTATTGGTGGTGAATCACTGATATTCCGAGTCTGGTCCCTTCCTCTGGGTAGCTGATGGCACATAAATGATTCAGGGGGCAGTCAAGGTACCTCTGAGGGTATTCCAGACTTGCTTATTGTGCCAGAAACCCAATTCAGTCAGGGCTTTCAGAGTGAAGTGAATGGCAAATGATCTCAGTGACCAGCTCCTTACTGTCGTCTTAAAAAGCATGTAATGCATACATGCCTGAAAAATACCTTCACAGTCATATGGAGAAGAGTAGAGGCATAATGGAAGGTGCCTCAGGTAAAAGATATTTTTTTTTAATCACTTTTCCTTGCAAAGTCAAGAGAATGGATCATCTTCTTAGGCCTGACATAAATCTAGCTCCAGGTCATCCTCAGCAAAAGTAATGGGAAGTGAATTGCTAGTGCCCTTTAATAATTGCAAATCCTTAATTAAGGAGGGGTACAAGGAGACACTTAAAATGCCAACCTCAGCAAGTAGCAGAATCCACTACTTCTGAGAATAAATTAGAACTTGTCAGAATAAAATTGTTTTTTTCATTAATGTGGTTGGTAGTTTTCAAAGGCCTATAATTAGATAAAAGGCATTGTTCTAGGCTGGAAGAAGATTACCTTACTCCTCAAAACTGCGTGTGAGGTCCAAAAACTTTGAAGATGGTGGCAGGCTTACTGGGCAGTGCCATTTTGCTTGATTCTGCCTTGACTTACAGTCATTTTGGGAGAAGACAGAACAGCTAATTTAGCCTGGTGATTCCTTTATCCTCTTAATGTGAAGGTTTAATTTCCAGGTAGTGAAACCAGACCCCTCTTGCTGGCTCTTGGGTGAATATGTAAGTTTTTATTTGGATTCTTATTTGGAACTTGCTTGTTACTATGGCAGTCTATTGAGCAAAAGCTCATGTGCAGTGTCAAGTGGATTTTAAATAGAGAAAAAGAGCATAAAGAATATTTCTGGGCATCTGAACTTTTGCGGAATACCAACTTATCATGATGTTTATGTGATCTTACTTCTAATTAGCAAGAACCTAGAGTGAATAGAAAATAGCGTATACATACATGTTTTTCAGCATTTTGCTAGACGAGGCTCTTATGTTTGCTTCTTCTGTATTTTTTTCTGATTTTTGAGTTTTTGACTAGTTTTTGAATCCCAAAGTACTGTTTTGTTGCTATCAGAGCACTCTTTTCTGCTTCATTTCCAAAATAGAACTTCTTCACAAAGGAGCCACACATTGTGTTGCATAAGAAGTAATTTGGACCTTGAGGGGGGAAAGATTTGCATCCTGATTCTCTACTTCTGTGTCATACACATCGTTTACACGTGTCTAGATTAATGTAAAAAAAAAAAAAAAGGCAACCATATTAGGGTTCGCACTAACTAAACCCAGCAAAATACTAGGTATTTCAAGAATAGTAGATGTGCCAATAAAGCTTACCAAGAACAGGTCGTAAAGAAGTGAGTGAAGATCTTTGCTCCTTTAAATACAGTATTACTTTTCATAAAGGCATTCAGAACAGAATTCAAACAAAGACTTTTTTCCCTCTAAAGCAGCAATTCTTAAATTAAAAAAAAATGAACAATATTCTTATTCCTGCCTCTTTTTTTTTTTTTTTTTTTTTTTTTGTCTGTAGCTAAAGGCTGTTAGTTTCTGCCTGTTTACTGCATACTGATTATTTTAAGTATTTTAAGGTTTGGGGGTTCTTTATTGGTATTCTAAGCAGAATGTGTGCATTAAGCTGCATAACTATCTTTGCATACAGTTCCATATAAAATAATTAAAACATGAGATTGTGTAACTGAAGAAGTCTCCCCATAGAGGTAATTAATTTTAAAGGGAAACCCAAAAACGTAGGTTGATTCCTGTTTACATGTCTCCTTCAAAGAACAGAATGCTAAAGAAAGCCTTGAGCAAGTGGTATTATTGCTGCTTGTATTTATAAATGTCTGAGTCTACATTCGTAAGGTCTTTAGTAGCTTCCTCCCACCACCACTCACTTTAGTTTTTCACAGTGTAATGTTCACATTTGTAACCTCATGTCTACGATGATGGTAATCGTTCTCTGTGTTGGTTCAAGACCTGACAGCCATAAAGGCAAAACTCAATTTTGCTGCTCACGGTTAGGTGATGTCACTACAGGGCTACTGTAGTGGCTACTGTCAGGCTACTGTCACTACAGGGGAGAAAGTAAGAAGCAGTAGGATGGGACTCTAGAGATGAGGCCATGCGTTGGCAAGGGGAGAGGTAGGAGGAGGCAGGCTTCCTCGTACAGCTGCTGCTGGGAGGACGCTGGGCTAAAATGAAGACCACTGCTTCTTCAGAGCAGCCTGTTGCCCTCTGGCTTCTCCCCTGGCACTTGTAGCTGCCTGGCAGCAGCAGGCTGCTGTCACAGCACAAAAATCAAATGTGCTTCTCCTAAGCTCTGGTACAAATATATACAAGGGAATGAAAGCCAGGGTCTCTTTTGCCCCCAACCATTTCTTACCAACACTCTGTGGCACATCTGCAGTGACGCCGATTCTTGGGGACTGTGCTCAGAAAGCTTTGGGTCTTAATTGTTCTTCCTTTTATCTGGCACATTAAGAATTTTAACAGAAGGGGGTTTTTTGAATTTCAGTAAATCTCTTTGTGAGTTGCACCATTAAGCTTGCTGTTTCTGTGCAAAAATGGTAGTTTTCTGTGACTTTGAATAATAAAATATTTACAAAATTAAAAATGGCTTGTCAGAGGCCAGTATAATACCATACTACCGTATCAGGTTGTGAAGGAAGTCTTTTTGCTTGTAGTACCAACTGGCCTAAACAGTTACTTTCATTACATTGAAGATCACAGAAATAGTTAGGAGTTTGTTCTCTCAATGCGTATCTATCAAGAATGATAGTCTTAGTCTAAATCAGAACCTATTTTCTGCTATTGGTTTTTATAAATTTTATTTAGAAGGAAGAAATCTGAAGTCCAAGCCCTGCAAAAATATACGTAATACTCCTTCATTCCACATGTGGCTCACCACCTAAATAGGCCTAGATCATGACCAGCTGCTCAGTTTTTAGGCCTAGCTCTGAGAAATTTCCAATGTTGCTGTGACTACTCGTTGAGTATGCAAAGCCGTATTCCCACTGCAAAAGTGTGCAGGTATCATTCAGACCCATTTACAGTGAAGTCTTTTTTTTCCTTGATAGAAACAGCTTTATTAAGCACACCAATGCTGTGAAATGTTTTGAGTTTTTTTAAGAAATTAAAGCTATTCAATCTTCTTTGCAGAAGTATTAATTATTAGTCATTTGGGTTTTTTGTAGGAGTTCTCTGGAATCTATCCTCCTGTGATGCACTGAAAATGCCAATCATCCAGGATGCCCTCGCAGTGTTGACCAATGCAGTGATCATCCCTCACTCTGGATGGGAAAACTCTCCGCTCCAGGATGATCACAAAATACAGCTCCATTCATCACAGGTGCTGCGCAATGCCACTGGGTGCCTAAGGTGAGCACTGCAAAACATTTGCTTTGCCTTAATCATCTTACTTTGGCTTGAATTGTTATTTCTCCTTTTTAGACATCTGTAAAGTAAATAATGGGTTTGCGTGTCGGCTAAGACAATGACTTTCAGAGCTGTAAACTCAAAGTTGGAAATTAATTAGAAATCAAGCTTCAGGCCATTCAAAAAACAATCTCTAGAAGCACTGCTGTGGGTTTTCCTTTTTTCATTCCTTAACAGCTTTGACCAATCTTCTCATCCAAGCTTGTATATTACAGATGTTTTTGTCCTTGTAAATTTGTCCCATTTCCCCAGTTGCTTAAATGAAGTCGATATGTTCTCACTATTGCACCCAATTTAATCAGCACAAAAAATAATGAAGATGCTCACAAAATGTAACATGCCTTAGGGGTTCCAGATGCCATTGCTGGAGTTATGATAAATATATAAAGTAGTGTTTTTTCTGCTCTGTGAAGATGAAAAATGGATTTCAATAAGAGAGCAACCAATTTAACATTGTGCAACTAGAATATTAAACAGATCCTTAACAAGTATGGTATCTGTTTGTGTTTATATTTGTATGTCAAACAACAAGGTGCACTTACATAAATCTGTGCAATATGATCTATGTGTTTCTAAAAATCACTGTACATGTGAGAATGAAAATAGAATGAGTAAGAAGAGTTTCAGTTCTGACAAAGACTTACAAAAGGATTGAGTCATAGCAATTTTTGAATTCCAATCCTTATGGTTTTGTTGAAATGTTTTAATGTGTTAAGTTCTTTTAAAGTATCACAAATATACTTGTGTTGGACTTAAATGCAGGTATGCATATGCGAAAACCAGCTATGTTGGGATATGTGACTGAAGCTAGGTATTTATACCTGAGTTTTGTTGATTTTGAAAAGAGTTCGGTAGTATAACTGTGTTGCATTATGTTCAAATTACTAGAAAAAACGTTACTCAGTCACTGTGACAGAAGTCATTCCATAAAGACGTGTACTGCGTTATACTTCTCATGCTTCTGATGTTTAACCTGTCTTAGTTAAAGAGCTGCCTCTGAAAGAATTGTCCATTATAAATTTGAGGCTTCGTGGTGCCCTGTCTCTGAATGGGCATATCCAGTGTTGGTCTCCCTACGCCCTAGGCTCTATCTTCCTGTTAATTTTTCCCAACTGCTTCTCAGGGTCTGATGTCCATCCCTGATCTTGCAAACCTCAGCTCATCCTACCTTATAGTTGATGGATTCATTGCACATTGGTCTTGAAATCTTTCTTCTTTGTTGTTTTTTTTTTCCCTTCATGAGTGTATGTGCACGCCCATTTGCAAACTGATGTGAGCTTACTGTAACCTGCACTGTGGGTCACCCTGAGGACTTGTGGCCACGTGAGAATGGTACGTTGCCTGATCTAATACACACTGCTTTGCAGCAAGGCTTACCGCCAAGTGCTTAGTGGTATGCTGTCATAGCAGAATGGCTTCTGGTCAGCTCGTGCAAAATAAGCTCATATCTGCCTGCAAAAGACTGTGCACATTATATCTCTTCAGTCCTTCCCAGGTAGCTGTAACAGCAGCTTAAGCGGCTGTCCTGAGCAGGTTGGTCTTCCTTCTAAACCCGGGCCTTTCAACCACAGTATGGCTTTTTAATATCTTTCTGATATCAAACCCTTCCTATTTGCCAGATGCATCTTGCTGCCTTCTCTAACAGCTTCGGATATTTATTTGGCCTTCATCCATCTTCTTTAGATAATTTCATCCCACTTAGTCTGTGTGGATGCTCTTTGGCAGAGCCAGAACATTTGGAGAGGGTTGAACTTACTTTTGCTTCACACCAGCAGAAACTTTCTTGTTTACCTTTCTCCTGCCGCTGTTGAAAATCTCTCTCTTTGAACAAAATGTCAAGTTTGTGTTTGTGCAAGGGAGAAAAGTGTAAGTTGACCTCTGAGATGATGACTGGGTTCTTGCATTGAATTCATGTAAGATAATGGGGCTGTAGGCTGGCGGAAACAGCAGGTGTCAGAAAGACGAGAAATCTCTGTGGAGATGATTGGAATAGCACACACTCTGTGCAGGTAATGCCTTAGCTAGCATGCCTTAAACACCTCCCCCAATAAACTGAACAATTCTCACTTTCCACTCGTGACTAGCTACAAGCCTTGTCTTTCCATTTCAAGATCTCACCGGACAAGAGAGGTAATGTAAATCAAGAAGGTGAGGGTTGGTAGCTGAGATGGCGCTGTGTTTATCTGGTAAATGGGAAGTCCATTGTTATCTTCTATGGGAGAATTTCTGCTAAGACTCTGGTTTGGTTGTCCTCTGCTGCTCTTTTTCTCCTTTTGCTGCAGCTGGTTTTTGAAGGGATACTAGTTAAAATTCAGTTGCATCAGGATTGTCAGCGATGATGCTCAGTATCATAGGAAAAGTAGTGGTGTTCAGAATACTTGAGAAATGTTTCTGAACCTGTAATGTTGACAGATTTGAGAGACATCAGGTTGAATTACATAAGGTTTACTGCTAGTAAATATGCCAGGAGGATTTAGGTGGGGCTTTTTCAGTCTTCGGTGCCTTTGGTTTTCTGATTAATTCACTGCTGAAAACTTGAAATACTATCTGAAATACTATCTGTATAATATAATATTAATCCATAATAAAAGCTGTAATATAATCTATCCCATATACAATGCTAATAATTAGTTTGCAAAGGCCATTTTATAGGAATAGTCAAATCTTTGGTTTGTGTTTTTTCACTGCAGTATATGAATTATTATTCTTTCTGCTGATCTTCCCTTTTCTCAGTTTCCTGATGAGAGTTTCATGCGCTTTTTCAATTAAAAAGTTGCTTATTAACCACAATTTTACTACTCTTATCTGCTTATTCATTATCATTCTTAACAAAGTTCTTAAGTCTGCAACTTCAGTCATACAGTAATCCAGCTGAAATCAGTATAAAATCGTAAAACAGCAGCAACATCAGACCTTCTTTTCCTGTTATTTTTTTTTAGCTTAGACGTTATTTACAAACTGCACTTTCCATACTTTTGTGAATTGAAAAAAAGAAAATAACTTTAATACAATATTGTAATAATTAATTTTACATAACTTGAATACTTTGAAATGGTTTAGGTAATTCAAAGCTCTAAATACAGCATTATACCTGTCACTTATAAATTTAATCTTAAAATTCAATGTTCATAAATTGCCAGACCTCAGTGTGACAAGTATTAGAGTAATCACCCAATTTACTTGGCTTCCCACTGAGATACTGGTACCTTACCTCATTATGCTCTGTGAAAGTTTGACTTGTTTTTTTTTCCCTTTGGATTTCAGCTGTGACTGCTGTAATTGTGTTAGGGAAATACCACATATTTGGTTTATAGTTTCTGATTCATTTAGACTTATTAGGGGAAGTCAGGTGAAAACTGAATTTGGAATCCCAGTTGTTTATATTGGGAGGTTTACAATCCCTAATCTGATATTTTAAAATCAACAGGAGGCACATTGCACAATGTTGTCTTAACCTGTAGCAGCAAGCTTACTGTTGTGGGTTGATCTTGCCTGGACACCAGGTGCCCACCAAAGCTGCTCTATCATTCCCTGTCTCAGCTGGACAGCCTCCTTTGGGCATCCACCTGCTCTGGTGTGGGCTGCAGGTGGATATTTGCTCCACAGTGGACCTGCATGGGCTACAGGAGGACTACCTGCTTTACCATGGTCTTCACCACGGGCTGTAGGGAAATCTCTGCTCCAGCACCTGGAGCACCTCCTCCCCCTCCTTCTTCACTGACTTTGATGTCTGCAGAGTTGTCTCTCACATCTTCTCACTTCTGTTTCTGTTGCGCAGGCTTCTTTCCCCTTCTTAAATACATTATCCGAAAGGTGCTACCACTGTTGTTGATGGCTCAGCATTGGCCAGCGGCTGGTCCATCTTGGCCCATCAGACATGCAGGAGGCTTCTGGCATCTTCTTGCAGAAGCCAACCCTGCAGTTCCCCCTCTACCAAAAACTTGCCATGCAAACCCAGTACACTTATTTATCACAAAACTAGATCTCTCTCCAAAGACTATCTGAAAAAAATCCCAGACAAAAATATTTTCAAGAGGTTTTGTCCCAATCTACAGTCTGGAACCTTGTTTTTTTTCTATGAATTGAAGATGAATTTAAGTTAATAGAATCACATATGAGAACTTTAAAGAATTTCAGGAATTTACTGGTTTAAAGAGTCTAATCTGATTTTAGATTCAAAATCATAAAACGCAAGTTTTTTATTGCTTCTGTGTTCTATTTAATTTTTCATCATACACTGAAGGTACAGGGGCAGTTGTGAAAATCAAAGATCTATTAAAATATTTATCTTCTGCCCTATTAGTTGATTAGAAATTGTATGGGAGAGTAGCTCAAGTAGTTTTTGTTTATAAAGCCCCGTACCTTTCAAATTTTCATACTTCTATTATTGTCAAACATTTCACAAAATGCCATTAATTATTCTTCAACTGAAAAAATAATGTAGCAAGCTCTCAGAGTATGAAAGCAAAGGGGAAAAGTGCTTTTAAAACATGAATTGAATGTAACTGACCCAGTAGTATTTTCTGGATATATCAACTTTTGGAAAGAACAAATTACCTTGTTAGAACAATTTGTGTCAATTGTAAGACCTGAATATCAAATGGTTTTAACTGTTTTGTGGATGGATTATCTGGTTCACAGACATTCACAAGCTAATGCAGCTCTCCCACTGTCTTTTTCCTCAGTTCTCTTCTAAGCATCCAAAATCTATTGATTCCTATTCTTAGGAACTTTGAATATAATGTTCTGCTGCTTATGACAAAAGAAGATGTGGGAGCAGCTTAAATAAATAGCACAGGCTGTATTATTCATCGTCTGTTTAGTTTCTAGAGAAACATACATATATATGAAGAAACATTTATGCATGTGAAACACATTTCTTTAGAAACTAAACCGATACATGTATGTTTGTGCATGTGTCAGTATATGTATGTTTATGTGTATAAACATACAATATAAAAGGGCTGATGACTGAAGCTAAAATATTTTTCTGTCGTTACTGACTGGTGCAAGCCCTGAATATCTTCAGCTGTGTATAAGCAGAGCTGGCTTCTCACAGTAGGACCAGGACCTTTGCTGCTGATTTTATGATTCTCCTCGTATCAACAGGACAGTCACATTTGGTCCATCACTGTGTACGCTGTGGTGGATATAGAGATGTTGGGCTTGCCAACTCATCTCAGTATTTCTGTTGCTTTTTCTAGAGCCTAGGAGATCTTCTCAGGCTGACCTTGCAGTACTGTACATCAGAGAACAAAAAAGCCCACGCTCCATTAAGAAGCCTGTCAGGATCCCAAGTTAGGATAAAACTAACTAGTAATTATGTATGTCCACTGGCAGCCTACTCAAGGGAGGGACTCTTACTACAAGCCGTTCCAGGAAGCAAGAGGTGTGTCAGGGACACAGCTACCTAGAGGAATACTGGGGCAGGGTTTTCCGCTTGTAGAAAGGAAGCTGTCCAAATCCACAATATTTCCTCCTCTTAACCTCTTCAAATCCAGTCTTGTCCCAAAGAACAGGGTAATCTCCACTGTTCGTGTCTTTTAATACATTTTGAGCTACTACAGTTACAAAACTGGTGTAATTAAAATCCAAGGACCATCAGATCAGCAGATTTGATGCCAATTATCTAGCTACATTCTATGAATGTATTGTGGTGAAACACAGGTTATATTTTAGGTAATCGACAGAGTTGCACGCCATGTGTTAAACCTCATATGGACACAACTAGGATGTTGAATCAAGTTAGAGAGTTCCTAAACTCCAGGGTTATACTGGCTATACTGGGGTGTCCGTTGTTGAACACATGCTCTTCTGACCGCTCTCCTCAGCTTGGGAATTTCTCCAGGACCTGGAGTTGGAAGTAAGTGCAGAGGAAAGCCTTGACAAGAAGATAAAGAAAAACTTAGTTTTAATGTCTGGTTCTGTGAAGTTCAGTCCCTTTCCACTAAAACTTAAATTCTTATTAAAATTGTATCATTTGTTCTCCTGGGTGCTAGCAACAACAAGGTGTGGATGAACTGAGGGGCTAACGTCAACTCTCCATTATTTTGAAGAAACCAAGAACTGTACTGTACGAACGACTACCAGTAATTTCCATTTTAATATAAATGGAGGTATTTGGATCACAAGTTCTACATCTTGTCTTTCCAGGTTTAAGACGAATGGCATGTTGCTCACTTTTAAATATACTAGCACAGACGTTCTGTGTTACTTGTACACGATGAATTTTTAAAAACTGTCTTTAATAAGCTTGATAATGCCTCCTGGAATATCATACAGGAACACAGATCACAGGAGGAAAAATGAGCTGAACTACTGTTTCTTGTCTTTTAAAACAAGACAGGAAGGAGTAAACTCTACATTTCATTTACCTAATGGCAAGCATTTTAATCAAGGAGTAGGTGTCTGTATAGGAGCCTAGTTGACCTAGGTTAACCTAGCTCTGAAAATCATTTCTAGTTTTGATGTTGGTAATGAGTTTAAGCACCTAATTTCAGGCAATCTAACTGAAAATTTTCAAATAGGCTGCTTTCATGGGCATAAACTATGCAAAATGTATTTTCAAATAGGACAAAATCTTCCACTAGCTCATGTGTAAATGTTCATAGCCGTGTTCCTAGTCTTCTAACCATAAACCACAATGGAAAAAATCACAGGAAATTAATAAGAGTCAGTCTGCTGAGGAAAATGTATTTCACCTTTTCAAGAAGCTGAAAGGTCCAATCTAGAAAAAAGTCACAAAACAGTCTGAAGCCACAATAATTGCATCCTAGTTAAGCATAAAGTTTGGGAGGTGAGTTTCTGCAAGATATGAGAGAGATTGTTCCTTACTGAATGCTGTGATAATTTAGAATGCAGCTGAAATAAAAATCTAATGTTAACATTCAGGGAGAGAGGGAGACTTTAGTATGAATAGATCAGTGTCCTCTGATTGCTGCTGTAATATTTTTATTCAGAAGATACTCAAGGGAAAAGTACTAGCAGAATTAAATGTGTAGCTGTGTCAGATACTTAAGCACCCCACTTTTTCCTCACAGTGCAGTTACTCCCAATTTGCATATTCATGAACAAATTTATAAGGTTTATACAAGGTCATATTGTATTAATTATAGCAGTGGTATTCAAATAGCACTCCAAAGTTTAATGCTTTTTCAGCATTTCTGGTGAAAGCATTACTTCAACCTATCAAATTGATTCTACAAATTCCACAGAACTCTGGAATTCTGGGGTCAAGTAGATCACAACCTCAATCAGAAATTTTGTTTTTAAACTGATGTTATGGAATGCCTTTTGTGTTCCCCTTTGATCTGAAAAATAGTACAGCATAATTCCAGACACTTCTTGCGCTCCTATACTTGTAACATGTGACAAGCTTCCTCCATCATTTTATCTGATAAGAGACACTGGGCTGCTCTGCCTAAATCTGCCTTCAAATGCAGAGGTAGCCAAAAAATGTTCTGCCAACACCCATCTTCAAAATACTATTTAGGTAATCTCCGGACAAACAAGGAAACTCAGTCATATTTCAGTGCAGCTTCATGTTTGGATACAAATTAGAAATATTGGACCTATATACCAGAATCTGATAATTTAGGACCTGGGTGAAATTTCTTATTCTTCAACTAGGATCTTTTATTCTTTTTAACATGACTGTATGTGGGCTTTATAGGGAGAAAACCCAACAACTTAATGGGTGTCTTACAGTTATAAATATTTACTTGTTGCTATGGCAGGAGTGTGTTCTTCCTGTAATTTACTAATTTACTGTTGCTGGAAATTATACATGCACTTATGAAAAGAATGACTGTGCCTCAGTACCTTTGCTTTCATCTTATGATATTTTTAGGCTCAGCGACAATGACAAAACTGTCAACTGCTGCCTCTTAGGCTGAATGGCTTACAGTGTACCCTAGCCCTGGATTAGGGATGTGTTGAATATCTCAAGTATGTGTTGAATGGCTGACTCTTTCACAGCTTTTGGTGGTTTTAATTCCTTTCAGGTTGAATGCCTGCTGTTAACTAGTGCCTAATGTGAAAATTAAATGTCCACTCATATTTGCATGGTTAGGTAGTGTTAATTTACATTTCCTTCTGGCAGAGCTTTAAGCCATGTGGATGTGAATGCTCTGAAGAAAGTAAATTTGTTTGTTTTGTGAAAGGGCTTAGATTCTGTGGGGTTTTTTTTCGTTTCAGAACAGTTTTCATTTATGCAGTAGTGACTGTTAGCTTGGCAGACACTGTAATAAGGTATGATTTGAATCTTGGTGGCCTGCTGACTTGATTTGGGCTGACTCCAAGCCCAGCTGACTACAATGGGTCTCCTTCTCGCTGGCCAGCTGCAGAGCCGAGTATCACAGTGGCACAGCTATTTTCTTTTTGGGAAGAGTCCTCAAGCCTGTGTGGCACCGTGTCTATTTTAGAATGTGTCAACACATCCATGCAGTCAGTGCGTGGGAAGCTGAAGAGATGGAGCCAATTTTGTCTCAACTGTCTAGGCCCATTGGAAAGAATCATAAGGACCACAGGTGTCAGCGGGAACCAGAGTGTACCTCTGTTGTTGCGTTGCTGACTATCAAAAATCCTGGGTCATCCTTTTCAAATGGGTACTTGGAAAAACTCATATATTCTGGCTCTTTGTCTCAGCATGAGAGAAAAACTGATTGTGACAATTCTGTACTACCACTTATGGTCATGGTGACTGATGATAGGAGATGATGTTTTATTTACCGAAGGAAAACGAGAAACAATCATCCAGAGTTTGTAGGCCCAGCCAATTCCACCCCAGGTAATAAAATAATACTCAGTAAGGTTGAGGTTCTTTGGTGCTAATCGCTTGATTTGTATGTTAACCTTTTCTTGTCTTAAAACTGTTTGCATTACTAGGCAATAGGAAAAAGGAATATGTGAAAACATGGGGCCCTGCACTGTGAAGAAAAGGCAGGGCGTACTTGTGCAGCTTTCCCTCATTACCTTATGATAGACTGCTTCATATCTGAAGAAACTTCCCCTAGGAGCGAGAATATATTCGGTCTTTTTGCTCAGTCTGAGGATTTTCAGTGGAGATATCTGTTTGAAGTACACTGAGCTTGCTTCATCCTTCTGGATAAGCTGGCTGACATCACAGAGTAAACATTTTATCACCCCCTTTCAGAATGTTTTGAGCATGTGAACTCTCTCACTTCAAGCAGAAGAGTAATTAATGCCGGCAGCTCAAGTTGAGCCAGTGCTCAAGTCTCTTGCTGCGAGAAGGCTTTGATGGCATTCCACATCTCTGCTACCGAGAGATCATGAGAAATGCTCTGTGGTAATATCCTTAGCCCTGAAGCCCTAAGCCCCACAGACCCCATCAACCACACTTACGAACTTTGCTACTTTTCCTGGTTTGGAAGTATTTTCCCTGGAAGCCTCCTAATGAAGTAAGTAAATAAATAAAAATACAGCTCTTGGGGGGGTATGATGAAATAGGCTGCAGACTGCCAAGCCTGCTTAGCTTACGATGTCTGAGCTGAAGACTGAAAAGCAAATCATTTCTGGATATCATCTTTTGTGAAACTTTGCCCAGTAAGTGTTGAGCTTGTGTTCTTATTGTCACTACACATCTCCATAGAGGAGTTTTAGCACTTTGTAAGATTTTTCCTTGAGTAGAGAGGACAATCTAGTAAGAACACATTCAGAAAAGAAGATGAAGTCTATTACTTGCAATCAGATGGATTTTCTTCTTTCTGAGAGAACTGGAAAAGTGGACAGTTAATTTGGGGGTAAATTGAGACTTTTATAAAGACTGAAATAAAAAGCATGTCATGCCCATCACTAATTCAGTTTCCTTGGGTTTACCCAATTTGAATATTTCTCTGGACATGAAGAAACGTAACTCTCATGCACAAGTGGGAGGGCAAGGTGCAAGGTGATGCTGATTTCCAGCTATAGCTCATTGATGTGCACTCAGCCTTGTGGACACTGCCTCAAAAAGGCAACAGCAGAACAGGGTGGAAGGATTTTCCTGTCTTCTGCCATCAAAGTCTGTGCTAAGTTTACCTTAAGGCAGGCAGGGCGGAAGACTTCCCTCTTTCAAAATGAGTTAAGCGAAGATATTAGAGGTTTGTAGAGTTTAGGTTTTTTTCCTGCTGCCTTCCCTAAATTGGCTTCATATTGTATTTTCAAGTTCTATATTACCATTGAAAAAGTTTCCTTTGGAAAGAATGAACACATTCTATTTTTTGAAAAAAATTATAATAATCCTGTATTTTAACTGCATCTGCATATACAGAAACATTTAACATCTGCCCAAGAGTATTTTTAGCTAGGATTGCACACTATATACAGAGGATTTCCATGACAAAGTACTTTTGAAGTATTCATCCTAGTGTAGCTTTTTTACTTTCACAGCTCATTTATTTTTGTCAGGTACTCATTTATTATAGTTAGTTGGTTACAGCTTCAGCGTTTTCTCCTGAAGGACAGTAGCATTGTGAAATACCTCCTCCTCTTCCCCTGCTGTCATTCATCCATCTTTATATCTGATTTACTATGCGCAAACGTACAATACTTGGAAAGTATTTCAAAAGAGATAGTCATGAAAGGGCACAATGTAAGTATTGTGCATATACAAATGTGAGTGGGTTGGGATTTTTTATCCCTTAATGAAATAAAAATACACAATAAAGTAGAAGATTAAAATATTATATTTACAAAATAAATATTCATCTAATTCCCTGGGTTCACTTAATTTATGTTGAGTACGTTTTTCAGTAGACGGGTCAAATGGATTGATTTTGATTGATACCTGTTGTCTTTGGTTGCCAGACTTCATGCTAAGAATGAGTGTCTTTTAATCTACGCAAGTATGAGAGAATGGACGGTATCACCTGTAGTTTTGGTAGTTACTCACGTGTTGCAGTCAATGGGTAAACCTACGGCTGCCTGGCCTTGGGCACAGCTTGTGACCTCGCTAGTATTTAAGTTTTGTAGCCCCACAGAAACAGGGGAGATCTCATATTTAGTTAACAAACTGGGTGGGGGTGGGAAGTGATCCATTTTATAGTCCATGTGATAAAGGGGGCAGAGCAGAGATAAATTACTGTGTTTACATTCATCTGTGGCATGACCAAGTGGTAGAAACAAACACTTGCTGTGCACTTGCTGTCTTCTCCACTAGACATCACCTGTCCTGAAAACAGCATAACTTTCCTTAGCCCACTCCTTGACACAATTATGTCACCCTTCCCTGTCACAAGGTTGCAGAGGTTACTGTTGAGGATAAAAGCTCGGTAACGAATCCACACGCAGACACAGGATCCACCAGAAAAATCAGCTGGAGCATGGCTGCCACTGGGGTGGCCGACACTGAAATGGGGGAAAAGGAAATTCACATGAATGATGCATTTTTCTGAACTGAAATTTTACACAATTTACAGGAATGGTGTGGGAATTTTTAATTGGCTTTACAGGAACAATGTGTTTGCTTTTTTTCTTTTGGTTTGGCTTTACTTTTGAGAGGACTGGTAGTTTTGGTTTTGCCTTCAGTTAGACTGTAGAAAAGTTAACTGAAGGAGTCTTTGGGCACTGAAATAATCCCAGATTTCCCAGAAATTGGGGGGGTTTTGATTGATTTTTTTTTTTTATTTGGGTTTTACTCAAGAAAGCTGAGGTACCCAAAGTTAAGTAGGCAGCATCTCAGCCTTGTAGGAATTCAGGGAAGTTCCTTTGATTATAAAAGCAATTTATGACTTGTTTTAGGTTGCTTGCCTAACTAGGCACGTGAGCAAAGTACTGGTTGTGTAGAGGAATACTGCTGCTACATGTCGCACTTGCGTATGCATGCATGACCTGTAAATAATCAGTTTGATTTATCATTTGCTCTTCCAAATATACAGGAACTTGAAATACTTTGGTATTACTATTATTATATATAATGAGAATATATCATGATTTGCTAATAAACTAGAAAGAAAGATGTGTGTGCATCTGTGTGTGGGTTTGTATGTCTTTATATAGCTATATACTTTCTTTTTTTCAGTACTCGTTGGCCTGAATAACAGCAGTTGGTACTATTTCTTTTAAGAAAGTGGAAAGTGACTACATTAGCACAAACATATTATTCTATAATCGTAGTCCCACATATCATGAAACACATGGAAAGCATTAACTGATTAATTGTCCCCCATAATTCTCTGACATATCTCTGTCTAGACTATAATGCATGCAGTATTGCTTCTGCCAGGATTACATTTTGTTTGACCTTGTGGCAGATATACAGCGTAATTACTAAATGGGGGCTAATTTATGTAAACAAATGTTAGTTTTTCATAGCATGAGCCCTATCATTAAGTTTTATTGCTAGAGGATGTGTTATATAGTCAGTCATTCTTTAAGGGCTTGTGTAGATCATTACTGTAAATTGTCTTTACACTGTAAACTCTGAAGATTTAGAGTTTACAAAGTGCAAGTATGCTAATCCCTACATATGATTTTTTTTTTCTCTTCTGCAGGCATGTGAGAACTTTCACTGATCATGCTTAGCAAAGTAAATATACCTTACTTTGTATAACGGTACTCAAATTATTTTCTAGTTAGTACACAGAGAGTTCGGGGTATGCTAATACAAACCACATCTTGCATTATCAGACATAAGATGTAAAATCAAATATGCAGGAACTGCAATATGTGTAATACTTTGATAACTGTTGTGTATTGGCTTTTATCTACCAAAACCCTTAGAGGTAGCTGCCACACAGTAAAAGACTTCCATAGCACCTTATAAGCCAAGCTAACCTAATGGTTCCCATTCTTAATGGAATGTATTATGAGGGTGATAGTGAAACTAGCCACCAGTTTTCTTCTTGGTTTCCAATAATACCAGCAGTAACTTTTATTTTCTTTCCTTCTTTCTCATTCTTATAGAAATAAATGAGATTGATCATGTTTACAATGCCATCTGAATAGCTGGAGTTTTCCTTGGTGCAGACATGCAGCGGTTTTGGGAATGTAACTCTTGGCAAGCATCTAAGCTTATTCATTCCTTTCCTGCTTAATCATTTCACACTTACTCCTCTCTGTTGGAGGTCTGTCCTTGTGCTGTTTATTTTGTGAACGTCATATGTTCAGTAAAAATAAATGATTTTCCTGTCTTATCAATAATAAATATTTGTTCTTGCTCAAAATCTGCAGTGAGAAACAGAACAGTTTCCAGCAGATGCCAATTTGGAGTTTGCTCTGCTCTTTTCATCGTTCGCATGAAATAAATTTAGTGGCCTCAGTGCAATCCCTGCTACTGTCTCACTCATGGCAATACTACTGTTGTCAGCCCTTGGTACCCAGGCAGGAAACAGGAGTGGTGTTGGAAGGCTAACTTGCAGCATGGGGTAGGTGTACCTGCAGCAGCTTCACAGCAGCATGTTCAGCCAGCAGTACAGACTACTGCATTTGATATAAACCTCCTGTGGGCTTGGACTATATATTTAGAGTGTTATTCTCAGCTGTAGTGGCATACTTTGCATTTTAACTTTAGTAATAACCACACCTGCATATGCTTTGATCGTTCTTCCTGACAGCAGCTCCGTGGTAGTCACAAATTCAATGGATTTTGAAGCCTCTGTGGAGCTGCTTCACAGGAGAAGGGTGCACACCAAGTTTAAAAAAAAAACACAACAACTTAGTGAGAACTTGGGGACAAACCACCCTGGTGTACAGAAAGACTGGAAATTATGGCAGAAGGCTCACTTGGGTAAACAGAAACCTTCCCTGGAACTGGAAGAGCGAAGGAGTATGAAAAGCCTTGGTTTGGCGCTTGGGGATGAAGTGAGGAAGGTCAAAGCCCAGCTGGAGCTAACTAGGGACATAAAGGGTCACAGGAGTGAATTTTACAGGCACGTATATCCTGAAAGCAGAAAGAAGTTGGGAGGAATGTGAATCCATTGATGCATGGGGAAGACAAATTAGTGATGGACAAAAGGACTGAAGAGCTCAACACCTTTTCTGCCTCAGTCTTAACAGGCAAATCCTGCTCCTAGGCTTGGGTACATTTCAGCCTGTTTTAGGAAGAAGAACGAGAAACCAGCAATGGGCAAGCAATATTTGGAAAAAATAGATATATTCAGATGCATGAAATCAGATGGAATTTATCCAAGGGTATTGCAAGAGAAGCTGGTCCACATGGCTGTGAGACACCAATCATGCTGGCATCTGAGGGAGGTGTCTGAGTGCTACAGGAAGGCTAAAAATGTATCTTACTTTGAGGAGAATGAAAAAGACAGTCTAGGGACCACCTTTACCTCCAACCCTGGAAAAACCATGGAGCATGAGTTATTTGAATCCATTTCCAAGCATGTGAAAGAAGAATAGTCAGCATAGATTTACCAGTGACAAATCATGCTTATTGAGTCTGATTGCCTTCTGTGTTAAAGAGTCTGGCCATGTGGATGAATGGAGAATGCAATATACTGGTACAATATACCATCACTTTATTACGTGTTTTAACAGTGCAGGCTGGAAGCCCTCTGAGCAGCACCTATTTTGAAAAGGAACTGGGGTTTATAGAGGACACCAGAACAAATATGACCCACCAATGTGTTCTTATCGTGAATAAGGCATATTGGTGTATATTTGTGACAAGCAGGTCTGTGGAAGATTTTCCCCCTTTACTTGATACACTAGTGTGGCCCCATCTGCAGTACTGTGTCCAGCTTTAGGCCCATCCAGTTCAACAGAGATGTTTAGCAACTGAAGAGGATGCAGGGAAGAGGTCACAAGTTTTGACATGGAAGACTCAAATTGGACATTATACTTTACCAGGAAGGTAATGCAACACTGGAATAGAGAGGTGGTGGGATGTCCATCCCACCTTTGATGTCTTCAAGACTAACAAAACTACTGAGATTGTCTTATGTTGATGATAGTCCTTCATCAGGCAGCAGGCTGGACTTGGATTACTTCAACCAGCATTTGTGATATTCTGTGAGTGACTCCAGAGTTTCAAGTCAAGCCCCCAGAAAATGGAGAATACAGAAATTGCAAGCTCTGAAACAAAGTCTGGAAGAAAACAAAATTCCCTTGCCTCTTTTCCCTTCTCTTGGCCATTTTTCTACAACCCCTTCTACAGTGTAACTCTGATTCATATCAAATAAACCCGCCCAGTGCAGTGGATATGGTTTGAGTCCCATGTGTATGAAAAGTGGCAGTGTAAGACAATATATCATGATCAGTCTCTAAAAAGGGGTTGAATTACAGTTGCAAAGGCCAACTTAATTTGGGTATCGCTTAAGTTTTCAGTGCTTGACTTTCTACCCATACTGTTCTGTAAAGTATTTTATAATTCATAATGGTGAACTGATTAACAATTGTGAGTATAATTACTTTCAAACGTCAGCCAAACAGCTGGAGAAAGATCTGTATTTGAAACATCTTTTTTAAATTATAGTAGTGTAGGTTAATGAGTGTTCATTTGGTTTCTCTTAATTTTTGTTAGGACTAATTTTAAATCATAGAATAGTTTATGAAGTAAATAAAGTTCTGTGAATTAGTAAGTGGTATTTTGATGGGATTTTAAATTGAAATGCATAGTTATGGCATTGGACATATGTAGTAAAATGTTTATTTAAATAGACTCTGTTCCACACACTGCAGAATTAAATAATCACCGTGACTTGAAACACTAAGCAGACAGTTTGAACACAAGGTATCTAAGTGGCATTTAATTGTCAAAGAAGGAATTCCTTACAGACATACAGTAAAGGAAGATCTACTTGTTGCTCTTCTCATAAATATCATTGCATAAATGCAGTGGGATCACTCTAGAAAACTTAATTTTAATGAAACTGACTGTGAAATGACTGAAAGCACTCTGGAAATGAATTCTGAAGTGTAACTGTTTGTGTATTATAGTAGCATTATGAAACACATCCCAAGTATCTGCTACTTGAGTTTGATGGCAAAACTGCCTATTCTGTGGCATGAAGTGCCTATCTAGAGAGGGGTTCATGCTGCCAAGCCCCCCGGGGAGAACCCCTCCTTGCTGATAGCAACAGAGTGGGACCAGGCTGCCTGTGCAGTGGGCTGCTCTTCTCTTTGGGAGATGCCTGATGCACTCTTTGCAGAAGGACATTTTCAGCTTGTTTATGTGGCAGCACATGGCCTTGCTTGAATGAATTTTTATTCATCCCGTAAGCAATGTGTGTTTTTCTTTTCATTAAATTTCATTCTTTGCTAGCTGTCACACAGTGGAAGTCAAAAATACAGCGTGACAATGAAAAGAGAGAAGGGGGATTAAAAAAAAAACAGATCAGAAAGACATTGATGAAGCAATTTTTTGTGGAAGAAAAAGACTGGGAGGATTGTCAGTCAGTAACTACCACTTTTTCAAACATATCACAGAATCACAGAATCACACGGGGTTGGAAGGGACCTCTGGAGATCATCTAGTCCAAACCCCCTGCCAAAGCAGGGTCACCTAGAGCAGATTGCACAGGAATTTGTCCAGCGGGTTTTGAATGTCTCCAGAGAAGGAGAGTCCACCACCTCCCTGGGCAACCTATTCCAGTGCTCTGCCACCCTCAAAGTAAAGAAATTCCTCCTTATGCTTAGGTGGAACTTCTTATATTCAAGTTTGTGCCCATTTCCTCATATCCTATCTCTGGGCACCACTGAAAAAAAACCGGCCCCGTCCTCTTGACACCTACCCTTTAAGTTTTTATAAGCATTGATCAGATCCCCCCTCAGCCTTCTCTTCTCAAGACTAAAAAGACCCAAGTTTCTCAGCCTCTCCTCGTAAGGGAGATGCTCCAGGCCCCTAATCATCTTTGTAGCCCTCTGCTGTACCCTGTCCAGCAGTTGCCTGTCCTTCTTGAACTGGGGAGCCCAGAACTGGAGACAGTACTCCAGATGTGGCCTCACCAGGGCAGAGCAGAGGGGGAGGATAA